>QEOT01000841.1:279926-292162 GCA_003123785.1 Pterocarya stenoptera | reverse complement strand
CATTATTGCTGAGCAATTAAGCAGCATGGTCTTCCATTTGTAAGAATAATGCTAGATATATATAATTATGGGTTATACAACTACTATTAAAAAATTAATTTTATTTCATGTAGGTTTGATATTTATTCATTTTTTTCAAAAAGAATGTGTGACGTTTATAACTTACTTTATAATTACAAATATCATTTCTCATGTATATAAAACACAAAAGTCTTTTTGACTCTAATACGCAATGAAAAATGGCATACATTCAACTTTTTTTACAACTCTATTTTGAACAAGAGACATTTTTATAAAATAATTTATAAAAAGGTAATATTAGATCGATACAGATATGGAGTGTGCAATTTTTACGTATTATTTTTTAAAAAAAAAGTATGGTATATTATTAATAACTAATTTTTTTATATGAATCCTAGATTAATCATCTATTTTTTTCAAAAGGCATGCACAAGGCTTACATATCTTAAGATTATAAATACCATTTCTCTTTGTACAAATAAACTCCTTTTGTAGAATAGAAATGATATTTTAAGAAATGAATGTCTTTTCGGGTTCCATTTGAAATTCCCAGAGATAAAAACTTGGGATCTGAACGCAAGAGAAAGATTATTAATTTATGTTTGATGGGAAATCTTGAAGAGGAGTGGAGGGATCAAAGAGTGAAAAAGATAAACGATCTTGGTTGGGTGAAAATAAAGTGTAGCTCCTCACAGATCATGCATCCGGCAGCATGAATTGCAGAAAGCTCTCGATCGGTGAACAAATAAAAATATTACGAATAGTAGTGAATAATTTGAATATATCATGTAATTTGTGAGTAATAATAAAAATAATAATAAATGATTTATAAATAATAATGAAATAATTTAAAAATATATAAAAAATAATTGTGTTTTCAAACAGACTTCTAAATTCCAGTAATTTTTTCACCACATGCACGGACTCATTATTTTGTTGAGTTATTCTACTCATCATCTCACATCACATATTATATATATATATATTTATTATTATTATTATTAAATTAATTAAATTTTTTTATTTATCATATATACACCACGTATTTATTATATAGAACTAATTAAAATTATTCTATTTTGTTAATCATGATGTCGTTATTGTTGTTGTTGGAAAGCTTATGAGGTCATCCATGTGCTAGCATTCCATCGTTTTCTTGGATTGAGCGAGAGTGCATATAATATTGCAGGTGTAGGTCAAATTTTCATCTCGTTTTTCAAGAAAGAAGAAAGAATTAAAAACACCCAAACAAATTAGTAGACTACCTAAATCACTGATCAGTCTGTGATAGGTAATTCCAGTTTCAGTAACGTTACGAGGTTCAAAATTATCCGTACAACCATTGTGGGTTGGTTTGGAAAATTTAAAAAATAAATAAAGAAGTTAATAGTACTTGAAATTTTCGTTTTTAATTTTTATAAAATTGATATTTGAAGTTTAACAAACTCTCTCTAACAGACATATGCGTTACTTATTTTTAAAAAAATTTAACGGCAGTTATGTATTAAGGCCTCATTTAGTTATATAGATGAGATAAAAGTTAAAAATTGAATAAAATATTATTATAATATAATTTTTATTTTTAAATTTAAAAAAATTGAATTATTTATTGTATTTTATATGAAAATTTGAAAAAATTGTAATGATTAGATCATGAGATGAGATAAGTTAAAATGATTTGTGCAACCAAACAAAATCTTAATCTTTGATTAGCTGACACGTGAAATCAATAACCATGTCAGCTAATAAGAGAATGACACGTGATGCATGGATGTCAAGTGTCAACCATGCTGTTAATTTTCTAGCAGTAAAATTAACAGAGATACTGAATTGAGTGAAAATCCATGTACTAATTTTGCAATTAACAAGAATTGCTATAGACACAAAAAAAATTATACAAAATAAACCCACAAACTAATGTGATTTTATGGAGTCCGTTAGATCCATTTTATAATAAAAGTAATTTTACGATCTAACATTTCTCATCAAGCCACATCAATTTAATTATAGGTTTAGTTTTATGTAATCGATCACTTTGTGTCTAAAATATTTTTCATAAAAAAAAATGATGAGTAATTAACATTACTTAAATGATACATATATTCAGTGCGTAAATGTATTATTTTTGTCACGATCGACACTGAAGAGAGAGACTTCCAGTCTCTCACCCCAATGACTCAAGCTTCAAAGCTGATGTGCCCTTTTGAATGCTGCATCGCAATCTTTCCTTAAATTCTGTCTGTCTTTTTATAATTTTTTTTCTTCTCAAGGTCATTATATTGTACTCTTGATCACAGGTATTAATTAAACATGTGATCTGCAAGAACGCAAGCTATATATATATATATATATATTTATATGTTCCTAAAACTTTTGTTAATCAATTAAATTACTATTAATATTTGAAATGTAGGACACTTTATTAGCTTGTACTCTTTATAGCTCATATAATACCAAAACCATGGGCGGATTGAGGAGCCTGTACATTATTGTTTCCTTCAAGCACCTGATGATCTGAAAAGAATCTGAAAAGAAACATAAAAAAGAAAGTTTCAAAAGCCTCATGACCATTTGTTCTCTCGAAGACAGTTAGCTTCTGTTACTTTTTATCCTCTCTCTCTCTCTCTCTCTCTTCTTCCATCGATCATTGGGAAACAAGAATTTTATATATATATTTCAAATGGGTGGAAGAAAGGGAAAGGAGAAGAGGAGGAAAATACGATAACATGAGATAGCCTCAAGTTTGTTGATAGGGCATAGATAGATAGAAATATGGGGATGGGATGTAAAGAAGACAAAGCCAGAACAAGTGCAAGCCCGTGAAGGGGCTGCATGTGATCTTATAGAGCTGTTATAATCAGTGCCGGCTCTTGACACCCTATTAAGACCCCCACTCATCACGTGCCTCTTTTTGTATTTTACATCACATTCTCGATCGATTATTATTATATATTATAAGCAGTACTGGTATATAGTTGTAAAATATATGCATGTTGTGCAGGCTTGAAACTATGAAGGAAAGCCACATAAATTTGGAAGTAAGATAGATCAGGAAGAGGATCAAGTAATGAAATAAAAGATAAAGATACAAATAAATTTGCAAGTTAGTATTCATGAGGACAATGCACTCTTCACACTATCATCAACAAAGTTTTTGCCACGATGGTATATCTTGGAAAAACATTCATGAAAAAAGACAGTATTTGTTGTAACATGAGTTGATTGGTCGGGAAAGATTAAAAATTTTAATTTTAAATAATTTCAATCTGGTATGTCGATGATAGGAAGAGAGTGTGTTCTCTATACGATTTTATAAATATAATTTAAATATGTGTATATCAATTGATCACGATTAATATAGAGTGACCAAGAACATGAGTGGATAGCAAAATAGACACAATTTGGCATGAAGTAGAGTTATCTTGAATGGGAAAGTTTGGCATATTTTGATTATTTATTAGCAACGTATGTTGCGACAAACAAAATCGACACCTGGCCAATTGGGACACACTGGTGAACTATAGACAGAATTTCATCCAAAATTCACAGAAATGAAAATAGTTGTGATTAATAAACGATCGCGGAGCAAAAAAATAAAAATAAACGAAGGAAGAATGAGACGTAAAAAGGCCACCACCTACCAATATATATGTATATATATATATATGGGCTTATGCCTGCACATGTACATGGTCTTCATCATAACCTTGAACACTTCTCAGCTTCCTATTTATACCCAAAACCACCACTCGTTTTGGCTATCTTCAGTAGCTCTCTCTCTCTCTCTCTCTCTCTCTCTCTCTCTCTCTCTCTCTCTCTCTCTCTGGTCTACATTTGTGCCAAAGATGATGACTGGTTTGAGCTTCAGAAGCCTAGCATTAATGCTTCTCATTGCTTTCATACTTTGGTCATCAAACTTTGAGACATGCCATGCAAGAAGAGGCAAGCATTGGAGGCACAGCAGATCAACTAGCGCTGCCTCTCTGTCTAAGAAGAAAGGAAAGAATTATCACAGCAAAAATGGAAACCACCACTATAGTAATGGAGGATCAAAGCCAAAACCTCCATCTCAAAAAGCTCCCACCTCACCTCCACCTCCCATACCGGAAGAAGGCATCCCATCAAGCCCCCCGCCGCCGCAGAAAGTTTACAATGGTGGCGCCGGCCATACTGCGGCCACCAGCTTTAACGTGCTTGATTTTGGTGCCAAGGGTGATGGAAGCACCGACGACACACAGGTACTGATTCTCCAATATTTCTCACTGCATAATGAAAAAAATACAAATAACTGGGGAGAGAAAGTCTTTTGGTGCTTGGCATTACGTAGTTTTCATGCAAGGATTTACATTAATCTTTTAATATAATTACAAAATTTTCATTTTTTTTTCTGCAAAAAAATGAGGGGACACAAGTATATACTACTACCAGATAATCTATACAAAAATAAATAAAATTTTTCTCATCAGTCATTATTTACCACCACACATTCCACACTCTATAAAAAACACTCTCATATCCTATGAAAAACACTCACACAACTCATAAAAAATTACAAATATGAAGTATGAGAGTGAATAGTGACTGATTATATATAATAAATCTTAAAAAGTAATACATAATAGGCTTCTTGGGGCAATTAATTCTAATTATTTTAATTTTTTTCTACACGAGGTTAGAAATTAGAATTATTAGTTTTACTTAGGTGTGATTAGTGACGTTTCGAATTGTGTCAATATATGGAGTTTTTAATAAGATCAAAGGAATATGAATTGCGTTCGAGATCATTTTAAAAGTCATTATCAACACAATAGAATATATAAGACGAACATATAATATATAATATTTTTCCGAATTAAAGCATTTAGTTAGAAGTAGAAAAATGTGTGCTAAACCATAAAAGAGGGTGACAAAACTTTGGTGTTTTATAACTAATATTGTTGGTGGAATTAAGAAGGCTAAAGTGAATATCAATTATACACACTAATAAGCCAAAGAATGAATTCGAGAAACAAAAGACAAACCAAGCAGGATAGGTGGGACCCAAGTAAGAAAAAGAAAGGAGTCCCCCATCTAGACAGTTGAGTTACGATTCCCACAATTATTGCATCTGCAGATCAGAAACGAACACCAACTGTTTGTTTATGTGGTCGTACTAGGTGTGGTTCACAAGTATCTCAGTAAAAAAGGAAGAAAAAGTACAGAAAACAAAACAAAAAGATTTTGGCTTTCCGGCCCGTAAATTAATGGTGAGATTTGTTACTATGCATCGCAGGCATTCCAAGCTGCATGGGCAGCTGCTTGTAAAGTCGAGGCATCAATGGTTATGGTTCCATCAGAATACGTATTCCTTGTAGGGCCAATTTCCTTCTCTGGTCCTTACTGTCAAGCAAACATTGTATTTCAGGTATGTATCCTCCTAATAATTTTCTTTTCAAAAACTACAGGTTTGGTAATAAAAATCCTCTTAAATTTATAAATTGACGTAATTTTATATAATTTAACATAAATCATATCAAACCACTTCAATTTATGAATTTATTTTTATAAGATCTTTTGATCACTAAAACATTTCTCACATTTTAATATATAAAAGTCAGCTCTCATTCTCTGTACCAATGACATGGCTAGATTTATTTTATATAAAAAATTTAAAATTTAAAATTTGATATGTTAGACACGTCAGAGGCGTGCCTCTACATTGACTTAAATACATTTTTGGTTGCCAATTGCTTAGGTGTATCTTAGGCCTTGTTTAGAATCGCAAATCATCTCGTCTCATTTTAAAATTTTTCAAAATTTTATTTTTAAAAATTATTCAAACACAAATATTTTTCAATTTCAAACCTTCAATTTTTTACATAATCATTACCTAATCATTACAAATTTTCAAATAAAACACAAAATATAATACAACTTTTTCAAATTTCAAAACAAAAATAAAATTAAAAAATTATATCCTAACAATATTTTACTTTATAATATTTTTATTCAACTTTTTTTTCTTATTTTTCAAAATCCAATAAAACAAATAAAATCATTTCATTAATATTCACAAATCATACAACTATTTACATATTTGTCGTCTCATATTAATACAATCCATTCGTAACTTTTCTTGCATTGGAAGGAGAACCCAGATAGAGACACGTGGTTTTTTTTACAGTGAAATGAACTGTGCCTTTTTTGGCCTTTATTGGGTCTCGAATTACCATCAAATAAATGCATGACAAAGATAGATGATTTTAACATTTTCTCAGCTGGATGGTACGATAATTGCTCCCACAAACTCTGAAGCTTGGGGCAGAGGTCTGCTACAATGGCTCGAGTTCACAAAGCTAAGAGGAATTACCATCCAGGGAAAGGGCATCATTGATGGAAGAGGCTCAGTCTGGTGGCAAGACAGCCAATTTGATGACCCGGTTGACGATGAACTAAAACTCATTATCCCATTAAATAGCACTGTTGAAAGGAAACCGCCAATGCCGGTAGCAATTCACTTCACCATTTCTCTTTTACTGAATTACTTTCTGCATTATCTACCTGTAAACTGATCATGATCATGCTTCTCCAACAACTGTGTGGCAGATAAGAAGCGAGCTTGGGAGGATAATGCCCAGCATCAAGCCAACTGTAAGGACCACTTCAAGACTTGACATTGGCAACATATATACTCTGTGCACATGGCAATCCTTTTAACATAATTGCTGCATTTTCTTGCACAGGCACTGAGGTTTTATGGGAGTTTTAACGTAACCGTCACGGGCATAACAATTCAAAGTAGTCCCCAGTGCCACCTCAAGTTTGACAACTGCATGGGAGTGTTGGTCCATGATATTAGTGTATCATCTCCTGGTGACAGTCCCAACACAGATGGAATCCATCTGCAGAACTCAAAAGATGTTCTAATTCACAGCACCAACCTTGCTTGCGGTAATTAATCACTCCTAATTGAATACTTTTTTTCTTTCCTTTTGATAGATGAATACACAGTTGTGGGCAAACCATTGAGCAAGAATCATGAATACAGCCTACGGAGTTACATGAATTGAAAGAACATAGAAATCAGTGACAGAAAATATCACACAAGAAGATAGATACCTGAAACAAGATTGTGCAAAACACAATACTATCCAGTATCCTGCCAAAGCCTTATTTGTTAGAGCCAACAATCTCTGACCATTCACAATCTGACACGTGGCTCCAGAAACTCTCCCATTTCAAGCATTTCAACTACCAATTATATGACGTTTTATCTCCCAAATTATTAGTGGACTATCCAATAGGGGATTAGATCTTGAACATGGATAACATGAAGACTTCTTTGTTGTTTTCTGCAGTTTCTTTTGTCTTCATTAGCAACTATAACTTCTGGTCCCCATTCCTTCACTTTGTTTATCTGTACTTAAATTGAGACTTGCCAAGTAACATAGCATGAACATTAAAAAAGCGAACATTTGAGGTGGAAATGACAACCTTAAATATAATTTCAAAACTCAAATACCTAAACGATGAGAAAAGTGAGCAGGACTGCTAAAGTTAAAAATAAATATGATGTTAAAAGCAGACTATTATTTCTTTGTTAAAAAAAGAGTTGCTGAATTTCTTATGACACGTGCAGGGGATGACTGTATTTCAATACAAACTGGATGTTCAAATGTATATATACACAATGTGAACTGTGGACCAGGACATGGAATCAGCATTGGGAGTCTAGGAAAGGATAGCAGCAAAGCCTGTGTCTCTAACATCACCGTTCGAGATGTAATTATGCACAACACAATGAATGGTGTCAGAATCAAGACATGGCAGGTATTGATACCATTTCTGATTCTATATGACTCATGAAAAGCTCAATAAGTTAGAAGTAACAAAATCAAAATTCTAGTTAAGAAGGCGGATCAGTTTTTATTTTTTTCATTTGTCAGGAACTCAAAATGCTTGAACCTCACTACGCCATATGTAAAGGGAAGGAAAATGTTCTTTGACCCAAAGACAGATAAACTTTTATAGAGGGATTCCTTTTGTTTTTTTTTCTCTCCTTAAATAGATATCATGTAAATTCTGAATTAGAAAAGAGTTAGGGGGATGTTTGGAAATAGTTCTCATCCCATCTCATCCTATCTCATCTCATCTCATCCCATCCCATTTTCTTTCCAAAGATCACTAAAAAACAAACATTTTCAAACTAATCATTACAACTTTCCCAAACTTTCAAACAAAAAATAAAAGAAATTCAACTTTTGAAAATCCCAAAATAAAAATTATATTAAAAATATATATTCGAACAATATTTTAATTTTATTATATTTTTTATTTAACTTTTTCTCTCTTTTTTTCCAAAATCCAAAAAATACTTAACTCAAACTATTTCATTACTATTCACAAACCCATCTTACGACTATTCTCAAAATTCTCATCTCATCTCATTCCCCAAGCATCCCCACAATTTGGATAAACTAAAAGAACTTTCAAAACCTTTTATTATAACTTCGACCCAGTTCAATATATAGCTTCCAGGATATCAGAAATTACTAAAGAGCAAGAGAACCTTGAGAAGAAATTTTGATAATTCACCAAACTTTTTAAAGAAATGCCTCTCAGAATTTGGGAAATTTTAAGAATACAATCTGAAAATTACAGCACATTGCACGTTGTCACCAATGTTGGATACAAGTCACTCCTAAGCTCTAATATTATTATTGAACCAGATCTGAGTTCCTTCAACCTCCAAGTTGTTACAAAAATCACATATAAACCAGCTATATCTCTTACACATGATTTGAAATGCTAAATCTGCAGGGAGGATCAGGCTCTGTCCAGGGGGTACTCTTCTCAAACATTCAAGTTTCAGAAGTTCAACTCCCAATTGTGATTGACCAGTACTATTGTGACAAAAGCACATGCAAAAACCAAACATCATCTGTCGCTTTATCAGGAATCAACTATGAGAGGATAAGAGGGACGTACACAGTCAAGCCTGTACACTTTGCCTGTAGTGACAGTCTACCATGTACAGATGTAACACTGACTGCCATACAGCTAAAACCGTTGCAAGAGGGCTACCACATGTATGATCCCTTCTGTTGGCAGACTTTTGGAGAGTTGATGACTCCTACAATGCCTCCAATAGATTGTTTACAGATTGGAAAGCCATCCAGCAACCGGGTTCAATCCGATCACGATTCTTGCTGAACTCAACACTGTGATTTATGGTACGGACAGTTGTGCGGTCGGCATGACTGCCAGACCCCTTTCATACCATTAGTTAGTTAGGTACAGCGTCTATATTATGACAGTCCTAGTTTATAGAAATTCTTCTCTAGCAGAATTATATCAATTATAATTGTGAGAGTATACAGGCATTGCTTTTGTTTGGAGTCCCATTTAGTGTATAAGGCTAGCTTGTTTGTTATAATAGATTGTCAAAGTCTGAGAAAGCATACAAATTTCTACATCCCAATTTGAAATAGAATAATATCCTTTATAAATATGCAGAATCATGTCAATCACTACCAAAAAAGAGCATACAAGGGCATGGGCACATTTGTGGAACAATTATGTGTGAATAAGAACCACATGATTCTGAATCAATAAATAGCACAAAAAGTACGGAAATTTGGTCTACCCATTGAATAACAACAACAACAAACATCAAATATGGGGAAACTCCGGAGTTATAGCCCAAAAGGAAACGACTTCTCAAAGTATAGCACTAGCAAATTGTTACGGACTCTGGAATCGAGAACGGTAATCAACGCACATAAAAAATGGGTAAGAGTTATTTTAACCAGCTATTTACACCACAGAAAAATTATCAAAGGAATGCGCATAAAACTAAACTAAATCTAGCAAGTTAAAGTACCCAGCTCCTGGATCGAGAAGAAGATTACGCGACATGTTCCTCTGTTTTCACTTCTTCGCAGGCCGATGCTTCAGTTTCTGTTCTTTGAGAGCCAGTGGCCGATTTGCCAACCTTTCGTATCTTCGTATGTTGGAATCACACCTCCACGACTGGTTTTACATCATTGCCAGTTTTTTTTCATTGCCATTTCGAACGTTTTATGCATTTTGATCAGTTTTCTTTCTTTTTCGGCTCTATTTTAAGAGCACTTCAATGGATTTTCAATCCTATTTTTTTAAAATTTATCATTAAAATTCATTTTTTTTATTTTATATATTAACTTTTATAATATACTATATATCAATTTATCTATTTTTTCTTTAACTCATTTAAATATTATATTTTTTAACATATTTTCTTCATTTCAAATAAAGTAGAACGTAGATAAATAAATAAATAAATAAAAAGTAAAAAGTAAAGAGATAAATGAATTAAATATTTATACAAATGTAAATAGTATTCCATAGATATAGAGATAGTACTGTATCAAACTGGATATTAATTATAAAATACATAATCTATTGCATGAGCTATATTGAGCTATTTCCTTCCAATTTTACAAAAATATGAGTTCTATGTAACGTATTGGGAATGTTCTTAGTGCATTAGTATTAGATTACTCAAATGCAAATGTAAAATTTGCATAATATGACATGATTTTGTATTTGATTATTCCACTCAAAACTTATTCTCATATTGAATTATTCATCTATCACTCAAAATAATAATAAAATATTATAAATTTAATAATATTCTTTTTCAAATTTTTTTGTTCTATTAATTTTTTTCCTAAATTAAAAGTTACATAGAAATATTAATGTTATACAATATGAGACTTTGATAAATATGTGGATGGGTCCTGGAGTGCAACAAATACATTCTAAATATTTAATACAACACCATTGAGAAAAACACCATTAAGAAAAACAGTCATAACTAATGTTCAACACATTTCAGCCCATCACAAAAATATACACACTTCCAAAAGTCAGTCCATCACAGAAACATACACACTTCTAAAAGTCAGCCCATCACTAATGTTATTGCCCATCACAAAAAATAAAGGCAATGTCCAATCACAAAGTTGATGCCCTGCCACATGTATTTCCATCACATATGGTTAGACGACTACTAAAATCAAACAAAGTATACGTTAAACATATATTACTGTTAATTACAACGTCGAAATAGGCTAGAAAAATACTTACACACCTCCAAAAGGTATGAATGGGTTCTCGGATGGTGATATGATTGCAGACTTATTCATTAAAGTTTCGAAAATTTCATCCTGAAGACGTTGGAAATAAACTTGCTGCTTTGCTTTCATCCCATCAAGATTTAATTTCATTTTTTTAGTTTCGAACTTCTTCTTCTCAAGTGCAAGATGCTCATCTCTATCCCGCTCTGCCTTGCTGTAAAATTCTTTTCTCTCCACGATGAATGTATTTCTGTCAGAACTCATGCGAGCTAAAGCATAGTTAAATTTAGCATCTACATCATCTCTAGACTTCCTCTTTCTTTCCTTTTCTTTCTCAACCTTCTTGCCTGGAGGTCTCTCAAGGATAACCTCCACATTGTCATCCAAAATATCGTCTCCGTCTGAAGTTAAGCTAGCACTGGCCGAATGTCTTCTAGGTGGTTTTCTCCTCGTTGACAATGTTGGCTAGTGTTATTGTCATTTTTGTTGGTGTCTCAATAGACACCAACAATACTCCATGGTAAAAGTTGTCTTCTTAGTTTCTTTATACATTATTTTTGTCTTCTCAATTTTAAATGAACAAAGTGATAAAGTTAGTATGTAAATAAGCTCAAGTATATAAAAGAAATTAAAAGAAAAACAAAATTAATACCTTATCAACGTTCGTGGTACCACTCGGATGCAAAGACTCTAATTATACTACAGCAGCACAAAACTTGTTTGTGCTTTTTTAGATTGATTGTCATCAATTGGTCAATGACACAATCGAACGTTCAGGAGTGTTTGAATTTTTATTCTCATGATAGTATGCATAAATTCTTTCCCACATTTGTGTGTATTTTTTGTCAGTCCTTCAAATAGTATCAAGGCTAATGTTTAGCCAAGTTGAAACAAGGAGATTATCCTCATATGTGGTGAAAGATACACCTCGTTGAGAGTTTTGTATGTGGCCTTTGTTCATCTTCTGTTTGTGACGATTAGACCACCACATTATCATTTTTACTATTGAACGGGGTGCTGCATTTCCCTTGTCCACCACTTTACAAGAGAGTGGTGAAGAAGGGATCCGCACAAATGAAGGCTCTATTCTTAAATAATTTAAAGTTCATCATAAAA
>QEOT01000841.1:232073-256863 GCA_003123785.1 Pterocarya stenoptera | reverse complement strand
TATTAAATTAAAAAAAAAAAACCCTTCAATAAAAAGCACGTAAAAATCGGGGTGTTACAGGGGAGGCGCCAAAGCTCTTAGGATTTCAAATTTGGGAGAGGACGCCAGAGATGGAAGTAGAGGTCCTAAGGTAATAAAATGAGACAGAAAACAAGGATGGAGGCGAGCGGTGACGTTGGGTCAATGGTGAAAGAAATGGACATCAGGCTTTAGGCAATTGAATAGATCTGAAATGACCAATGATCTTAGGGAGAGGGTGGGCAAGAGGGATGGCTGTGAAGGTGGCTCAATGGTGAGGGGTTTGGGTTTCAGGCCTTGGGATGGAGGCGACGGTGGCTTACCATGGCTCAATGGTGAGGTTATAGTCACGAATCCAAGGGATGGAGGCGATGGTGACAATATTGGTGACGCTCCAAGCCTTGGGGAGTCGACGATGGTCTTAGGGTCTGATTTGGGAGAGGGTGGACCAGAGGGAGGGATGGAGGAGACACTTTTTCTTTGGATCTGAGATATACGTTCTTCTTCATCTTTTTCATTTAACATAAATATGTTTTTTTTAGCAGGCTGCATTTTTTTTTAATATTATAGGAGCCGTGGTTGTTGCCACATTAGGCGAATGGAGTCTTGGGAGAATTAGATGATGTTTGGATAGTGAGTTGAAATAAAATAAGTTAAGATTAAAGTTGAATAAAATATTGTTAGAATATTATTTTTTAATATTATTATTATTTTAAGATTTAAAAAAGTCAAATTATTTATTATATTTTGTGTAAAAATTTTAAAAAATTATAATAATAAGATGAGATTAGATTAATTGATATAAACTCTCAAATCCAAACGGGGCTTTAATAGGTGGCCGTTGACTTTTTCTTATTTTTTTACATGCAACTCATGTACATAAAACTTGAATATAACTCCTCATTTATTTATTAAATTAATTGAGTTTGAAACGAGAATATAAGAATTGGAGCTCAGACGTTTGTGTACGGGTCATAGCTGTTGTAACTTGTTGGGTGTATTTGAAATTGTAGAGATTCTATTACTCAGATTCCACGCAAACCCTAACCATATCGTTCAGAATTCCAAGGCTGTGATCCGTAGAGGCTAGAAGAAGAAGTTATGAGCGGGCCCGAGTTCCGGTTCTTCTTGTCCTGTGACATCAATCTTCCAGTAACCTTTCGCATCGAGAGGTTGGAGGGTAATTTGCTCCCTACCAAGTCTCCTAATTCAGGTGCCTTTTTCTTCCTTTTAAATTACATCATTACTCTTCCGTTTCCTTTTACCCATAAAATTCGTTGAAGCTTCCAGTACTGTGTGCTTGGTTATAAAACAAGATCCTGAAAATATTAGAGGGAATTCTGGAATGTTCAGTGCGCGGGATTCTCAAATTAGTGGGCTTATTGAAATTTTAGCCTTTTATGCACCTTCCAATTAGTGGCGTGAGATGTGAAAGTGGGTTGGCAAAAAAATCAGTCAAAAAATTGCTAAACGCGATATCTGGCAAATTCAAGAGCCAGGTGTTGTACCTTTTTATAATTGATACCAACTTGCATTTTTTGTTTTTTGTTTTACCCTTGTGGTTTGAGTTGTGCAATCGTATGCACAACGAAGGAGTGATACCGACCTCTTATCATTCATAATCTCAGTCAAAGATCAGTTGAAAATGCTATAAATCAGTGTCAAAATGCTATAAATCTGTAACACCCCTTCCCCTAGGTAAAGAAATGCTGCCCAAAGGGCTTGGGGTGACAATCAGGGCTAAACCGCTATAAATCAGTGATATGAAAGAAATAAAGTGACATTTTTATACATTTTAAGCCACATCATACTCAATTCTCCTGCAGAAATTGATGCCCCAACAGAGGAGAGAAGAGCAGAGCTATATGTTGAATGCGCATTATACATTGATGGCACTCCATTTGGCCTCCCCACGAGAACAAGGTTTTCTTTGAATTATGTTCTTGCATTCGATTTTCAGGAACACAGAAATGCACAGGCACAAACAGGCATAAGGATGTTTATATTGAATGTTTTAATTTTCTTTCTTCTTTCTTTCTCTTTTGCCCCACAAAGTGTGTTTTGCTACACTCTCTGAAAGTCAGATTTTCTGTATTATTGTTTTTTGATCAGTAAACAAGATTTTATTGATCAAAAGAATAGGCATAAGCCCAAGTATACGTGACATAAACAAGAGCCATAAACAAGAGCCATGCCTATGTGTGCTTAGTTGAATTTTCTGTATTATTTAAACTGTTGTTTTTTAACTTATGTTTTCTCAGTTTTAGTTATAAAATTGGTAGGTTGCAAGATCTCACAGGGCTAAAACTTTGCTCTTGGATTTAATATTTAGCTAATTCTTTGCTTATTTTTCCTTTCACATTTGAGATCATGCTATTTCACTCTTCTAGCAACTGATTTTTATTGCAGCTCTCTATCTCTACACATGTGCGCGCGCACATACAGCACACGCACACACATGTCAACTGTATCACTGTCTTATACTAATTAGGTTTTATTTTTTGTGTCAGGCTGGAATCAACTGGACCACCATATTGTTGGAATGATCTGATCACATTGAGCACTAAATATCGAGATTTAACTGTTCACTCACAGCTTGCTATAACGGTAAGTTGGCAACCATCTGCTTATGTATTTGGTACCTACAAGCTATAAAGTCCAGGGCCTACCAAAATATTCGTTTCAGACTCATGTAGCCATACTAAATAATTTAGGCCAAGGCATTGTTCAGTTTAGTTGTTCAATTCTGCCTTCCGTGGAATGCTTTGTTACATTGTTGAGCAATTAGTAGTGTGAAAATATGTTAGCTATTGGTGGTCAACGCTTATACGGCTTGGTGATACATTTTTTTATAAGTGAATTGATAGTAAAAGACATAGTCCAAGTACACAAGAAGTATACACAGAATACAACTATTAACCACTAAGCACTAGAGATGGATACAAACAAATTATGAAAGCTGTCCTCGTTACAAACAATGACAGAAGCCCTAGAAAATAGCATGGAAAAAGAGAATCTCTTCAACTCATCTAAGAAACGCTCCGTCTTCAGAGCACCTATTATCTCTCCATCTACAACCACCACATAATATAGTGAGTTATGAATTCCCACACAACGGCGATATGAACTTTACCCCTAAGACTTGTCCAACACTAAAAATATCCACTCCTAAACTATAAGGTATTTTATACTTTGCACCTCTAACTATCAAAACTGACATGTTACACCCATAGCTACAATTGAATGTTAAATAGAACCGTTTGTTAGGATCCTACAGCTAAGATTATGCCACATTACTTATTTTTTGTCATCTTAATGGGAAGATTTGGAAAATGGTGCAATTTTTCAGCTCCTAGTAGTTTGAAGGTGCAATGTATCAGTGTTGGTAGTTTAGTGTTGTAACACCGCCTCCCTTATGAGGTTAGGAATGCTAACTAGGAATGAGTTGTTATAAGGCGGTATAGGTGTAAACGATTTGAGTTTGAGTTAGCAGATAGTCAAGCTTTGTTTGTTTAATTTTATTTGAACATGGGTGAGCTTAACCTTATCTCAAAGTTTTTCTTTCTCAAATAGGTTATTTGTTTTTCAAATGAGCCTGAGCTTATTTATGAGTTACTTAAATTTTGATGAATTACGTTGCTTATATCATCTTTTATAACTTTACAAATTTTGATGAACCAACTTTGGGTTTTCTAAAATTTTTGTTAGTTTATATATTTATATATCAATGATTATATCCATAGGAGTTAAACGACATTTATTGTATCAAAAACATGATTTTCATTTAATTATCTTTTCAAACGCTTAAGATATAATTGTAAAGTTAAAAATTATATTGTGAAAAATGAAAAATGTGAAGTATACAAGTTTATATGAGCTAATAGGAGTCTAATCTATTTCTATTTTTTATACGAGTTGTATTGTTTAATAATCGATTATACTTTTGTGTTTACAAATGGCTCATTGGATAAACGAACTCGGAGTTGAGTTTGGTTGAGCAATTCCAAATGGCTTGTTGATTAGTTTTTCTTTTTTTTAAAAAAAAAAACTTATAAAAAAAAAGTTGTTTTTTTTTTAATTTTGATTTTAATTTTTTTATATATTTTAAAATTTTGGCCCTAGTTTAGGAGGGAAATTGTTTTACACCTGGTAGCTATAGGTGAAAAGTGTATTTAGGTTTAATTTTTTTATATGGTCCTAGAAGCTGAGCGTTTTTCCTCAACCTTACTGAATATGTAGGTTTGGGATGTTTCATGTGGAAAAGATGAAGGATTGATTGGTGGAGCCACAATTCTTCTATTTAATAGCAAAATGCAACTCAAAACAGGGAGGCAAAAGCTTAGGCTTTGGCCAGGAAAGGAAGCAGATGGGTCATTTCCTACAACTACTCCTGGAAAGGTTTTCTAAATATATCATTAGCAATTAAGGATATGACATTCTAGCTCTTTTCATTTGTAGTTCTATGAAACGGTTTGATCCTTTTCTCTATCCTTTGGGTTATCTTTCTACAGGTCCCACAGCATGAGCGTGGGGAGCTGGAGCGCTTGGAAAAGCTTGTGAATAAGTATGAGAGGGGACAGATTCAACCTGTTGATTGGCTCGATCGCCTCACATTTAAAGCTATGGACAGAATAAAGGATCGTGAAAGCCTGAAAAATGGAGGTTCTCACGTGTACGTGGTGGTTGATTTTTCTAGCTTTGAACATCAAGTTGTCTTTCAGGTAGTGCTGTTATGCACATTTATAAATTTCTACTGCCTGATAGTATTTACTATCTTTTGACTAAACATTAACATGGACTGATCACAGCTTTTTGTATATTTCATAAATTTACTTTTATCAGGCACTTGTATTTTTCTGATAGAATCACTACAATTTTATTTCCCTTTAATATGTTCTAGATTCCTTCTTTTCTTTATCATTTAGATTATAGTATTAGTGGTAGGCAGTTAGCTATGACAGTATTATTTTCTAATACAAACAAGAAGCTGGAGAAGATCCTGGTAATTTCCCTAAGTATTGCCCCCTTTTCAATTCCATGAGCACCTAAGTAGGCATTATAAACTCTTTTACTTATATAAAAAAAGTAGGCATTATAAACTCGTAGGCACTTTTGAACTCAATCCTTTTTTAAAATAAATAAACAGGTTTTGACTGCAGTACTTTGTTGGCATGTATATAATAGCATTTATGTCAGATTTTAGAGGCAATACGAAGGCAAAATTTATACGTTGTAGCAATTATCAGTTGGCTTTTACTTTTGATATGTAGTGATTTTAATTTATTGGAAATGTAGGAATCAGGAGCAAATTTCTTATTACCATCTCCTATTACGTCAACGAATGAAATTGTCAATGTCTGGGATCCAGAAGTCGGAAAAATAAATCCTTCTGAACACAAGCAACTAAAGCTTGCTAGGAGTTTAGCTCGTGGTATTATTGACAGGGATCTTAAACCAAGCTCTAATGAGAGAAAGTAAGCTTGAAATTTGTGCTTCAAGATTCAGTTGAATCTGTTCTTTGATTAATCTGAAATTTATTGTTTATTTTTGCTTCTCCTTTTCACAATGTCCTCCATGGCCATTCTATGTTTTCTCACTTGGATCATAATGGAAAATGCTCTGTCTGCTGCAATTTCAATTGATTTGATTGTTGTTGATCTAGGAGCTATGAAGCAAATGATGAATTTGTGTTGCATATTTTTTTTTCCCTGCTAATATTTCTGTTGTAGTAAACCTAAACGGCGAGCAAGGAGAATTGTGAATATCTTCATTAATATTTACTCTTGCAAATTTGAGTGGACTAGTTTGATAATTGGCCTTGCCTTGGCCAATCATTTTTAACCTAATGATTGCCATGTTACTATTTTAGAACTTGCAAATTTTTGACTTACTATGCATAAGTTAAACTGGTTTCGCTCAAGCTTTTTGACTTAAGTACCTTATAGAATGTTGAACTTAAATTTTTATATATGATGAAGTACTTTTTTTTTTGATAATTAAACGATTATATTGATATGAATAGGCATAGCCCAATTACACAAGATGGTATGCAAAAGGTCACACCTAATTAGAGAGAGGTAATAGAAACAAGAAAATCATGGAAATCGAGGCCACGACAATCTATAGTTGTGGCCTAAAGAAAAAGAGTGCTAACAAATGTGCATGATTTTTTTTTTTTGCAGCAAAAATATTTTCTCTTCATACAAAACTCTGTATTTTCTCTCCGTACAAAAATGTGTATTTTCTCTCCGTAAATTCATCTTTCGATGAGGTTTGTGGGGCGTTCTGAGGTTGATCAGAACGTATAGGATATAAGTTGTTGATCATGCGGGGTCCGATAAGATTAGTCATTGAATCAAAAACCTTCGTGATGAAGGAGGGAGGCTCGGTGCTCATTTTAGAAAGGAGTTGGTAGGTAATGAAAGGGTTAAGACTTGGGAAAGCTGTGGTGAAATGGTTTATTAGGACCTTGGATGAAAGCTTGAGGAGTGGGATGAAGGAGTTGTATGCGATGACAAGGGAGGGTGACGGAATTTTTATAGCACATAGGTGCTCAAATGACCGAGGAAGATTTATGGTGCTGGTGGAGATGGAAGATGTAACTTCATCTTCATCCCGGAAGATGTGGAGGGGAGGGGAGGGGATGGAGGAGAATGGCTGTTGTGCTAGGAGAGATCTCCTTGAATGAACAAAGTGTGATGTACAGAGGAGGATGCTCACAGAGGCTGCCGGAGGTGAGGCCTAGTATGCAGTCTGGATCATATAGGTAGGCATTGCTGCAGACGAAGGTGTCTGTGCAGCTTAGGGAACATAACATAAGTGGAGCTACAAACATGGTACTATTGCAGAGGGAAGAAGGTGGTGCCAGGGCTTGTGTCGGCTTGTCAAAAAATGGTGTGCACAGTATGTTACATAGAATGCAAGACCAGTTGATGGCATTGCAGGAGCAAGTTGGTTTACTAGTACATTGCATTGAGGAGGGAGCTTAGGTGGGCTTGGGCCTGGGACAAGTCCATGAGAAGGGTCAACTAGCAGGGGCGTAGGTCTGGTCCAGAAGGGAGGACAGAGCCCTTGGGGCAACTGCTCAGTACATTGGCTAAGGGCAATGGGCCAAAGCCTGCGGGGCCTTTCAAGGGCAAAGGCAAACTCCAGCTAGCCCATGAAGCCCAGCCCGTGTGGAGAGCTAGAGGTGACGCTGGTCCATCCACCGGCGGGAGGTAGCAGGGGGAGACGTCTGAGAAGCCCTCTATCCTGGCTGAAAAGTTGTCGATGGCCAACCAGTAGGTGGAGACGACAACGATAAGGTCGCTGGAAGACACTGAAGTTGCTGGAGATATCGTAGCTGGAGATAACGTCTCTGTAGTAGAGCTTTGGGTAGATTCTCAGGCTAATCTTGGATAGACAATGCCGATGGACAAAGGGGCTGAGCCTCCTCTCGAGATTCTGCTGGCAACAGTGTCAACGATTGCATAACAACCTTTGGAAGTAGCCCGAGTCCTATTTTCGGAGACAGAATGTATTGGGGGGGGGGGAGATTTGGGTGTTCTGGGATGTTAGTTATTGCCAATGACCCCTTTGAGGGGGATGAAAGATTTGTTCGTCCTGTGGAAGATGTTGATGTGCTGATGAAGCCACAATGGACATCTAGAGATGAGATGGACATGTTGTGGGGGGGGGGGGATTCCAATACCTCTAAAATACCTGCTGCCAGACTAGACTAGTGTCTTTGACTGGGTGCTGCATAAAGTAAAGGAGATCTAGCACTGTGTTGGAATCGACTGTGAGGGTTTTGAAGAACAATTCATGGCTTTACTAACAGCCATTGAAGTTGGACATAGTCAGTTGAAGAAGTTAGATTCTAAAAAACAACGGGAGCTAAAGAGGCTAACATGTTCTCTAAACTATGAGGGTAGTTCAAGTTCTAGTAGAGATGGAGCTAAGGGGCAGGGATCAGCTCCATTTTTAAGAAGCCCAAGATTGTATCTTGGAATGTCTGTGGGCTCAATGAGGCAAATAAACACCTTCAGGTGAAAAACATGCTTCGTGAGTTGAAGGCGGACATAGTGTGCTTACAGGAAACCAAGCTGAAATTTATCTCCAGGAGAGTGGTTAGGAGTTTATGGAGCTGTATTGATGTGGATTGGGTTTATCTTGCTTCTAATGGGGCCTCAGGAGGCGTTTTGGTGATGTGGGATAGAAGGGTCGTGGAGAAATTGGAGGAATTTATTGGTGAGTATACTGTGGCATTTTCCTTTAAGAATGTTGATGATAATTATTTATGGGCTTTTGCCAGTATTTATGGACCGAATTTAGACAACAGCAGAAGAATGTTATGGGAAGAACTTGCTGGAATTCATTGTTGGTAGAACTTACCATGGTGCATAAGTGGTGACTTTAATGTCACAAGGTTTCCTAGTGAATGATTTGGAGACAACAGATTATGACCAGCAATGACAGAATTTTCAGAGTGTATTTTTGACTTGGGATTGATGGATATTCCTCTCATGGGTGGTGCCTATACGTAGTCCAAATTGGACAGATTTTTAGTATCACCAGAGTGGGAAACCCACTATCCGGAGCTTTATCAAAAGAGGCTGCCTCGTCTATGCTTGGATCATTTCCCACTATTACTAGATTGTGGGGGTATTCAGGGAGGGTGTCGGTATTTTAAGTTCGAAAACTTGTGGCTGAACACTGAAGGTTTTGTGGAAAGGGCTAGGCAATGGTGGGATTCTTATCAGATTGATGACACCCCTAGTTTCATTTTTGCGGGTAAATTGAAAGCTCTAAAAAATGATTTAAAGTTATGGAACACTCAATCATTTGGTGATGTAGGAGACCTTAAAAAGTCCATGCTAGAGGAGCTTCAGGAGGTAGAGAGGACTCAGGAGGGGAGGGCTCTTTCTATGGAGGAAGCACTAAGAAGGTTGAGCTAAAGGCCGAATTAGAAAGGGTTGTGTTATTGGAGGAGATCTCTTGGCGTAAAAGATCAAGAGCTTTATGGTTGAAAGAAGGGTACAGCAGCACAAAGTTCTTTCATAGAGTGGCCACATAGGAGAACCAACACCATTGAGATGCTGAAAATAGACGGAGTGGACTGTATGGAGGCTCCTCTAATTAGGGAGCATATTGTGGGATTTTTTGAACACTTACTTTCTGAATAGGTGGATGGTGACCAAAACTCGATGGACTAGCCTTTGAGTCCATTGATCCACAATGGCCTTTTGAGGAACTAGAGGTCCACAATGTGGTAAGGAGAATGGTTAAAGATAAAGCACCTGGCCCCGATGGCTTTTCCATGGGATTTTTTCAATCTTGTTGGGATGTGGTGAGGGCAGATTTAATGAAAGTGTTCGAAGAATTCTTTTCAGTACGAAAATTTGAGAAAAGCCTTAACGCCACATTTATTGCACTCATTCCTAAGAAGATTGGGGCCTTGGAGGTGAAGGATTACCGGCCCATTAGCCTTGTGAATGAGATTTATAAGATTATTTGTAAGGTGCTTGCTAATCGCTTAGGAGAGGTTTTGGGGAGGATCATTACAAAACCCCAAATGCTGTTGTTAAAGATAGAGAAGTTCTGGATTCAGTTCTCATTGCTAACGAATGCCTAGACAGTAGGCTAAAATCTGGCTAGTTGGGAAGCCTTTGCAAGCTAGATATGGAGAAGGCGNATCGCTTAGGAGAGGTTTTGGGGAGGATCATTACAAAACCCCAAATGCTGTTGTTAAAGATAGAGAAGTTCTGGATTCAGTTCTCATTGCTAACGAATGCCTAGACGGTAGGCTAAAATCTGGCTAGTTGGGAAGCCTTTGCAAGCTAGATATGGAGAAGGCATATGATTATGTGAACTGAGAGTTCTTACTCTATGTGCTTGGGAGGTACGGTTTTGGGGAGAAATGGTGCTTGTGTATTAGATAGTGAATTTCAACGGTGAGGTTTTCCGTATTGGTGAACGGCTGCTCACATGGTTTATTCAATAGCTCTTGAGGTCTAAGACAAGGAGATCCTTTGTCTCCACTCCTATTTGTTCTTGTCATGTAGTCACTTAGTAAAATGATTCTAGCCTTGGTGAATAGTGGCTTTATCAAGGGATTCTCGGTGGGTAATCCTAATAGGGGCACCATTAACCTATCTAACTTATTGTTTGCAGATGATACACTGATTTTCTGTGAGGCAGAACAAAACCAAATTCAAATATTGAGAGCATTATTACTTTGTTTTGAAGCGGTTTCCTGGTTAAAAGTGAACTTTGATAAATCTAAGTTCTTCTATAACCAAAAAATCATGCACGTTGAAGTACTTAATAAAGTTATCATTGCTTTGATATTACACTTGCCTTTTTCTACACATTCTGATTAATTTCTTATTGGGACCAATTTTGTAAGCAATGTCCAGGTCTGCTAGTTTGTGATTAGCCTGACAATTTCTATTCGTGAAAAAGTGTCTGGACAAATCTTTCTTGTTTGAAATTGGGGTTCAAACTCCACAAGCTGCCTTAGACCTTCAAACTGTCTATTTTGAATCTGAATTTATATAGTAGAGTAATATAGTCATGAATGAATAGATCTTGAATCCACCTGCACATGACCAGAAGTCATGCCTTCTTGGAGCATATGAAATGTTTCTCTAAATATATAATTCTTTTTTTGATCAGTTTGGAGACGCTCGGTAATACCCATTCCCAGTTGTCCCGTTTCTCTAAATTTATAATTCTGAAAAATAAAGGTTGCTTCTCTCAAGTTTTCAAATTAGAAGGAAAAAATGTGATTAAAATGTAATATACATTGCATTTAAAAACCCACGTGAGATAAGACAGAATTCTAAAAAATAATGGCTTAGGATATTTCTGGGGTATGTGTGTAATTAGCAACGTTGCATTTGGTGAAATCCATATGATTTTGGATCTTGCTGGAGCTACATTTGGATTTTTCAATGTATTCATTTCCTGTTTTTCTAGAATATCTTTTGAGTTATTGAATTTCTTACTTTTAGCTATATCTTGCAAATCATTTTGTTTGATTTATTTTTAAAGAGGTTGAGGGTATATCATTTTTCATACTTGTTTGTTGAAGGTCAATACAAAGAATATTGAAATACCCACCAACAAGGACCTTGAGTGGAGATGAGAGGCAGCTACTATGGAAATTCCGTTTCTCATTGATGTCTGAGAAAAGGGCTCTCACAAAGTTTCTCCGATGTGTTGAATGGAGCGATGTTCAGGTAAACCTTTTTTTTCTTTTTTGGTAAGTAAAATAACATTTTATTGATAGTAATAAATAGGCATAGCCCAAGTACAAAGGAGATATACAAACAACATGCACCTAGCTACATAATAAGGAGCTAGAAAGTGATATGAGAAAGTCATTGAAACAAGCTCCATTAAGTACACAAGAGGATGTCCAAAGAAATAAAGTATGGAAGAAGAAACTTCTTAGCTCATCCGGAGAACCCTCCTTATCTTCAAAATTTCGACGATTACTTTCTATCCATAAACACCACATGATACAAAGAGGAATCATCCTCCATACATCCTCAATATGTAAATTGGCTCTACATCTTTGCCAACATGCAAACACATCGACCACCCTCTTGGGCATTACCCAAGCAATTCCCGTTCTATTATATATTAACGTTCTTGCCACCTCATAGTGAAGTAAGAGATGATCCACTAACTCCCCTTTCTTCTTACACATATAACACCAATCCATTACTACAAACCCCTCTTTCGCAAATTATCTAACGTCAAAATTTTCCCAAGAGATGCTGTCCAGCCAAAGAAAGCAATCTTAGGCGGCACCTTACTTTTCCAAATAGACTTCCAAGGGAACGAAGTATGATTTTGAGTCTTGACTTGACAAAACCTTTCTTTTCCAAATAGGCTTCCAAGCCTTTTTTTCTCTCTCTCTCTCTCGTAGTACTCTTGTTCTCCTTTATCCTAAGTAGCAGTATGGGGACTGCAGTATGGGAGCATCACGATTTTCATTCATTCTGTTTCCCAATCTTGAGCCGTTCTCAAAAACCTGACATTCCAATGGAAAGAACCATTGGAACACACCAAAGTCAGCCACCATGGCCTCTGTCACTCAAAATCTGGTAAAGAGTGGGAAACACATGCTTAAGAGCCCTAGCACCAAACATCATGCTAAAAAAAATAACACCATGGCCTCTTCCAACCGCAAATCTGAAAAAAGTTGGAGAATCTCTCCCAACCGGAACGAATATTTCTCCACAACCCCACTCCATATGCCCCCCCTAACTTCATTAGAACACCAACCCTCCTAATACTCCTGTGTTTTGAATCTATAACTACTCTCCACAAACCTTTTCCTTCCTGGTGATATCACCACAACCATTTCCCCAAAAGTGCTTTATTGAAGATCCTCAAATTATGCACCCCCAAGCCACCACAAGGTATTGAGAACAAACTTTATCCCAACCAATAAGGTGAAATTTGGCTTCTCCCCAATACCTCCCCAAAGAAAATTATGAAAGGATTTCTCAATATGAGAGGCCACACTTGCAGGTAACGGAAATAACGAAAGAAAGTATGTAGGGAGGTTAGATAAAGTACTTTTGATAAGATTTACTCTACCACCTGTTGACAAATAAATTCTTTTCCAACCTGTCAACCTTCTATCAATTTTTTCTAACACACCCTCCCAAATAGATTTCGCCTTAGAAGCAGCTCCCAAATGGGAGTCAAAGGTATATCAATGGAAGCAAAGAAACCTTACAGCCCAAAATGTTTGCCAATCCCTGAACATTATTCACAATACCCACAGGAACCATTTCAGAGTTCAAAAGATTCACCTTCAGGCCCGAAACAATTTCAAAACAAAGTAATAGAGCCCTCAAATATTGAATATGACCGACCACAATCCGGCTCACAAAAAAGTACGTATCATCAACAAAGAGAAGGTGAAAAATATTAACACCTCCAACTGAAAAACCAGCAAGAAAACCTCCACTAATAGTTGCTCCCAACATATGACTGAGTGCATTCATAACAATGACAAACAGCAAAGGGGAGAGGGGGTCCCCTTGTCTTAGTCCCCTAGAGCTGTTAAAAAATCCCTCCGGCGCATCATTCACCAAAATTGAAAAACGAACAGTAGGAATCTACAATGCCTAATCCACGAAATCCATCTTTTCCCAAAGCCACATCTCCCAAGTAAATAACACAAAAAATACCAGTTAAGATGATCAGATGCCCTATCAATATCTAGTTTGCAAAGGATCCCAGGTATTCCTGGGTTGATTCTACTATCCCATTAGCCATGAGAACTGAATCCAGAATTTGTCTTCCCTTCACAAAAGTATTTTGGGGTTTTGATATAATGCAATGCATAACGACACTCATACGGTTGGCAAGGACGTTTGAGAGTATCTTGTACACCCCATTAACGAGACTAATGGGTCAAAAATCATACGGTTGGCAAGGACCTTAGAGAGTATCTTGTACACCCCATTAACAAGACTACTGGGTCAAAAATCCTTCACCGCCACTGCCCCAATTCTCTTAGGGATAAGGGCAATAAAATTTGCATTAAGACTTTTTTTCGAATTTTCCAAATGACTAAAGTTTGTGAAAAACCTTCATAATGTCCTTGCCAATCACATCCCAACAATCACAGTAGAAAGAGCCATAGAGAACCCATACGGACTCGGGGCTTCATCCTTAGCCATCCCACGAATCACATGAAAAACCTCATCTGCCTGAAAAGGTCTCTCCAACCAACTAGAGCTTGATTGATTGATAGTCTCGAAGGGCAAGCCATCTAGTTTGGGTCTCCAAGGGAATTTTCTGTAAGAAGATCTGCATAGAAGTGGACAATATGACTCTTAATAGCATCATGATCCGAGCAAACCTGTCCATCGACCTAAAGCATCTCAATCACATTATTCCTACGATGAGAATTAGCCACCCGATGGAAGAATTTAGTGCATCTATCCCCTTCTTTCAACCAAAGAGCTCACGATTTCTGGCTCCACAAGATTTCTTCCATTAAAAGCACCATTTTCAATCTCCGAAGTGATAGCTAATTTCCTGCAAGATTCCTCAGAAAGAGGAGCACTCATCTCCCTACCCTCCAAAACCTTTAAATCCTAAAAAAGTGATCGTTTTTTACTATCAACATTTCCAAAGAAATCTGCATTCCACATCTTCAAATCCCTCTTTAATGCTTTGAGTTTCCCGGCCAAAATAAAGCCTGGTGAGCCCTCTAAGAGACACGAGGACCAACGGCCTTACTTTCTCCACAAAGTCTTCAACTTTCAGCCACATATTTTCAAACTTGAAATATCTATTACCCTCATGAATGCCCCCACAATCAAGTACAATGGGGAAATTTTTCAAATATGTTATCTTGGGGATCACATGGGTTGAAAACAGGTGCCACAGAATATCACTGGATACAAATTCAAACTAAAATTATGCACTGGGTACTCAGCTGTTAGATGAAGCTTTACAAGATTCTCATGCTGATGCTGATGTCTCTGCAGGAAGCAAAACAGGCATTGGAATTGATGGGTAGGTGGGAAATGATTGATGTTTGTGATGCACTGGAGCTTCTTTCTCCTGTTTTTGAAAGTGAAGAGGTAGGTGCCTGTGAAAGATGTGATCTTTGCTTAATAAATTTGTCAATTAGTTGTTGAAAAAGTATACAGCTCTCCAACTCTCTCTATGAATGGCTATGAACACTTGCATGCAGCATGTACATTTAGTTATTGCTTTCATTTAACCACTTCATCTCATAGTTCAAAGGGCTCAGTTTTGATTGATGTTACCCTGTTTCCCATGTTGCTGACAGTCTAGTATTGAATACTACACCGATCACAGTTTTGCAACGTACTAACATATTTTCTTTGATATTCCACCTTAAGACCAGTTGTTGTGGGTTATCACTTGAAAGCAAAAATCTGTGCCTTATAATTGGCGCATGTTGAACTAAGTAGACTATTGTGAAAGCTCATTTGAATGTACTTGCTTGACATCCATATAACAGCTGAAACAAAGATCAAGATGAGGTCTTCATTCCATTTTAGCGATGCATTTTCCAATTGCACTCATGTTTTTCCTAATTGTAATCCCTCTTCACAGGTACGTGCATATGCCGTTAGCGTTCTTGAAAGGGCTGATGATGAAGAACTCCAGTGTTATTTACTTCAACTTGTTCAGGCTCTTCGATTTGAGCGTTCTGATAAATCTCGCCTCTCTCATTTCCTTGTGCAACGTGGTACGCGCCCTTTGTATATTTTGTATATGGGAGCGTGGGTGTGTGAATGCATGTTTAAGTGCTACACATTGCTGTTAAATTGTTTGTGGTACCTGACAGTACCCCATGAACTTTGACAGCATTGCGCAATAGCGAGTTTGCTAGCTTTCTTCGCTGGTACGTTGCTGTGGAACTTTATGATCCTACGTATGCTAAACGTTTCTACAGTACCTATGAGATTCTGGAAGAGAATATGATGAAGGTTTGAGTTATCACATCAGTAGTTCAGTACTTTGTCTCTAGATGATAAAGTTCTTTTAAATCTTTCTATCTGCATTCAGAACTTAAATTATAACATTTTGGAACATGCAAATATCTTGTATATGTCCTGTTTACTTGGGCTATACCTACTTTTCTTGTTAATAAAATTATACTTTATTGATAAAAAAAAAAGAAAAAGATTGAAGTTGAAAATATTTGTTTAAGAGTGTTCATTGTCATTTATGATTGTTCTGCATGGAACATTTTCCCTATCACATGTAGCTGAGCTATTAAAGTGGTGTTACCCGATGAATTTCCTTTTTTTTTTTTTTTTTCCTTTTTTGATCAGTTGCATTGCCCTATGCATTTCTGTCACATCAAGCTTGATGGTATGAAGTGGTGTTTACTTGTTGAGATTGTTGAAGTAAGTTTTTGTTTGCAGTGTATAATTTTATCCACTTTATAGCAGTTGGCAGGCAGTGTAAATGGAGATGAAGACGGATTTAAATTGTGGCAAAGTTTGGTGCGTCAGACAGAATTGACCGCTCAATTGTGTTCGATTATGAGAGATGTAAGAAATGTACGTGGTAATACACAGAAGAAGATTGAAAAGCTTAGACAGCTGCTTTCTGGTCTTCTTAGTGAACTTACCTATTTTGAAGAGGTATATCTTTGATTGAAGTATCCTTTACCTGTTGTTCAAGTTATCTGTTAAACCTATTGAGGCTTAATTAGTTTTGTCAAGGGTAGTGAGGTGAACCAAGGTGCCACTTAAGCCTTGAAGAGAAGCACATTTAGTGAGGATTGGTTTTAGCGCTTAGTTACTTGCATTAAGTTCTAGGCACTTGAGCATGTGCCTCTTTAAAGTTCCAATATTTCAAAGATGGACGGACCATAGTGAGATGGATTTTAAACTTGAGTCATGGGATATAATTTTGTCAGGCGTAACCAGAAATCAATGAAAGTGGGTTGTTTGCTGTGTCATATCAAGTCAGAAAATGGCCTAAATGCAAAAACAATGAAGGACAAAAGCAGATCACATATTTTAGAAACCAGCTTTATCCAGTAGTCACAGGGTCACATGATAATAATATTCAAGCGCAGTTTTTTTCACATATGTAATATTCCAAGCAGTATATTTTGCATGGTTTTAGTTCATTATATGTATACTAACTATGCTTAGAACTGGAGCCTTCATTCAGGTAAGCTCCTTTTTAGTGCCTCACGCCTCGGGCAATGCGGGACTGGGGGCCTTGGGGTCACCTTTCTTCTTTGGCCACATAAGTCTTAGTTAGCATGTTTCTGTTTTATCTAGTCAATTATTCCCAGCTCCAAAACTTTTATCGGTTCTAACATTAAGCCCCGTTTGGATAGTGAAAGTGTTTCATTTTATCTCATCTCATCATTACAACTTTTCTAAATTCCCACTCAAAATATAATAAACAATTCACTTTTTCAATTCCCAAAACAATAATAATATTAAAAAATAATAATCTCAATATTTTATTCAACTTTCATATCAACTCACTATCCAAACGGCACCTAAATGTGTTGGCCTGTTGCTTTTTGCAGCCAATACGATCACCACTGGCTCCAAATGTCCTCATTACTGGTATCGTGCCATCTGAGTCATCAATATTCAAAAGTGCATTGCATCCCTTGCGCCTGACTTTCCGAACGGCAAATGGTGGAAGTTGCAAAATCATATTTAAAAAGGGAGATGATCTTCGGCAAGACCAATTGGTAGCTATTAAACATATTCTCTCTCTCTCTCTCTCTCTCTCTCTCTCTTTAGGTAAGATAAAATTTTATTCAAAAAACAATATCGAAGTACATGGGGAATATCAGGAGATACACCCAAACAAGAAAATTGAAGAGATTAAGAAAGTTTTGGAAGCTAGAAAAGGAAAATGAACTATGAGCAGCCATCCATTGACTTGGGTTATGTGGATATCTGGTTCTTATAGGTTGTTCAAATGGTATCACTCATGGATCGGTTGCTTAAATTGGAAAATCTTGATCTGCAATTAACTCCATATAATGTGCTAGCAACTGGGCAAGATGAAGGCATGATGGAATTCATACCGTCACGTTCTTTAGCACAGGTATTATTACCTTTGGAGATGCTTCATTGATATGAGAAATGCACTGCATGGTTCAATTAATGCTTATCGTTCCTTTTTGATAAGTTCAAAAAAATTTGCTATTTATGCTAAACAGCTTCCAGAATGACATAAGAATTTTTGTTATATATTTTTGGTTCCATTTAATTATTTATTGTTACTTTATCTGGGCAAGTGATGCAATTTCTTACAAAACCTGCTGACACTTAACAGAGAATCGACACCATTATTTGTTTAAAAGTCACTTCTTAGCTGCTAAACATGCAAACTTCTACTAATTTTGTAACCATGTTCACTATTTAGAGGCAGGATCCAGGGCATTTAGACGACTAGATTTACATGCTGTAAGTCCTGATAAATGATGATCAACCCTGATATTCTTCAACCTCTGATTAAAAACGATTAGAATATATGATTTAATTATATACATACATACCTATACATACAGGTATATGTTGGATAATATCTAATGCATATCTTGGTTTTTGTTTAACAAACATAAACAGACAAATGCTTTAGAATATCTATTTTTATGGAGGAATCTTGAATGCAATCTTGAATAACTTATTAGTGTTGATTACACATATAAAACATATTAGTGCTGAGATTCATTTGGAAGATGGAGCGGCAGCACTTCTGCCTTAGTGTTATGACAAGACCAGTCCTATATGCACTTGAAGATTATGAAAGTGGCTATGCTTTTGGTGGGCTGGGCAATGGATTTCGTGGCATGATTTGCAAACACATGCATATGTTTTATAAACTAATGATATTATTACTTCATATCTATCTTGTAATGGTTATCTTTGGAAAGGCGTTGTAACTTTAGAACCTTAATCACAATCATGGCACTAGTTGATTAGCAGTTACACTACACAGGTCCTTTTTTATATACACCGTTGTTTAATTTTTTGCAATTGGATCTGGAGGTTATAGATTGCCTGAAAACCTTTGTATGATAGAAAGTTCTATTCATTGGGTTCATATTATGCATTCCTTCTACATCCAGATTCTCTCAGAGCATCGTAGCATTATAAGCTACCTCCAGAAATTTCATCCAGACGAGCATGGGCCTTTTGGCATTACAGCCACCTGCCTCGAAACATTTATAAAAAGCTGTGCTGGCTACTCCGTTATCACTTATATTCTGGGCATTGGAGACAGGTGAGCCTTTAAGGGTTGTGTTCAAATCTTGGTACTTGATTTAGGTATAAACTTCAGTGATTTTACTTTTCCCCATATTACATCCCCCTGCCCATTTTCCTTCTCTCTTATAAAGAGGGAAAAGGATAGGGTCAAAAATTCTACATCCATTAGAAACATTTTTTTTTTTGTCTCAAATCTTGTTGTATCGTTGCAACACTTGATTATCGGCAGCACTGATGCAGTTAATATTAATTATAGAATATACGAATGAGGTACGTGGCCCATATGGGGTGGGTCTATGGAAATACATCAGGAAAATTTGGGAGTTCTTCCGGAGACATACACATATTGTAGTGGGTGACGGCTCTCATGTTAGATTTTGGTATGACACCTAATGTGGTGAAAGAAGTCTTCAAGACACTTTCCCTGCCGTATTTGGGCTTGCACAAGTGAAGGATGCAGCGATAGCGGACCACTTACATTTTTTGCTCCCCCCTCAATGGAATGTTGATTTCATTAGGGCAGCTCAAGACTAGGAGTTGGAGGAGATCACAGAGTTCTTTGCAGCACTGTGTTCTGTAAGTATGACTGAGGGTACCTTGGATCGGAGGATTTGGAACCCTTCCACGAAAGGTAAATTCACTGTCAGATCACTCCACATAGTTTTAACGAGTCCAGGCATACATTCATTTCCATAGAAGAGAATTGGGCAGACGAAAGCTTCTTCCAAAGCCACCTTTTTTCATTTGGACAATAGCTTTGGGCAAAATTCTCACCATAGATAATTTAAGGAAACGTCGGTTAATGTTGTTGGACTGGTGTTACATTCGAAGAAAGAGGGTGAATCAGTAGACCATCTATTTCTACACTGCAAGGTGGCAAAGACCTTGTGGGACTATTTTTTTACGGGACTTAGCATATCGTGGGTCATGCCTTTTAGATTGGTGGATTTTCTAGCTAGTTGGAGAGGTCTCCGAGGGAATTTACAAGTCGCAGCAATCTGGAAAATGGTCCCTATTTGCATGTGTTGGTGTACATGGCGGGAACAAAATGATAGAAGCTTCGAAAACTGCGAGAATGTTACGGATGGAGACAAAGTCTCATGCAAGCACCGGCCTCATCAATGCACCAAGGAAAACAGAGCACCGAGTGCACCAAAAATCAAAAGGTGCGGCTGCTTTGCAGTTGCCCAACTACTCCAACGAAAATTTCTTTCTCTTTGTTGCTATAAATAGAAGTGTTGTGATATGAATATGAGTGTGCATAAGAAGAGAGTGCAGTGTGTATAGTGGTGCAAAGTGAGTGACAGAAACAGAGAGTTTGTAATTTCGGTTTTCATAGTGAAGCACAGCAACAGTGGACGTAGGCAGTTGCCGAACCACTTAAATCTTGTCTTTCTATAATCTAGATTTATTTTCTGTCTCGTGCGAAGTCCCAATAACTGGTATCAGAGCGTGTTGGAGGACTGAAGTTTTTTTTAAAACTCATTCTTGAAACTTGATCGAAATCAAGTTTTAGAAGTACCACTAGATTACACAGATCGAGACGAAATTTCTGGTGAAAATTTCGTCTCGAACGGAGCTAGGAATAAGCCGCACGCGCCGACGTAGCCCATGCAGACGCGCCCCCCACGCGCACACGCGCCGCACGCGCCATCCAGAGGTTGAAGACGGATCGACCCGGCCATCGATCCAGACCCGACCCGACCCTGTCCAGACCCGGTCCACCCTGAGCCGAGCCGCGCCGAGCCTTGTCCCTGAGCCGAGCCGAGCCGTGTCCCTGAGCCGCGCTGAGCCTTGTCCCTGAGCCGTGCTGCGCCGAGCCGTGTCCCTGAGCCGAGCCGAGTCACTGAGCTGAGCCGCGTCATCCTGCCACGAGTCACACTCTGGTTGGTAGAAATTGATTTGCGCCGTTTAAGCTCAATTTTGATCTGATCTTCACGATTTCAGACTCGTTTCCAACTAATTCGAGTGTTCCGGACGCAATGGCAATCTTTGTTTCTTCAAATTTGGACTCAATTGTAAAGTTATGGCTGGAGAGGAAGCTAAAGTCGCTGGTATCGAGAAATTTGATGGTACAGACTTTGCCTATTGGAGAATGCAGATAGAGGATTACCTCTATAGGAAGAAACTACATCTTCCACTCCTAGGAACAAAGCCAACTGACATGAAAGATGAAGAGTGGAGTCTCCTTGATAGACAAGTGTTGGGAGTCATTCAACTAACATTGTCAAGATCAGTTGCACACAATGTGGGAAAGGAAAAGATCACAGCAGATCTGATGAAGGCTCTTTCAAACATGTACGAGCAGCCATCAGCCAACAATAAAGTGCACCTGATGTACAAGCTATTCTACTTGAGAATGGCAGAAGGAACTCCAGTTATTCAACATTTGAATGAGTTCAACACCATCATCAATCAATTGGCCTCAGTAGGAATTGAATTTGATGATGAAGTACGTGCGCTGATTGCTTTGGCTCAACTGCCAAAAAGCTGGGAGGCCATGAGAACAGCTGTTAGCAACTTTTATGGCAAAACAAAGATGAAATACCAAGATATCCGAGACCATATTCTTAGTGAGGAAGTTCGCAGAAAAGATGTAGGTGAAGCATCAACTTCCAGTTCTGCCTTAAACCTCGAGACGAGAGGGTAGAGGAGCCAATAAAAGTTCAAATCGGGGCAGGTCAAAGTCCCAAAGAGGCAGAAGTAAATCTAGGTCCGGAAAACAAGTACAGTGCTGGAATTGTAGCAAGACTGANGACGAGAGGTAGAGGAGCCAATAAAAGTTCAAATCGGGGCAGGTCAAAGTCCCGAAGAGGCAGAAGTAAATCTAGGTCCAGAAAACAAGTACAGTGCTGGAATTGTAGCAAGACTGACCACTTCAGAAATAATTGCAAGGAAGCAAAGAAGAAGAATGGACATGAATCCGCCAATGCCACAACAGAAGACCTCCAAGATGCCTTACTCTTTTCAGTCGACAGCCAAATTGAATCTTGGGTTCAGGAGCCTCCTTCCACACTACAGCACACCGAGAAATCATGCAGAATTATGTCACTGGCAATTTCGGGAAGGTGTACTTAGCAGATGGTGAAGCATTGGACATCGAAGGCATGGGAGATGTACGAATCAATCTGCCCAATGGAAGTGCATGGTTGCTACAAAAGGTGTGACATGTTCCTAAGCTCATGAGGAACCTGATTTCTGTAGGACAACTTGATACTGATGGGCATTCGGTATTATTTACCGGTGGCACGTGGAAGATAACGAAGGGAGTTATGGTAGTAGCTCGAGGCACAAAAACAGGTACTTTGTACATGACTTCAAGTATTAGAGATACTGTTGCAATTGCTGATGCAAATGCCAACCTATGGCATCAAAGGCTTGGTCACATGAGTGAGAAAGGGATGAAAGTACTATTATCCAAAGGGAAGCTACCAAGGTTGGAATCAACTGATTTCGACATATGTGAAGGTTGCATTTTCGGGAAACAGAAAAAAGTTAGCTTCTTGAAAAATGGGAGAACTCCAAAGTCTACAAAGTTGGAGTTGGTGCACACAGATTTGTGGGGGCCATCCCCAGTCGCTCCTCTTGGAGGATCGCGGTATTATGTTTCCTTCATTGTTGACTCAAGCAGAAAAGTATGGGTTTATTTTTTGAAAAATAAATCCGACACATTTAACACTTTCAAGAAGGGGAGAGCCATGGTTGAAAATGAAACAGGCTTGAAGTTGAAATGTCTGAGGTCAGACAATGGCGGAGAGTACATTGACGGAGGTTTCAAAGAATTCTGTGCTGGAAATGGGATTAGATTTCAGAAAACTATTCTCGGGACACCGCAGCAGAATGGCGTAGCTAAACGCATGAACAGAACTCTAAATGAACGTGCAAGAAGCATGAGGTTGAATTCAGGATTGCCTGAATGTTTTTGGGCTGACGCAGTTAACACTGCAGCCTATTTAATTAACCGGGGACCATCAGTTCCCTTGAAGTTTGATCTGCCAGAGGAAGTCTGGAGCGGAAAAGAGGTAAATCTTTCTCATTTGAAAGTTTTTGGCTGTGTATCATATGTTCACATAGATTCTACTGACCGTAACAAGTTAGAAGCTAAATCTAGAAAATGTTTTTTCATCAGTTATGGGGATGAAAAATTTGGCTATCGATTTTGGGATGATAAAAATCACAAAATCATCAGAAGTAGAAATGTGATATTCAATGAGCAGGTTCTATACAAAGCTATGTCACAAGCTGAACCTGAGGAGTAGCCAAAGAAGCCTGAGGTTGTTGACTTTGATGTTACTCGAGTCAACACTGATCAGATCGAGGATCAAGAGAATGATGATCCACAGATCGAACAAAGTACACCACCCACTGCCATTCAAAGATCTTCAAGGACGATTAGGCCACCACAGCGGTTCTCACCATCTCTACACTATATTCTGCTAACAGATAGTGGTGAACCGGAAAGTTATGATGAAGCATTACAAATTGAAGATTCAATCAAGTGGGAGAAAGCCATGCAAATATGAGATGAACTCACTGATGTCAAATCAGACATGGGAGCTGACTAAGCTTCCAAAAGGCAAGAAGGCTTTGCACAACAAATGGGTGTATAGAATCAAGGAAGAGCACAATGGTAGCAAGCGTTACAAAGCCAGAATGGTCGTGAAGGGGTTTCAGCAGAAGGAAGGTGTCGACTACACAGACATTTTCTCCCCAGTTGTAAAATTGACCACGATCAGGCTAGTGTTGGCAATTGTGGCTGCAGAAAATCTACATCTTGAGCAGTTAGATGTGAAGACCGCATTCCTTCATGGTGATTTGGAGGAAGACATTTATATGCATCAGCCACAAGGATTCTCAGTGAAGGGAAAGGAGAATCTAGTCTGCAAACTGAAGAAGAGCTTGTATGGCCTGAAATAAGCTCCACGACAATGGTATAGAAAGTTTGACAACTTCATGTGCAGTAATGAGTTCACAAGACTGCAGGCAGACCATTGTTGTTATATAAAGAATTTTGACAACTCTTATATCATTCTACTTTTGTATGTGGATGATATGCTCGTTGCAGGATCAAGTATCGAGGAGATCAACAAGCTGAAGAAGCAGTTGTCAAAGCAGTTTGAGATGAAGGATTTAGGTGCTGCAAAACAAATCCTTGGTATGAGAATCATTAGAGACAGGGCTAATGGTACTCTTAAGCTTTCACAGGAGGAGTATGTGAAGAAGGTGTTCAGAAGGTTCAACATGGACAAGGCGAAGCCAGTAAGCACACCCTTAGTNTTGTCAAAGCAGTTTGAGATGAAGGATTTGGGTGCTGCAAAACAAATCCTTGGTATGAGAATCATTAGAGACAGGGCTAATGGTACTCTTAAGCTTTCACAGGAGGAGTATGTGAAGAAGGTGTTCAGAAGGTTCAACATGGACAAGGCGAAGCCAGTAAGCACACCCTTTGCAGTAAGCACATCCTTAGTTAGTCGAAAGTGACTAACTAAGGATCAATCGCCAAAGACGGAAGAAGAGCAAGAATGCATGAACAGAATACCCTATGCATCTGCTATTGGTAGTCTTATGTATGCCATGGTTTGTACAAGACCAGATATTGCACAAGCAGTGAGAGTTGTGAGCAGGTACATGAGTAATCCAGGAAAGCAGCATTGGGAAGCAGTCAAGTGGATTTTGAGATATCTACAAGCCTCGTCAGATACGTCACTATGCTTTACAAAAGCAAGTTTAAAGCTACAGGGATATGTAGATGCTGATTTAGCAGGTGACGTTGACAGCAGGAAAAGTACTACTGGATTTGTGTATACGCTGGGTGGTACAGCTGTATCGTGGGCTTCTAAGTTGCAGAAGATTATTGCTCTCTCAACTACAGAAGCCGAATACGTTGCAATAACTGAAGCAGGGAAGGAAATGATTTGGTTGCAGTCATTCTTGGAAGAATTGGGAAAGAAGCATGAAAAAGGTATTCTGCACAGTGATAGTCAGAGTGCTATTTTTCTTGCAAAGAATCCAGCCTTTCATTC
>QEOT01000841.1:159026-209383 GCA_003123785.1 Pterocarya stenoptera | reverse complement strand
ACTTCCCTTGCAGGAGATAAGATTGGTAGCCCGCCAAACGGGAAATTGAGTGAAAATGAAAGTATAGAATGTAGTCTATGCGTCTGAGAGTTTGCAGCTTAGAAGAAAATGAAAGTATAGACAATAGTGGCTATGCATCTTAGAATATGTTGTTGGTTTCTCCTTATGGGCTTTAGATACCAGAAGCTAGACATGGCCATTCTTGGTTCCCTGCATGCTCTATGAGTCTCTCAGCATGTCAAAGAGTGGAAACTTCTGTAATAGGTGTAACATAGTGAAAAATATTATAGGAAAAATATATGAACGAGAAAATTGAGGGGGCAGAGAGAGAAAGCAATAAGTGAACAAGATCACTTTCCTAGTTGTTTATGTATAATCTCCTCTTTGTGGGATTCTGTATCTCCTCATATTGTAACTTTTATTATTAAATAAAGAAGGTATCTTTTACTATAAGGTAATGCCCTCTGGGGACCAAAATGAGTCGAAGCGTCAGGACAGACATGGCCAGGTGACAGAAGTCTAGGCATTTTATGTAATATATGAAACCAATTTTGTAAAAGAACTTTATATTTTTAATTAAATGAATTCTACTGCAAAACTCTATTTTAGATTTATAAAGCAGATTTCAAATTATAACCATGGAATCTTTTATATCGGGAAGGAAAAAGTTTTAAAAAATTCAATAATTTCCTTCTCGTTTTTTAAAATCATTTTTTTAAAGTCCGACCAACGGGGTGGTTTCAGTCTAGAGCGGGCAAAACTCCTTTATGGATAGAAATGGAAATCTAAAGGGTCAGACCTTACAAAAAGACCAAGCCTTCCCCAACAAGAAACGGAAAAGATATACACCTGATAATGCTCAACTGGGCAGCCTAGGATTACACCCGACAACATCCCACAAATACATCCTAATAGCAAACCACACCCAGCAGGTGCAATCATACCTCCTCACATCAGGACATGTGGAAACAGCCCAGCAATGAAGCGATCAAATAGACCAAATAAAGACAATATCAACAACTGGAAACCCAGCCAACCTAAAGCAAAACCACTGCACACCAATTCACCATGGTATAGAGATTATTATTACACAAACTTTTGCACAATTCTCTAATAAAATATTATCTATTTTTGAATTCAAACCCAAATTTAAAAATAATGATATTTTATTAAAGAATTGTGTCCTGTCACTGCTCATTCAATGCACGAGACCGGCAGAGCACCCCTGAGAATACAATAACCTGGCCAAGTATACCTTTCCAGAAAAGATAACATCAACAAGCACTAAGAACAAATCTACACCTGGCCCCAAGTCTCAGTTTCCCATTACTTTAATGTTCATAATTGAGTTCCTTTTTAACCACACCCTTTTCTTTATAGCCAGTCAAATTGCGCATTTTCTTCCTGCAAAGGGGTTAGAAGATTATATATGAATCTTTTGGATGAAGGTAATCTTTCAAATTGCATTCGAGTTTGAAGGGTTTAGTACATCTCATGCTAAAAGCATATTATATATGAGCAATGATAGCGCCAGTTATCTAGGTTGTCTTTAGCATGCTGTACGTCTTACGATTATATACATCCAAATCTAAAAGGTTTCTCACCACAGAGTAATTGCCGCTAGATCCTTGTGAGACTCTCGGTCGACCAAAAATACATGTAATAGTAGTAACATTACATACTTGTTGGTAGTCTTTCATAATAGTTGCTGACTGCAATTTTAGATCCGCAGTTTTGCCATTTTCAAATCAAGATTTTTGTAACACGCCGGGAGTGAAACGGAAAATCTCCCTCCGAGAGAGAGAATATTGAGAGAAAATAAAAATAACGGAATTGTATGTTTTTAAATAAAAATCACAAGTCTCTTCTGACCGGAATATATTCCAATTCCCCGTAACAGAATTGGACACAAGTAAGAGTTACTTGCGGTGCATCTAAGAAATATAACAAACAAATATAAAAGGCCCATTAGCCCAAAAAGATTTAGTAGACCATATAATTAGTGAACCGTAGTCCTTACAACATTATTAACAAGATTAAACCATAATAAAAGATAATTGAGGCCAAGAGGCCCATGCTGCAGCCCATGAAATAGCCCAGCCAACGGTCCATGTACTTCAAACTCCCAACCGGATAGGTTTGGCAATCAAGATAAAATATAAAATTTTCATCTCATCTTATCTTATTATTATATTTTTTTTTCAAATTTTTATATAAAATATAATAAACAATTCAACTTTTTCAAATTCTAATTCAATAATAATATTAAAAAATAATATTTTAAACTTTCATCTAAAACAAAAAATTCTCATGTCATTCTCCAAACTTAGTCCCGGCGTCCTTCTATTTCACTTCCCAAAGACCGATTCACTACTTCAACTGTCACTCTCGCAAGTTAAGAGAGAGAGAGAGAGAGAACACAACGTATCCAGGAATTCTCAATGCTTCTACGGGATAGGTTTGGGACACAAGATAAAACATAAAATTCTTATCTTATCTCATCATTACATTTTTTTAAATCCCCATATAAAATATAATAAATAATTCAAAATTTTCAAATCTTAATACAACTTTTTCGAATTCCAATTCAACTTTTTCAAATCTCAAAATTAAAAAATAATATTTTAAACTTTAAAACAAAACACAAGATTCTCATCTCTCCCCCAATCCTATCAAAATCTTGGTTTTTCAAGTATAAAATTAGTCCGTAAACTTTATAACATTTAATTTTTTACTCTCAAGTTTTCAGTTTTATCATTTAGGATCAAGTTTGTGGATTTTTTTTTTCGTATTTGAATCCCATGTCAGATTTCCATTAGAAATAAAATCTAACATAAATAAAACAGAAGAATGTGGTTGTAATATTTTTAAAACATAAAATTGAAGCAAATTCAAAATTTTTCTTTTGAAAAAAAATCAAGGCAATGGCTCTGGGTTTACAATTGAAGCACAACCTGGGAGCGAATTTAGGTGCATTATTTTATATATAGAATAATTATAGCCACAAAAATATTTTATAAAAATAAATTTATTAATTAATATAATTTCATATGATATAAATAATTTTATAATCTGAAAAATTATATTAAATTACGTCAATTTATAAATTTATTTTTATAAAATATCTTGAATATAAGAGGACTGGCTGGGGAATGACCAGAATGAATAAATGTCTAAACTTTGAAGGGATTGAGAGTGAAGACGTTGGCATTGGATTCGGTAAACTTAAAAACTCAAACTTTGAGCTACAGTAAAGTTATTTGCATTTTCATATTTGAAGAGTCACTATTAACAAGTCTATTCTATTATTTTATTACAAAATACAACATATTATTATTTTGGGTTTGAAAATTAGTTTGTAAAATGTATTTGTTGGATAATTAGGTTGAGAAAAAATTTAGTTAGAAAATAATAATTTAAGTATTAAATTAAATTATTAATGTACAATGGTTAGTGTAATTATAAAATATAAAAAAAAAATAAAAATAAAAATATTAGTATTAAAAAAATAATATTATATTATTATTTTGATGAATTTAATAACTAATCTAATATAGAATTATGGATAGGAAGGTTTTGAATTTATAGATAGTATGTACTTTTCATTAAATTTTAAAAATAATTTTAATGAAGCCAATACTAATCCTCTAAGTGTTATACTCTTGCCTCTCGGCATAATGACAGCTCAGTTCAGGCCGCTTGGGTTCTGCACATGGGTGGTCGGCATTTTTTTTTTTCATAATTTAATATTTTAGTTTTATATTTTTAAGATTTTAAAACCATTTAATTCTCTAAAATCTTTTTATAAAAAAAAAAATCTCTAAAATCTATTATATTTGTAACGGTAACCACCCGGAATTCCGTATTAGATTTCTGTCAGATTGTCTCATGGAAATTTGAGGGAGGGACTATATTGAAAAAAAAAAAGAACTTATACATACTTGAGGACCAAATTGAAAAAATAGAAACCCTTCAAGCAAAAAGATAACAGGATTAATTCAGGGTTTGATTACTGAAATCTTTATCTCTTGGAGTTTGTGCAAACCACCAAAAGACAAAGTTAGTGATACACAACTTCAATCAATGAGCTTGTGCCTCGGAAATGGTGAGCAATTTCTTATGCAGATCCCAATTTAGAATCGTCTTTTGAGAATATGCGCGACAAAGTTCTCGAACAATGAACCGAATGGGATCTTTTTTACACAAATGAGCGACGTGCAAAAGAAGAGGGTGCATTTTGTATTTTTTAAAAATATTTTTTAAATATCTCTGAATATTAAAAAACTACATAATTTTATTCATAATTATTTCTTAATTATTAAAAAAAATAAAATACACCAGCGGAGGAGGACAAAATAATGGAACCGGCTTATATTATTTATTTATTTATTTTATTTTTAGCATAAACCAACTTATATTATTCTTCGTTGAAACGAACTTTGCAATTTTAAATGCATCTGTGAGAGCTCAAGATGGGGTACCTTGGCAATCATTCCGCGAGTTTGTCCAATGCATTTCGAGACTAAAGTTAGGTTTGGTGTGAGATGAGAATTTTGTGTTTTATTTTAAAGTTTAAAATATTATTTTTTAGTTTTGAGATTTGAAAAAGTTGAATTGGAATTTGAAAAAGTTATATTGGGATTTGAAAAAGTTGAATTATTTATTATATTTTATATGAATATTTGAAAAAGTGATAAGATGAGATGAAATAAAGATGAGAAATCTTTGCCCCCAAACCTATCCTAACATTCCAGATTTCTACGGCCTAAATGCAACTACAGAAAGAACACAAATTTGCAGAGAGATTTTTTCTTTTCAGGATGTTTTTTATTTGTTTATCTCTTGCATCATCCGCAGGGGTAGCATATTTAGAAGATACAAAGAGACTATACAGAGTAAATTTATAAATTAATGTGATTTTATAGAATCTGTTAGATTTATTTTATAATAAAAATAATTTAATAATCCGACATATCATATTAAGTCACATCAGTTTTATATAAGGAAAATACTAAATGTACTTAAAAAAAAAACTTACAAAAAACTTGCTTATTTGTATGTCAGTTATTAATATGCTGAAAATTATGAAATTTGAAATTCAAAATTTAAATTTCAGAAGAAAATTAACAACATAATCTTGTAAGTAAAAATATAAGTATATGTAACACTACTCTATATATAATCTGGCTAAAGTATTTTCCTATTTAGAATGTTTTGATAAAAACAAGCAATCTTGAAGATCATTGACCACTCTATTTAAGATCGCGAGCGAGGAAGAAGCCTTATTAACATACCTTCATTTGAGATAGAGATTTCTTTCAAGTTCTTGAGAAAACTTTAGGATTTGAAATAGAAAATAGATAGAAACATAAAATGAGATTCAAAATATTTATTGAATATTTAATACTATCCAAACATTTCACTGTAGTAGTTATAAGTATTATGGGTATATTTCATATATATATATTTATATATATTAATGAACAATATTATCTTCTGCATGAATGAATTGAAGCAGAGACCGTCCTTTTCCGCTTATTAAAGGGAAGGGAGCACCAAGTAAATAATTGCTGCTCTTTCATGGGACCATGCTGTTCAAAGGGAGCCAAAATCATACTTTCATCACCATACAAAGCAACAACACTGCCCAGTCTTCCTCACTAAAGAACACAAGGAATATCTTTAGTTAAGTCTCTTTTATTAAAGCAACTCCCCACTTTATTGAGTTCAAAACCCCCATATATTTGAACCCAATTATACATAGCTAGCATAACCCCCCCCCTCCACACGGAATCCCATTGCCTGTTTCAGTAGTAAATAAACAACTTCCTTTGTCTGCACTCAAAAGGACTTGAGCTGCAGAATTTTACTAAAACAAAACCTCAGTACCCTTTCTCTTCTTTCAGCCAAGCCTGAAGATGTCTTTGCAACCGCAGCAGCAGCAGCAGCCCGTTCTGGTTTACCCCAACACCGAGGTAGGGCAGCCATCTTCACACCATTCAGATGGATCATTTGGGATAGTTTTTATTGTCCTGGCCGTAGTCATTGCTGTATCGGCCATTGCTTGTTTTCTTGGCAGGCTCTGCAACCGGCGCTACCAAACTGATCAAAAGCCTAAGCGAAACCAACACCACTCTCGACCCAAGGAAGCTGTGGACATTGAGCTCGGGTTTGATAAGAGAATCCCAGCTTCAAAAACAGCTGGAAATGGAGGAAGCAGAGGACAGAAGCCAACCCAAAATGGTCGTGACCACATGAGAGGCGAAATGAAGCCTGCTGCTCTTGCAAGAGAACCCAGAGCCGGTGCAAGATAATGCATGGTGCTGGCCAGAGGAACAGCCTCCATATACTAGTTTATCTACCTTGATGGCATGCCCATTATATCCTTTTGGTTTTCTCCTTTTTGTATCCCTCCAGTCCTCCTGTATCTCTAAGTTTCCAACCCGCAGCTTGAACGTATTTGAGTACACATACTTATGGTGTTGTGACATGAAGTAATTTTAGCTGAAAATTCCAGATTTCTATATAAAACCTGTTGGGGTCCGGGAATGTTCAGTTTCTTGAGGTCCTTCAGTTTCCATGAATGTAGTGAACGGCCAGGCTATTTGCTATATGGCATTAGGATTCGAGGACAGAATACCGGGGCAAGTCAACCTGGTTTTGCTGAGAAAATTGAATATACACACCGCATTAAAGTTTACACAACTTCGTAACATCAAACTATAACCAGTTTTTAGACATTGAACTAAGACTCCTATACAAAAAAGTACTTGAAATTGAACCTAAGGCTGGGCCAGGAGCCCCTGTAATCCCGCCCACTCACCTAATCCACATGGGTAACAAGTGGGCAGATGCCATTAGAATTTGACTTAAAACGAGTGGGAGGTGGGAAGGCTTTTAACCCGTCGATCCGTTTGTTATCCGCCCGCTCGTCTATAGATAAAAAGAAAAATTGCTCTTTTTTTTTTTTTTAAACCTCTTTCCCCTCTTCTTCTCCTTCTCCATGCAACCTCCTCCTCTTTCAACTCTTCTTCTTCATCTCATTCTCTATGCTATGAACCACGGCCACGATTGTAGGTTTGATATTCATGGCCGATTTGACTGTCTAAGGATATGATATTCACGGTCATGGATTTCAGAGAAATACTACGACTCGTTCGCTTTCTCTCAATGATTTCCCCTGCTCTTATGTGGAATTGATATTCTCAAAGGTTTCATCATGGGCTTGAATTTTGATTGGGTTGTAGGCTGAACGGTGGGCAAGAGTAAGGTGGGGGCGGGGTAGAGAAGGTGGCTAGTTACCCATTTCAGATGGATTTCACTCTTAATTACGCTACACACCATTTATATAGTATAATTTAATTTATAATATTTAAATTTTAAAATTTATCTTCTAAATTAAATCATGCCACGAGAATAGTGTGTGGTGTAAAGACATTCAAATAAATAAGGGTGTAGAACTGGGTCGGATTTTTTTTCGATTCAGTCTGAAACTCGAAATCTGGGTGTATCTGGGCAGTTGAGAGAAACTTGAATCTAGTTACAGATCCAGTTTTATGACCCGGTTATCTGTAATCGGGTCCCTTTTTTAAAAGAAAAAAAGATCGTGCAAAACAACTTCCAAAACGATGCAGGAACTTTTTTTTTCAAGTCTCTCGAATACGAAACCCTAGTCGTCACTGCGAGTTGGCGACTGCGAGTCCATCACTGTTTGCCCCATCTCTCTCTCTCAACTCTGAAACCTACGGTATGTTCCTCTCTTTCTCTCTCTCTCTTCTCTCGGATGGTGAAGTATTTTACTGTCTATTTTGTGGACAATCCTCTGTTCTGAATGGTACGAATTCACACTAATCCGATCAATTTTGTAACTTGAAGAATCATTTTGCCATCCTTAGGAATTTATCCTTTTGGAGAGAAATTTTTGTTGAGATTAGAGCTGCAGCAGCTAGTCTTTTAAATAATGTTTAAATTATTTTTTAATTAAACATGATATTATAATTTTAAAAAACAAAGTGCTATAAATATATTTTTTAAATTTTAAACATTTAAAAAAAAAGTATTAACAAATCCAGATTAAATCCGGTTACAATCCAGATATTCAGATTATAGCCAAAAAAGAGAAAAAAATCCGGAAATCCGGATTGAATCTGGTTATCCTCCCAGATTATTTTTGGATTAATCCAGACGGTTATCCACCTGGTTTTTAGAATCCAAATTCGAATCCAGTTATGGCCGGATATCCGGATCCGGTTGCATACCTCTACAAATAAATTATATAATTAGGAAAGCTTACAATGCTAGTTGCAATTTTATCCAATTGTATTGGTTAACATGGGGATATGTGGCACAATCTTGATACTTAGATGTCAATGTAGGGTGCAGAAGTGTTAGTTTTGATAATTTTGAGTGAAAAATATAAAAATTCAAAGAATTTGAGTGTAAAATATAATTTTTCCTTTATTTAATATATTTAAAATTAAACTATTCACATTTCCGTTAAAGGTGTAATAAAAAAAGAATTTAAAAATAATATTAGATACAGTCGTAAAGTGAACAATCATAATCATCCCATATTTATTATTATTTTTAAATAAATTATATATTTATACAGTGCAAATATCATTTCTTTTCATAATCGTTCTCTTACACGCTACGTCCTCGCTATAACTGCAACCTTTAGAAACAAAACAGAATTGTACCTGTTTTGGCCAAACAGAGTAGATACACCCAAATCCTGCAAATATTCCCTCTCCTGACATTCCCTTTCCCGTAAAGTTGTACACTACGAGCAGCCACAGCTAATCTGAATTCTGAAGATTATATTTTTTAATAAGAAACTCAGTTTTTGTTGGCTCGATTTATGTTTGGTTTGGTTTGGTTACATAGGTTAGAAATAGCTGAATAGTAATAAAATAATTTATAAATAATAATAAAATGATTTAAATTAAGATATTTTATAAGATTTTGAAAATGGAGAGAAAAAAATTAAATAAAAATATTATAAAATTAAAATATCGTTAAATATAATTTTTATTTTGAATTTTGAAATTTTTGAATTTTTAAAAATTAAAAATTATTTGTGTTTGAATGATGTTTAAATGTTAACATAAAATGTGATGAGACAGTATGCGAAACTAGACAAAGCCTTAAGCTACTCATAGTGATGCTTTGGTGTTGTTCTTACTAACCAAACCTAGTCATTCATTTGGCTTAAGTACCAGGTCTGATTAATAGGTAGCTCATTGACAAAAGTCTGATTGAATGTTGTCTAATAAGTTCCTATATATATGTGATTTCTCAGTTTGAAAACTGTTGGTGCATTTTTTGGGATATTAGATATCAACAATAGGGGTGTAATAATTAATCGAGAAATCAAAAAATCGGCCTGAACCGGTGGAACCGGTCCGGTTTTAGACCGGTTTGATCCAAGACCCGTTCCCTTGGTTCCAAAATTGGCCGGAACCAATTTGGTTCTGGTTCTATGTTTTTTAAGATCGGACCAGTTCACTATATTATATATTTTAAGTTAATTTTTTTAATATTATATATAATATTTTTTATATTATATATAATAATATAAATTATAATTATATATAAGATAATGTTATATAATTTATAACATAAAATTTTAATCTTAAACATGAAAATTTGTTTGATCATATGCTTTAAACATAAAAAATATATATTAATAACATTTTATAGTCTAATAAATTCTCAATATATCCGTCTTGATAAATACATAATACATTAATAATACTATTATACATTAGTATATTAATTATATTTCGTAATGTATACTAATGTATATTAATATATAATTAATTACATTTTGTGCCCTAATACTAATACTATTACAATTGAAAAATTGGATCGAATTGGACCGGAACCGGTAAAACTAGAGGTTCCGGTTTAGGAAGGTAACCGATGCATAATCGGTTTTTAAAAATGAAAAATTAGTACATACCGGTTCGGTCTTAAATTTTGTTTAAAACCAAATTGGACCAGACCGGTTACACCTCTAGTCAACAGTATGATCACATGACTTACAGTGATGCGGTTGGAGTGCTCATCCACAATATGAACAGTAAATAAAGTGCAGGAAGTGTCAAAGGGAGAGACAACATAAGATTTATGTAGCTAGACACTTAAACCTACGTCCATTTTTTTGAGGGAAAATCCACTATGTATAGTGATTTGAAAATGCTCTTAGGTTACTGATACAATGTCGATGGAGACACGAGAAAGAAGCCGCAGAAGAAATATGCTGTTTGGGTGCTTATCCCCAACAAAAACAATTGCACGTACAACTCAACTGTTGTTAAAATCAGCAAATTGTAGCGCACGCATCACTTGGGATTTGGGAACCGTACTGTTTGTCATTATCAAATCCTAAGGAAGGACAGTACAATGGAATGGACACCATCTCAAAAACGTTTTAGGTGTTAAACATTTTTATTCGTAAAAGTTGTCAATTTCACATATTTTTAGCTGAACTTTGAGTTTTCTCCATGGGGATTCTCTTTCTCTAATATTGTGATATTATTTTGGTCATGTGAAAACGCAAATTCCAATTCTGCTTCTGGAAGGGGTAATATACCCCAAGCTCAGCTCGGGGGGTCTCATCAATAAGAAAGAGAGAGAAGGAAATGAATGGACAAAAGCTGAGGAAAGAAAAATGTATTATGAAAAAAGAGAGGAAGTGACGGGAAAATGGAGAAAAGAGAGAGAAGGAGGTTCAAGAATGCAAAGGGAGATAATGAATTGACATAAAGCAGCTACTGACAGCGGAATAAAAGGGATCTGAGATTAAAAAAAACTTAGGGAAGTGGGGCCCTCTTCTTCTTCAAGATTCCAGGGGCAATGAGAGAGAGAGAGATTCTTCAACATTCAAACAGAAAGCTTCAACTTTATCATTTGTATAATGAGTCATAAGAGGTTATGAGAGACTGTAAAATACTCTAATTTTATAGTGGATTTACACCCCTAACAACCCGTAAATGTAGGCCTAGTGTCGAACCACTTAAATCTGTATGTTTTTCTCTCCATTTACATTTGTTGTACTTAGCTTCTATTTACTACAATGGATGTATGTACGAACATCGTACCGCAGTTTCGAACCACCATCGTGGATCCCAAACCACACCGATCAAGGCCTGAATGATCACCGTGGGCCGGAGATGACTCATTCTCCCTCTTCAACTTGTTCTTACAAAACAGGCATCAACAACTTCAATCTTACTTTATCTTTTACACATTCTTTTTGCACTTGGGTCATCACTGATGGCTATGGCAATTTGTGGGAGATCATGTTCTTCATACCTATCAAAAGGATGAAATTTAGCTCTTAAATTTATTCATGTGACAGAATCACCAAAAATAAAAGCAATTGTTCTCTTCAGGTGTGAAACAAAAGGTGTAGCAAATAAATAATTACAATCTCCTTAAGTTTGACCATACTTTATAGACATTTCAGTCAATTTATATATAACTATCAATAATCATTGTATAAAAAGATCATATCTTTCATCAAAATGTAACTATTCCTGTGAGAGGATAAAAACTGTTCAGTGATCATTCTCATTAGGACAATGCTCGGGCACACAAAATTTAAATTTTTACTACTTTTGTTGAATTTATTATTATGTTTATAATAAAGGAAAAGAAAATGATATATATAAGCTCCAAATGCACGAATCTCGCATATAATACCCTTTATAAAAAAGTGGACTTCANACACTCGTGGAGTGGCTTAGACCCCTTGCTCAGCCTAAGGCTTGGGAATACTGTGTTGTTTGGAAATTAGGAGACGATCCCTCGAGGTATTTCCCATTTTTCATCTGCATCCTGAATGTCCAGTTTTTTTTTTTTAATCCAATGTTTTTCTAGTTTCAATCTACTTTGTTCAGTGGCCATTGCTCCATTTTTTTTCCTTTTCAGGTTCATCGAATGGATAGGTTGCTGTTGTAGTGGTGGAGTTGATGAGGATGAGAATGTGAAAGAAGAACCAGGTGAGGAGCACCACTCGAGCCCCCTATGCAGGGATGTCCATTTTGAGCACCCCATGAGGACAAAGGCCTGTCAGGCTCTTGCTCAGCTTCCTTCTTCTATGCCACTGTATTCTGGGTACAAGCTTTCTTTCTCTGAGATATCTCCAATTTTTGCAGTAAAAAGATCATGAAACACTAATGAAGAATTGGAACCAGGTTTCATGGGGAGGTTGTGATATCAAACCAACCGAGGTGGATTTTTTCCGATGCTAATTCCTCAAATTCAGCTACTTCAAATGTGGGTCTCTCGCTCTCTCTCTCTCTCTCTCAATTTAATTTCGGATAAATTAGCCATTCAATCTGTTTGGATGCTGAAAAAAAGAGATGAGAGAAAAGGAAAGAATACTCCATCTCATGATTCAAACAGTTCTGTCGGTCCATTTGAGTGCAGGCTTTTGCTTCCGAAAGCCCCGTGAGTAGATGCCACAAATTATTCTCTTTTCAACCTGACATTTTCTCAGCTACCAAACGGAGCATTAGCCTATTGATATGGGCTTCAGGTTTATCACATATTCCCAGCGTAGCATGGGATGGTCTGTTTCAGAGAAACTTTGGTCCATTGTATTGGGCCTCAACCATTAACTTTAAGCCAATTAAGCTTTGAAAAGTCCTCCGATCTTCACAATGTTTTAGTTCATTATTCATATGTCTCCATAATGATCAAGTATATTGAGTTGTGCCCATGCCGGCTTTCAAGTGACCAAAAGCCAAGGATCCAGGCTCCAGGTTCAATTATATAATTTGTTTGAAGTACCTTATCAAGTAGCTGATGAAATGCTCGAAAAACTGACGACCTAGACATGAGACACGCAACATCCTACAGATACTTTGTCATAGTTCCATTTATGAAAAGATCATGACTGGATTGAGACAGAATACTAGAACACTTAGAACGTGTTAATTAATTCATCGAGAAAACACGCCTATTAAAACTTGCACAAAATGTTTTTTTTCAACAGGATTCATTTGGAACCCAAGTTCTGATCCCAGTTGTTGGTGGGCTTGTTGAGCTCTTTGCCACGGAACATGTGAGATTTGCCTTGCTCTTATATTTAGTTTCAGCATTGCAACTTAGATATTCTCCTCCTCTGGTTGCTAAAAATAGAATTCTTTTTCCTAGATACCAAAAGATCAAAAGTTCATAGAGTTAATTACAGCTCAGTGTACCATCTCTTTTGAACAAGAAGCCATGGGTGCCTGGAGCTATGCTAATCCGAACCTCAGCGACAATCATCTTGATCCCGTGCGTGAAAATTACTTACCAAATTGGCCACTTCCCCTGCACTTGCCAAGTTTGAATCCCAGGATACAGGCTCTTCCACCAGTGATCCATTCCAGCTCCTATCCATGTGTAGATAGATCATCTAGTGGTTCCAATCCTTCGCATGAATACCCATCACTAGATTTAGATTCTTGTCAGAAATCTCTGCATGGTGCTATAAATCAGTCAATTGGCAAATCTTCTGGCTCTAAAAAGGCCAAGTACAGTCAGTGTTCATTGAAGCGACGGACAGGATCGATTGCAAATGGTAGAAATATGGTAGAAAACGATGAAACAAAAGTTATACAGAAGCAAGAAAGAGAACAATACCATTCAAAAAATTTGGTCACAGAGAGAAATAGAAGAAACAGGATAAAAGACGGGCTCTTCACTCTACGCTCGTTAGTCCCCAAGATATCCAAGGTTTAAGATACTTAATATCCTTCAAATACTATGTTAATGAATTGGTATCCTTCTTTCATTTGTTTCTTTTTGCATCTTTTTCCCATTTTAGACGTCCCTGTCTTTATGACTGTCATTTCATAAACTCTAGATGGATAGAACTGCTATTCTTGGAGACGCAATTGGGTATATACAAGAGTTGGAGGAGGAAGTGAAGCAACTTCAGGATGAGCTCATGGAAATGAATGAAGAGGACCTTAGGAAGAATGAATCGGAGTTGCAGATCTCAATGTCAGACCAAATACTAGGCAGCGTCACCACACCTTTGCCACCTACTCAGCAGAACCAGGGCTTGTCCAGCTCTGGAGAAAAGAAGAAAACAGAGGTACATAGAGCAAGCATTTAACTGTCACTTTCATTGTCTTTGATCAATTGAGTAGCGTAACAAGATGCTCCCTTCTGTTTTTCTGAGCAACCAAATGGCTCCATTTATCCTTGCATTTTGAACCCTTTTCTTAGGTGCAAGTTGAAGTGAACCAGATAAGCCAAAGAGACTTCTTGATTAAATTCTTCTGCGAGCATAAGCGAGGTGGGTTTACAAGGTTGATGGAATCTTTACATTTGCTAGGGCTTCAAGTAGCTGATGCCAATATCACCACATTCTATGGCAAGGTCCTGAATATTCTCAAGGTTGAGGTAAGATCACCAATGAAATGCTAGCATGGAATTAGGGGGATAGGAAATAGTTCATTGGATCATTGCTCTGATACAAAATAAACATTGTACATGTTCCCCAGGCAAAGAAGGACATTCAACTGAAGAAGCTGAGGAGCTCTTTGATCGAGCTAACAAACTAGAGACTATAAAATCAGACAGTAAGTAGAGGGTTGAGTTAATTCCTGAAACTGAAGGGTTTGTGAAATGTTTTACGCCTCCATCCATGTACAATCTGATAAAATTGCATGATCATTGATACATGTGTTATGAACTTCAAATTCACTAAAATAGAGAATGCTAAAATTGTAGATTTCTCTGATTTTGTATTTTGTATTTTTTCCCCTCCAAATGTTTTGTGGTGGTCGGAGTTCATCAAGTGGGCTTGTATGCGACTTTCTTCCCTTCTGAAGCGATTATAAAATCTCCCACTCATGTGTTGCCTTTATACAAGAAACTACCCCCATGTTTATGTCACCACCCTTACTGTTCATATATTTAGATAAGATGGGTTTTTTCAGATAAATGACTTTTTGCTACCAATATTTTTTTCTTGCGATTTGTTTAAATCAATTTTGTGCAAATTGGTCGTTTCTTTTCTGGCGATTAAGAAATCTTCACAAAAAGCAATTTTGCGGCGAAAAAATGTTGACACAAAAAATTTGACAGAATAAGTCAATCCACACACATTTTGAACTATTTGCAGCGATATCAAAACACCAGAAAGGTCAGGATTTAAACCCTAATGATCCCTTTCCCTTTATTTCTTCTCCCCTACACTTTCTGTCTTCTCTGTGAGTTTTCTGTTGCCCCTTCCTATTGTGCGAAACACACACACACCAACAAGGGAAAACTAAAGTAAAAGCAAGTATGATCAAGCACACGACACACAATATACGTGGTTTAGCAAGTTGACTACATCCACAGAGTTGCAGAAATCTTATTAACCATAGGAGATTATAATCACTCAACCTCAACTTACTTTCTAGGGCTTTTTGCTTTCTCACACAATATATACTCACTTAACAATTGTTCTCTCTCAAAATATATTGAAAGTCGTACAAAACAACTCAAATATAATATATTTATAGTAAACGGCGCTGAAAACCCTAATTTGAAAAAAAATACGTTCTTCGCTCGAGCGGCATGTCAAGCGCGTCTCGATGAAACATCTAATGAACATTAGCTTGAGCAGGGTGTCGAGCGTGGTTAGAGCTAACACTAGGGTTTGTGTCTCGCTCGAGCCTACTGTCGCGTGAAATTCGAGTAAACTCACAGGTTAAGCTTCGCTCGAGTGCCATGTCAAGCGATATCGAGCGAACTTTCTATTTCTCGATTTTCTGCTCACAGACCAGTCTCCACATGCAACCCAACAATATCCCACTTGGAGACTGGGTCTCCAGATATTAGCCATTGTTTTCAGTCAAGCCTTATCATCTCTATAGCTCACAGCTCCCGTCTTCAGTTTTCCACGTCCATTGCCCTTATTCAGCACATCCATTGGGCGACTCACAACTCCCACTGTACTAGGAGTATCTGGTCTCGAACTGATCTTGGCAACCTTAGCCAACTTTCCTAGGTTTACATGAGAAACGACAAAGTTGACTCCGTTTGGCTTCCTCATATGTTTCGTGCGATCAATCTTGTTTTTTTGTATTCTTGTATTTCCCTGTACATCATTGGACCTTGATGTTAAATACAAAGAGTTAGATCTCTTACCATGAGCCAAAACCAGCGCACCCTTAATCATCTTCCAAGCTCTTCTAGAGAACGCTACTGCATAACCGTAGTTAACAAGCTGTTCCACATAGATAAAGTTTTTCTTTAGATTTGGAACGTGTCTAACTTGCTGTAAAGTCCACATGCCCCTATTTAGAAGTGTGATACACACATCACCCACTCTCACTACATCTAGTGCCTCTCTATCAGCTACATACATCTTCACAAAATCCCTAGTAACATAATTCTGTATGATCTCTCGATGTGAGGTGCTATGGAACGAAACCCCTGAATCCAACACTCAATCATCAATTGAACTGTACACTACAAGAATTAGGGTATCATGAATTTCTTCTGGCACTACATTCATAGTATTATCCTCAACACTTTTTTGATTCCTACAGTTTCTCTTGATGTGGCCCGGCTTGTAACAACTCCAACACGTGATCTGCTACCCAGATCTCATCTTGCTTTTTTCCCTGCTTTTGGAGCTTGACCTGTCATGTCCTTTGCCCCGATTGTCAACATTCAGGGTCGATCTCGAACCCGAGAACTCACTCGAGTCTTTTACATGCCTCATCAGTAAGGATCATGTCACATATGCCGTCGTAGTTCAATTTTATCTTGCCGGTTGAACTACTCACGGTCATCCTCATGACCTCTCAACTATTTGTAGCGATGCTAATAGAATTAACGCTCTGATCTCATCATCAAACTCAATCTCTATAGAAAACAATTGATTTGCAATCATATTGAATTTATTCAAGTGTTGGGCCACAGACATACCTTCTGACATATTCAAATTGAGCAACTTCTTCATCAAGTGCACTTTGTTATTCGCCGATGAATTTTCATACATACCTGACAAAATTGTCATAAGATACGCCGTGGTTCTCTCCGTAGTGACATTATGTGCCACTATTCTAAACAAGGTCAACCAAACAATCCTCAGAACCTATCGATCTAACAGGGTCCACTCAAATATCATCCATGCTTTTCAGCTTCTCTCCCAATAGTGGAAGATGGAACTTCTTCCCATAGAGATAGTCCTTGATCTGCATCTTCTAGTATTCAGAATTAGTGCCGTCTAACTTCTTGATCTTGGGTGCTTTCACTTTATCTGCAACCATCGTTCTCCTTCAGATCTGATCTTGGCTCTTGATACCAGTTGTTGTGCAAAACACGCACCCCAACGATGGCAAACTAAGTAAAAAGCAGGCACATTCAAGCATATGACACACAATATACGTGGTTCGGCAAATTGCCTATGTTCACAGAGTTGCAAAAATCGTATTAACTAGAGGAGATTACAATCACTCAATCTCAACTCACATTCTCTAGGACTTTTTACACTCTCACACAATATGCACTCACTTGACAATTGTTCTATCTCAAAATATGCTGAAAGTCGTACAAAACAAGTCAAATATAACATATTTATAGTAAATGACACTACAAACCCTAATCTGGCAAAAAATATGTTATTCGCTCGAGTAGCATGTGTTAAGCCTGTCTTGAGCGAATAACCAATGAACATTGATTCGAGTGGGGTGTCAAGCGTGGGTTGAGCGAAAACTAGGGTTATGTCTTACTCGAGCCCACTATTGCTCGAGACTCGAGCAAACTCATGGGTTGAGCTTTGTTCGAGCGCCATGTCGAGTAACATTGATCGAGCGAACTCTCTATTTCTCAATTTTATGCTCACACACCAGTCTCCATATGCAACCCAACACTTCCCACGCCGTTCGGCCACCCGTTGCCACATCATTGTTGCCTCGCCTCGCTTCGCCTAGCTAGTGAATCTCTCTCCTCTGTCTATCTCTATCCCTCTCTTTGTCCATGCTGCTCATTCTCACTCTCTCGCTCTAGAGCTTTAAACTTAGATTGCAATTTTCCATTTTATTTTTTCTTTAATTTAAAAAGCATGCACTCTAATATAACTTCTTTTAGCAAAAACTAGCAGAACCTATTGATATTCGTTAAGTATGTAGTACGACGTAGGGTTTGTTTGAGAAGTGAGATGATCTCATCTCATCTCAAAACTTCTGATAATCTTCTTCTTAAATATCACTCAAACGGAAATACTTTTCAATTTCAAATCTTAGCTTTTTCATCTAATCAATACCTAATCATTACAATTTTCTCAAACTTTCAAACAAAGTATAAAAAAATACAACATATTTACTTTTTAAAACAAAAATAATATTATTAGAATATTTTAACTTTATAATACTTTTATTCAACTTTTTTGTCTCTCATCTCCCAAAACATAATAGAACATCTTAATTTACTCAAATTCACTACGATTTCGGCAGGTTTTATATATCTATAAAAGTATCTCATAATAATACTTCATCGGAGAGATTGTTCACCAAAAAACTTCATTATCTTGCCCGGGGGCGCCGATGAGATCAATATGATTTTCCTCATATGCAGGTGGGGAGCAAGTGAGGTACCTAGGGGTGTAACTGGTCCGATTCGGTTTTGGACAAAATTTAGCACCGAACTGGTATGTACCGGTTTTGCATTTTTCAAAAGCGATTACGCACTGGTTACCATTCTAAACCGGTACATCTGGTTTTACCGGCTTTCAGTCCGGTCCAGCTTTTTGATTTTTTTTATAATGTAAGTTTGTCATTAAAAATCTGTTTATAAAAAGAACAATCACAAAATTAATAAAACAAATACCATCTACCCTAATAACAGACTTCATGTATGGGATACTCAGTGTCTGCAGAAAAAAAAATCAATATTCAAGCATAGAAATATAATATTGTATGCGATAAAAAATCAATCAATGCTTCTCTTCTATTTTTTAGCTTACTCCCTATTGTATCATGACGAACTTGTGGAAATTAGAAATGAAAAGGAAATGAGGAAGACCTACTAGTACAAGCAAGAAAAGGGGAAAAACAGCTATGGTTCCACAAGATAAAATTATGTAATATATAAAATTAATTTTTATTATTTTTTTCCAACCAGTCCGGTCTAGTCCCAGAAACTACGGAACCGAAATCGGACCTGGTCTGGCCAGTTTTCATAATACAGGAACGGGTCCCAGATTGAACCGGTCCAAAACTGGACCAATAAGTCTGAACTGGTGCGAGCCAGATTTTCGGTTTAAATTTACACCCCTAGAGGTACCCATCCACTTATAGCTTTTATATATAAGCCCAAAAATCAAAATCCTAGCCATTTGGCCAAGGATGGGTGGAGATGGGCTAGTTGAAGCATAGAGTTAGGCCAAATGATTGGTACTATGCCCTGGCGGGGTGCAAAGAGGGTGGCTACAATCATGCATTGGGAGGAGTAAGTTTGAACTTTCTCCAAACTGTATAATTTTCACAAATAGATTATTTATATTGTATTGGAGATACATTCTTTAGTCGTGGCAAACAATTGAAAATGAAGCATTTTTTGTGCCCTCCTCCATCTATTCTTCATGAATTTCTTATCAAGGAATAGGAGAATCACATTTTTTCCATCCGTATTCTCTTACAAAAGATTGGAAAAAACAGTTCGATTCAGATTGATTCAGTCGATTCAAATTGATTCAGTAAAAAACTAAACCGAATTTTTTAATCGTTCACTGAACTATTTCAATCAATCAATTTAGGCCGATTCTAGCTAATTTTAGACCGATTCCAACTGATTTAAAATGGTATTTAATTTTAAGCTGTCTCACAATTGATTTTTTTTTTTTAATTTCTTGTATAAAAATATGATAAAACTAAACATATATTAACTTTTGCTATCATTATATTCAATAAAAATTGTAGAAACATTGAAAGATAAAATATATAGTTCTTTATTTTCTTTAGTTTAAAAAAAATTAGGAGATGATCAACGAGTGTTTTGTATTATAATTGTGGTTGTGCATAAAATATTACATTTACCATGTTGATATAACTTAATGATGTTTATCTTTTTTGTTTATGAGGCAAAAATTATGGCATTCCCACTCCACATCTTAATAATGACATGGTATTGATCTTAGATATGTTCTCAAGTGATCCACCACCTTCAATAAGAAATGTATCGTATCAATTCTATTGTCTCTCTATATTTATTGACAATATATATGTACGTACCTACAAATATATTATTATAAACAGTGGCGAAATCAGGAATTTGTTTTAGGGGGGCCAAGCAAAGCAAAAACTAAAATAAAATATTTTTTGTTATATTTTTATACAACTTTTTTTGCGGTATAGAACAATCAGATAGTAAGATCTAAAATAAAAGTAAAATACGTTTAATAGAACCTATGTATTAAAAAAGTATATGATATGTCAAGAACAATATATCATTGAAATAATATAAAGATACTCATACAAATATATCAAACAAAAGAAACACAAAATATCTAAAATTGTAATTTGCATTCTTTTAAAGAAACAAAATCATCAAGTATTAAATCTAAATCAAATTTTTTAGCTATTTCTCTTTCAATATAGACAACTAAATTATTTGCTAGAAACTCATCTTCAATTTTGTTGCGAACTCTTGTTTTAACAGTCTTCATAGCTGAAAATGCTCGTTCACTGGTCGCTGTAGATATTGTAAGAGTCAAAACAAGACGAATCAATCGATCAATAAGATAGTATGTTTTTTTATTTCATTGTCTCTACCAATCTTTGACCTAAATCTGGAATGGATGACAAACTTTGAAACTTCATATTAGTAAGCACATCAATTTCAAAATGATTCAATTGAAACCTTAAATTAGTTTTCTCGTTCTCAGAAAAATCAAGAGGATAATATTTTTCTGTAAAACAACAGATATCATCAATATTAAAGGATTTATAAGCATCCTTTGGATCCAAAGCTGAGCTAAGGGCTAAAAGCTTTGTTGCTCCTTCACCAAACTTACTGTCAAGCTCTTGCATTTGAAAATCTATAGTAGCATTAAATATTTCAAAATGATAATGAGACTCTATCGTAATGTGATCTCGTTGATGACGACTACGACCTTGTACATAACAAGAGCTCAATTCTTGAATGTTAATATCAAATTTCTTGAAGAAGAGACAACACTCTCAAGCAGATTTTTCCAACCTTCATTTCTTAACTTTTGAATGAGTCCTTTTGTAGTAGAAACCATATTCATGGCATTCAAGATGTTTTGAGATTTTTGCTGCAAAACCTGACTAAGAACATTAGTAATACCCTTACTTTCCTTCATTAAATCTAAAATAAATATAAATTGGAATGATGTAATCATTTTATAAGCAGCATTCGCATCCCTGTATTGAGAGCAAGTGGATCCTTCTTTTATTATGTTTTCAAGCATCGAGCAAGTGGCTCCAAACATTTATAGTAGACTGCAAGTAGAATAAAAATGAGAACCTCAACTAGAATCACCGGCTCGTTTGACAGTGCCAATTTGGTTAGCTTCTTTTCCACTTTCAAGTTCATCAACAGCTATCATATGTGCAATTTGTTTTGTCTAAGTAGCTTGCAGTTCATCATGATGTTTACATGAAGCACCCACCACATTGATAATAAAATTCAAATTTGAGAAAAACTCATGAACAGAAACTACATCTCTAAACGTAGCAACTAATGCTAACTGTAATTGGTGAGCAAAACAATGAACATAGTATGCTTATGGGCAATCTTTAAGAAATAATGCTTGCAATCCTTTCCATTCACCACGTATATTACTAGTACCATCATATCCTTACCCACAAATATTTTGAATATCAAGACAATGATGAGAAAGAACAGTAGATATTTCATTCTTTAGAGTTAATGCCAATGTATCTTTAACATGTACAAGATCAAAAAATCGTTCTTGTATAAAACCATCATCATCAACAAATCTCAAAATTATAGCAATTTGCTCCCTCTTAGACTCATCTCATGCCTCATCAATAATAATGCAAAATTTAGAATTTCCAACATCTTCACGAATTTTATTTCTCACTTTCTTTACAAGAACTTCCAAAATCTCTTTTCAAATTTTGGGTAAGTATACTTTGAAGATTTAGGAGCATTTTTCAAAAAACCTTTTCCAACCTTGTCATTATACGAAGTCAAAAGTTTAAACATCTCAAGGAAATTACCTCAATTTTTTGAATCAAGGGTCTCATCATGGCCTCTAAAGGCACATCTTTGAAATGTAAGCCATCGAACAACATTAATAGATGTTTTTACTCAGAGTCGATTGTTGAGAATTTGCTCGGAGTTTTGTACATTCATTACTTTATCAATATGCTGTGATTGTTTTAATAAATCCTCACAAGTTTTCGCAACATTATTATATCAAGAGCAAGGATCCTCCCTAATATGATTAAAAAAGGCACAATGTTTTCCATCATTAATCTTCTTCCAATTTCTAAATCATATGACAGTAAATACATCCCATATGCAACATCTTTTGATGGAGAATACTTTAACCAAGATGCGAATTGTACAAACCAAGAAGCTTGAAACCGGCAAGGATGCTTTTTAGAACTAGAAAATAGGTATTTTGAGAGTCGTATATGATATGGACCTATTTTCAAGTAAGCTCTTCTTATTTCATTATGTTGATTGACTGGATAGTCCCACATAGGAGGACGTAATCTTGGATCTCGTTGTAGAGAAAATATATCAATCTCTTTATAATCAAGAGTTGAAGATGTAAAATGAATCTCTTCAGACTCCACAATTGGAGAGTTAAGATTACAATTTTCCTCAGGTTCAATCCTTGGAATTTTAGAAGAATTTTCTGGAGTATCAACGAATTTTTTGAAATATCAACTTCTTTTCTTTTGAAGAATGAGTCGATAGTTCTCAATTTAGATATAATTCATGAACCTAAATTTAAAATCAAATTGAAACATATAAAATATAGTTAGATATATATGAATTCAATTACTCATGAAACATGAATTTAAAGTTAATCTTTAAGCACAAAATAAATAATCATTCAATAGACATAATTATATATAAGCCAAACCAAGTAGTAATCAATCTATTTCAAAAAGAAAAAAAGAATTAAACAAAAATACAACTACATGATGCATCAATACATGAAAGAAGGGGAAAAGTGAAAAAAAAACTTTAAAAACACTGCATCAAATTTAATAGATTTAATACAAATTACAATTATATATATGAATGAACATTAAAATAAAACAAAAGAGAAAAAAAAATAGAGAAAAATCACTGTGTATCAGACGACGCACTGGCGAAAAACTTTAAATTGCTTCAAGCCTTCGAGGTCTGTTCAAAAACTAGCCTTTTGGCTGTTTGGTAGATCATCTAGACAAGACAAAGTTTAAACTTTTAGAATAGAAAAGGAGAGAGGCGGCAGTGAAGGAGACCATCCAAAAGCGTGTGATTAGGTCATTAGATCATTTTATTTTATGTGAGATGTATTTTATTTTTAAATTGAATTATTTTTTTTTAAATTAGACTTATAAGTAATTAATCTATAAAATCAAAATAATTCTATAGAGGGGGCCAAGTCTGCCTAGATAATTTTTTAGAAAGGGCCAACACCAAATAAGATTAATATAATCTTATTAAATTATAAAAGATTAATATATATTATTATTTTTTTCAGAATTTTGGGGAGGCGTGGCCCCCTCCCCCTTCATAGGTCTCCCAATGATTATAAATAGAGAAATGAAATTTGCAATTTTAAGAGATATATAAGTACTTCCATGCTTTCCCTTTGTAAAAATGATAAATTTGGTATTCACGTGAAAAAGTTATTATTTTAATTAGTGATTCCATTTAAAAAAAAAAAATACGTGAAAGTTATCCTAAAATTGTATCTAGACTAGACCCATGAGTTATATATGCGTGGGTTGCATTTACGTACCTAATTTCCAAACATGCATGCAAGATTTCTAATTAGCGGCCTTCAATTCCATTATCTCCAGCTTGCCCACGCATGCGTGTATGGGCCCCCATGGCATAATATACCCACAAGAAGTCGTACTCAATTCTCCATTCGGCCACCAGTTGGACAAACCATTGTGGCCAGAAAAAAGAATTTTAATTCCGTGTTTCAAAAGAAAATAAACTTTATAATTATAGTCGGTGGCCATGCAGAATACATTGATATTTCTTTCCTTTATTTTATTTTATTTCTTTCCCTATTCGATACGTCGTTCCTCTTGGGCTAGAATCTGGACCAGTCGCCCTCATTCTCATTAGATATTTTAATTGTTTTATGTTCTTCTAACATTTTATCCTCAATTTTTTCTGGTTAAACATCTTCTCTACGCAATGAAACCATATCATATTAACTTAGGTCAACAAATAAATTGATGTCTGATTCGTTTTCTTGATATGGTTCTTCATTTGCTGGACTATCAACTTTTTCATGTGGTTTATCTGCCTCTGGAAAGTAATCATATAAATTTCTTGATGCAAACTTCTCCACTACCCGCCATGGGTTCCCATACTTCGGATTATCTAAATAAAAAACTTGATTCGCTTGGCAAGCGAGAACAAAATGATTGTTCTCATATTATGTGTGAGATATATTGACACTCACAAAATATTCATCGTTACACACTCTCAATTTTCCATCTATATCGCATATAAACTCAATCTAAAACTCTAATGTTAATCAAAATTTCGGCAGCATTTTCCTACAATTCTCTAAATATGCTAGTCACGATAAGTAATCTGCCCTATTCATGGGCCGAGAAACTTACAGACCACACATTTGAAGAATGTCAGGAAACATTGAACCAAAATTTTAAAACTAACACACGAACTTAGATTGAATATATATGCCATATAGATGATAGAATCTCAAACTGCCTATTTTGAACAATTCAAGAGTTGTATCCAAGTATTCTTGAAGAGAATATTTGGCCACAATACTCAAACGAGTCAAAGATTGAATTGCATACAAAAATTACTCTTAACATCCATATCCTAACTAGTAAACAAAGCCACTAGGATTATAGTAAAACATATACTTATTTAAATATTTTGAACTAGGGCTAAGCTCCGACTCCGACGAAGTTAGAGTTGACGTTTTTGAACTAGGAGTCGGAGGAAAATTTTTACTCTGACTCTGACTCCGAATGGAATCGGAAGATTGGAGCTTCGAACGGAGGTCGGAGCTCTAACTGTTTATTGGGCTAAATGAATGCCGTTTTTTGACTTTTGGACTCACTAAAGCCCAAGTCTGAACCTGTAAAAATAAATACTGAAAAGATTAAAAAAAAAAAAACTTAAATACAATAGTTCAAAAACTAAATAACATGTATAATGTGGCCATAAGTTATAACAGTCTCATTTATAACAACATTGACTTAGCCTTTAAAAATAACTACATAAATATTAAACTCGAATTTTGCTCAAATCTCAATGGTCCATTGGTCATGCCTGAAATAAAGATAGAAAGTTGCAATCAATAAATAAAAAAAAAAAAATTGATTATAAAAAATTGAACATAGTAGAAGTAGAATTTGATTCTTACCAAGAAAGGGGGTTCTCCATAGTCCATAGTCTCTCAACTCAATCCCAACTCTCAAGGGCGTTCGTCTCAAACTTTCAGTCATTGATAAATATGTAAGGGTTCACAATTAGGTCTATAAAATCATAAAAAGTAGAAGTTAGAAACATTAAAAATAATTAAATAATTATTTAAAAGCGTATAAAGTTACTCGATTCAAGCATATAGCTCTCGACATCAACACCAACAGTATCTAGTTCAATGGGCATTTCACTTATCCAATTCTGTGTGCAAACAAGGGCCTCCATAGTTGACGGTGACAATGAATTCCGATAAGGATCCAACACGCGACCTCTAATGCTAAACGCTAACTCTGAGGCAACCGTAGTGATAGGAATGATTAGCACATTTTGGGCTATACGGGAAATGACTAGATACTTGGTGGAATTAACCTTCCACCAAGTTAGTAATTGAAATACACCACTAGATGCCTCAACAGTTTTTATAAAATATTGTTCAATCTCAGACGTACACTGCATAATATTCCTTGTTGTAATGAGTTGATGATACTGCTGCATAATAAGATGACTTGTAACCCCTACGATAGGTCAGTATCATCTAAGGAAGCTGTTTACCCCATTGGCCTCGAATGTGAGGAGCTACCAACTGCGGATGATGGTTGACAACTATTGCTGTAGTGACTATATAGGTCATCAATATCACTTTTTAGCACTCTAATAAACTCTGCAGGCTTCACTGCCCCGAGAATGGAATTTACCCAAAATTCTAGAACAACCAACTTATATCAGGGTCAAGGATCACAGCCACAAATGGTAATCTATTTATTTTCTCAATATTCCCCCAATATTTATCATATTTGGTCTTCATTCTCGTAGTCATAGCAGATAACAATCCCTTAGAGTCAGTACAACAATTTTGCAAGTGGAAGTGAAGCTCCGAGAGCTTGCTGAAGTACAAATTCGCAGTAATATATTTAGATCCAGATATCCACATGATTATGTCATAAAAATTTTTCAAAAATTGAACAAAGTACCTCACACTAGTCCAATCATGTGTATTCGGCACACCGAGCCCCTGTCCTGCATGCTCCAACAAAGCAAACCTCAGGCCCCCATCTTCAACCTCTATCTGCTTTAACTCTCTTTGGTACTTCTGTGCCACATCCAACATCATGTATGTAGAGTTCCATCGAGTCAGAACGCCCAAGCACAACCTAGAACATCCAATCTGAAGATCTTCTGCTATTGCCGTAAACTTGGCAAGTCTTTGGGGGGAACCCTTCACATATTGCACAATGTTGCGGACTTGGGTAATGGAATCATCAACTTCTTTTAACCCCTCAACAACTATGAGGTTGATGATATGAGCATAGTATTGAACACGAATAAACTCGTGGGCCTGAATGACATCATCAGTCATCCTCGTCTTCTGCTTAAACCAATCAATTGTTGTTTCATTGGCATTGGCATTGTCAACTGTAATACACAACACTTTTCAAATTCCTCAGTCCTTTATACAATCATCCATCTTCGCCCTAATGGATGCACCTTTATGATCCACAATTTCTTTGAAACCAATAATTCTTTTATGCAAAATTCACTCACTATCAATGTAATGTGCTGTGATACACATGTAGCAGACGTTCTGTATGGACATCCATGTGTTAGTCATAAATGACACTCTCTGGCCAGTGGTAATAAACATCTTCCTCATCTTCGCCTTGTCCTTCGCATGTCTCTTAATATAATCTTGCATCAACGTATACCTTAATGGAATGGGAAATCGTGGCTCAACAAAGTTTAAAAACTTTCAGAAGCCTCTTTTGTCAACTGTGGTAAAGGGCATATCATAAGTAATTATCATATCTGCAAGTATGTCCCTCAACATTTTCTCACTGTATTGAGGGATAACTAATTTTTTAGCCTGTGTACCATTAATGGCAGTAGAAATTTCTTAATTGAGGTTAGTCTAATCAGTGGCCACCAATCCCTTCACAATCTTATATCGTTGGCAACCATTTAGATGTGCGATTAACACACTGGTGCCTTGCTTTTTCGAATGGCATCCACAAAGTTGCCCACAGTGGTGGTATTTTGCTTGCGATTTTGCAATATTACTAGAAATTTTGGTGAAATGCTCCTATGTCTACAATCTTTTTTTAAAAGGCTATGGTGGTTGATTGTCCTCATCCTCTATATCTACTGGGAGTGAGAGTCGATTACTCGCACAAAATGTAGTTGCTCTAGATGTAGCTATCTTAGATGTGGCTTTAGGGGTGGAAGTACCCACCGGTGTAGGAGCTGTAGCATTGGCATCCGCTACATCCCCTTGTGGACGATCGTCTCCATTAAGTCTAGGATCTATGTCACAATGAAAAAAGCTGAAAAAATAAATTAGAAACAAAAAATTGATTTAAAAAATAACTAGGCTATATTAAAAGGCATAAACTCATTGAAGATGGAGAAAAATAAATTAGAAGTTAAACATAAACAAACATACATGAAAAGAGACATCAATTCATTAAAAGGTATCATCAACTCATTTAAGATGGAGTGTCTTGTGACCACTGAAATGAATCCTAACATAAGCATCTGTTTACTTAGGTTGGAACAAAACTTAATCTTACAAGGAAAAAAGAAAAAACGACTCACAGATTATGAACCCTCCAAAACCCAATTAATATATACAAATAACTATGATGATCAATCACATATTCTTTGGAAAAGATCGCGCATTTGCATTAATATAATTCATAATACATGTCGTTTCAAGAGGCCACGGGTCATTGAATATGACTCATTTTACAGGTTTAAAACTAAATAATAAACGGTATATATGCTGCTACTACACACACATATATTACATATATGCATCCGGTGGCCATAAACGAAATCCACATATATATTTCTTGAATTAGGATCTACATGCAAGTTCTGAAAAAATATCTAATATTCTAATTTCTAAGGATTATTAACCAATATTGATTATTTGGGAATCTGGGATATATATATATATATATTTATTAGTCTAGTACGGTTAGCTGATAATTACACATAAATATTTATTATTATCCCAATATTTTATAATCTTTCTTTAGCTGAACGAATATCGGCTGCAAAATATATATTAATTGCCTCGAAACACAAAAACAAATTAGCAAGTACCAGAAGATTAATACCATTAAACGCATGATCACCAATTAATTTGGTTCGATTTCTTAAAATAGAGTATGGGATTAAATTATTTTAAGAATATTTTTCTGGTGGAGTGTAAACACTACTGTTAAGTGATATATTGCTGCAAGACTCATGATCATGTCCTTAGTGGTAAGAATTCAATGGTTCTCAGTAGACACAGTAGTACTAGTTCATCACTTTAGCATATTAAAAAAATTCCCGAATTTATTTCTTTAACTAGAAAATATGATCGAAAGATTCTCTTTTAATTCCCAAGGCTTAATTAATAAAAAAAAAATTGTGAAATACCTAAATTCCTTATGCTTTCTAGGCAGCTATTAACGCATGTTGTGGAGCATTACTGATATTATTTCAAATATGGTACTGGTACTGGAAAAGAGGATTTTTAGAATATATCTTCCCTTTGCATCAAAACCCAGCGCCTTTCCTTCCTTGAGCCCATCCATATCCTATAAGGTCTGACGTTCACTGATGCTTATCAGACCTCCATAATTTTCAGTTCGTGAATTACATTAACAATTTTAAGTCCTAAAGATTCTTTGCCCAAGCCTAACATAGAAATGGATCTATATGGAATACGAAAATTAAAATCATGCAGATAAATCTTTTATACTATATCTTTTATACTTCACAGCAAAATCATACCTATTTAAAAAAAAAAAAAAAAAAAACTCAGACCTATTACAATTTTTGCAAGAAAAATGATCACAACAAAACCAAAAACATCACCACCAACGATGTACAGCAGAAACAGAGCAATAAAACACAAATCATCCATAAAATCTCTTACACATTTTATCAAACACATTGCATGCATACTGGTTTGCACAGTCTGTTGCCATCAACTATATTCAATTTTTGCTACATTTCCTTAATACAACACAACTTTACAAGAATCACAACAATTAATCCCAAAACAACAAATTCTAGGCAACCCAACAACATGGAAAAAAAGAAAACATAAAATTAAATCAATTTTAGAGCTTGGAATTAGACAACTTACCAAAGGCTAAGGAGAAGTGAAGGGGAACGGAGTGTTGCGCACTACGAAGGCGCAAAAAGGAATGGCGGCAACAGAGAGGGAACAAGGCGGCGAGGCGACAAGATCCAAGAGGTTCATTGGTTCATAGAAAAAGGAGAAGGAAGAAGGGAAGGGGGTCCTGCATTTTGGACGCCCCGTGTGATGAAACGACGTTGTTTCACATTAAGTGATACTATTAAGTCACACGTTAAGAAATTACCATGCTTAGGACTCTGATCTTGGTTATGAAGAAATTACGAAGCAAAAATTATTAACTGATTCTGAATAGATTATTCTATTCCATTCAAGATGTTGAAATCCTGTCCAAAAGAATTACAGTACTACTAAAATCTTTTTTATCTATTGTATTATGTATTTCTAAATTTCAAGATGATTTGCTAAATCAAATTTTTTTACTTAGAATAGATTGTAAATCAACTAAGGAAGTTTTGATTAAATATGTGAAAAACTTAACTGCTAAACAAATATTTGCTAGATGATAAGCTATATTAAGTATTTTTTTTTGTTTAATATTAAACATATTAAAGGAGAATCTAATTATCTTCCTGATTTTCTATCTCGAGAATTCTTACTGGCGAAATCATGTAATCCTCAAAATAAAAAATAAAGTCTAAATCTTCTTATGCTTGGCTAACATCTCCTCCTTATCCTTCATATTATCCTTCTGCAACTCCAAAACCATACACAGTATTGGGGACACTACCACAAAATATTAAGCCATCTTACAATCCATTCTAACCATTAGCTTCTTTGAAATTACCAACATACTCCAAATCTGTTTCTCATTCTTCATTTACCCTTTCTCAAATTATTAATCCTCCACTATTATCTCAGCTTTCTACATCCTCTATTATCATTAAAATTTATTGGCATCCAGTCTTCCTCATTGAGTCTGAAATCCAACACATGTCTAATTCCAAAAAATTACTTGATATCTTTCTTTTACCAGACTGGCATTATGTCCCACAAAATATAAAGAAAATCCAGCATTTTTATGAATTTATATTAGTAGACATAGATTTAATTATTCTCTCTGAAATTCTTTGTTCTCTTCAAACTCAACCTTCTCTACCTGTATATCCAATTATTGTCTTTCATAAAATCATCATTAAACAAGTTCTCGCATTGAAATAATGGAAAAAAAAATACCTATTTAACAAGGAAATTTTCTCATCTTTATAATCTGTCATATTATGATTATTATGATTATCAGCAAGCATGAACAAAAATATTTTCAAAACAAAACAAAAATTTGCATCATTCCTGGTTTCTCCACTTTGGCAAATTACAAGGGATCAGGACACTCCCGCGATGATTTTTACTATGTTGGGATTATTATGGACCTGAACCTCTTCTCCTTCCTCTCCCTCTCCAAGAAAGTTTTAGATTTTTTCTTCACAAAATGATTATCCATTCTCATGAAAGCATTGTTTACTACTTTTTCTTTTCTTTCTCAAAACAAAATTAAATTGGATTATGAAGTGGGAATACGTCATCAAACCTTATCCCTCTCTAAAAAATATTATATTTTTAGCCCACCAAGTCTCTATCAAATGATGGAAAAAATACAATTGCGATCATGTTTTAAAAATGTTTTAAAAAATTCCAAAGCCCTTGAAGTTCTAGTCTAGCGGAGTAGATTTCAGGCTCAATTAACATCCATTACCTGCAAAAAGGACTTGAAAAAATTAGCTGAAATAATGTTACAAGTATCAGATAGTGATGATGAAGAAGAAGCACAACATCCACCAGTTCAACAGCCCCCTCATTCTCAACAGTTCTCTCATTCTCAAGGCAATTCATCCTACCATTCAGCACATCTGATGGATTCTCAAGACTCATTTGATTTGAAATTTGTAAAATATAACCATCAGATTATGTGATCCTAGAAGATTATTGCTTTCTCAATTATTTAATATTATAGATGAAAGCTGTCAGAAGTATTATCTTTTTCAAGAATAAAGACAAAAAACTTTGTCTATATTGTTCAAGATTATTGACGTTCAAGATTATTGCCTATAAAATAAAGGCAAATGACTTTGTTCATCATATTATTATTCAAGGAAAAGACAAAGGACTTTGTATACACTATTCATCCTCACTTATTATTAGTTGATGTAGGAAGATATGCATGCATTATTGATAATACTGTTTTAGTGTCTATATAAATAAGTTTGTAAACAAATAAGGGCATTCAGAAACTTTCATTTGAAGCCTCATCTTCTCTCGTCCAAACCTTCCCTTCTCTAATCCTCCTCACTTTCTAAAATCTATCTTTTGTAAAACTTCTTTCCTTCATGTCTTTTGCTTCTAACCCTTCTAAAAATTAATCTCGTTGTAAGTATTATGACTTTAATGAAGTTAATTTTATCATATATATTTTCTATCTTTTATATTTATTCATGCATATGGTCGGTTATACCGCTTGTACTACTTGCTCTCATGCATATGGCTGGTTATACCACATGTTGTTATTATTATTAATATAAATTACCTTATATATCTAATGAGTAATGTTACATACAGTCGTGGAGTGTACAAGCATCGCGCAGTAATTTTAAAAAATAGTGTGATCCACTATTAAAAAATTAATTTTTTTCAAGTGGGTATCGTATTTATTCACTTTTTTCAAGGTGATTGTGCGATGCTTGTACATTCACGATTGCAACTATCATTTCTCTTACAAATAATATGCTAAGTACTATACTAAGCATCCCTATATAATATACTTAAAATATACTTATAATATATGTAGTAGTATAAGATACTATTAATATACTAAGTATATTCTATAATATATTAAGTATCAATATAGTATGAGTGTATTACAAATAATAGTATAAGTATATTTAATATAAGTATTATAATACTAATATTAATATTATTTTTATATTTTGTAATATTAGTATTATTATATATTAGTATTAGTAATATAATTAGAAATATATTAGTATAAAGACTATTCAAATCGATATCCTGTTAGCTCGAATAATATTTATGCATATAATAAACGTTCGAACCGCTATTTATACTGTTCAAACAGGATTAATTCAAATAAGTAGCGTTTAAATAGATTAGTTTTCTGATCGAACGCAACCTCATGGACATCCTATGCCTAGTTCGAATAGATTGCCATTTACTTTCAAAACCCAAAATTCGAAACCTCTTGCAGCCACGAACTCTGCCACAAACTTCGTCGTAGCAAGCCAACATTTGAACTTCTATGAGGTATGGGTCCTTTCTCCTATTCTATTATTTATGTCTTTGAAAATTATGGTTGTATTTGAGGGGGTCAAATTTCGAATCAATCCGACCCCATTTTGATGTTTTCCGGGCAACGAACATTTGAAAAATAGGTAGAAATGATGGAGCTTCACTCCTTAATCATTTCTACTGATTAAAACCAATAATTCTCAAGAATCCTAGGTTTTTACATTCGGGGCAGAGTTCACTCAGTCATGGCTGTTTGGCTTGTTCCCGTTCGAACGGATTCTATGCTATTCAAACGCTCAGTTGTCAAATAGATATATTTCCGTTCAAACGAATTAAATGCGTTTGAACAGATTAATTGGTCAGTCGAACGCATATTCCTGTTGGCCAGCTACCATTCGAATGGGGAGTTGCCAAACAACTTTATTTCCATTCAAACATATATCACGCGTTCAAACAACCAAAATATGGTCGTTCGAGCACAAAAGATGGTTAGTTCGAACATAATATGTTTTGTTCGATTGAGTTGTTTCAATTCACTTCAATATAGTATAATTTTTAAATAATATAATTACACAATTATTTTAATTATATTCTTATTTTCCTTGTGGTTATAGGATCAACAATATACTAATGGCAACTAGCGGAAGAAAACGTGGGAGAGATCAGATGGGCCAAAGTAGTGTAGCAACTCATGCTCAGGAGGCGAGGCCTATTCTTGTTGAGCAGGAGATCGTTTTGGATGATTTCTGCGATCTTGCATGGGGGGACGGAGGATACTGCCATACACTCCATCATCACCAACCGAGGATGGACACCAATATGTTAGGAGAGGGGGACTGCATATCTGGATATGGTCCGTGAGTTTTATCGTGCCATGGGAGAGTATGACTCTAATGCTCTGTGCTACACCTTAGCGGTCCAGGGAGTGAGTATTACATTCTCTCCCTGCATTATTGTTGAGTTCCTTGATATTCCGCGCGTGGCCGGAGCATATCCTGCAGCGGATGTTGCCACTACACCAAGAGCAGCGGCTACATCATTTGACGCTGACACATCGGTGGCATCCTCATCACCAGCGCCAGATGTAGAGACCGATGAGCTAGATGCTAGTTCGGATGATAGTGAGGACGAGGATCTAGCTGATGATGGTCTCACAGACGATCAGGTCCATCAGCTAGTGCGAGACCCTTCAGCTCCTCTATATGATGGCAGCAAGGTGAACTAACAGGCCGATTGTATAGCATTTTTCAGAATGCTTAATTTGATTGTTGGGTAAACATCGATCCGAAAAAACACAAGACTGATTTCAAGATTGAGTGAACCAGATTTTTGTTGTGGATAGCACGGGGGGAGCCGATTGATCTGGCATTGTATTTCTTCCTATGCATTTGATCGGAGTCATGCTATTCGAGTGGAGGTAGTCTACCATTTGCACTGCTGATATCTAACCTCTACTCTGATCAGGGGTTACAGTGCAAGGGACTGAGCAGAGGTTGCCATAAATGGGGTCCCTTAACAAGATCACATTCAGCAAGAGTAAGGGACACTTGCGCAAGATTGTAGTAGTACAACCTAGTGGCACGCTGACCAATCCAGCTTCTAGTAGTACCGCCGATGTTGAGAGATAGCCTACTGGGGCTAGTTTGGATTAGGTACGAGCTTTGTTCGTGAAATTTATTGAGCCCATCATAGAGAAGCTTAAGGATATGGATGCACGCATGACAAACTTACAAGAGGATTTTGATCTACTTAGCAAATAGATCATTTTAGTTATTATTTTATTTTTTCATGTTGTATCGAATATTATATATTTGGGATGTAATTAATGTATGGTTTTTATTTTTAGTGTTTGTTACTTTTTTTTTTTCATTTTACTTACCGTTTATAATAATATAAAAAATGATACTCTCTTTAAAGTTATATTTATATAAATTTAACATAAAAGAAATCATTATAACATTTTGAAATTAATTACATAAAATTAATTTAAGAATTTATGAATATTTTAACTCACCGTAAATCATAATGTATAATATATATACACATTTTTTATATTTTGAAAAGGATAATTAACAAATTAATTGTCTGCATTTGCCACTTTTCTCCTGCTTTAAAAGTACGTTGTGTTCCATTTGAACAAAATTCGGTTTTGGCTACGTCCTCTGGTAACTTTGAAACCAGTAGGTTTGAAATTATGTTGCATAAGTTGGTCACCTCGACCAATAGATCATAGCATGCAGTTCAACATGAGTTTTGTGTTGATCTTAAATTAGGTTGCATATTTGACCCTTGTTTCTGTGGAGCTGCAAATATGTAGTGTTCCCTTCATCTTCTTTATTGTAAGTTCTTTTTCTCAAAATTTTAACACACTTCTGTTTTAGATTTTCTCCCATCTTCTCACTCTATCTCTGGGTGCAGCATCTTCTCACTTCCTTTTTGTATACTAATTAAGATCTTAGTATACGATGACTTGTATAATTTAGTATATTTTATCACTTTTTAATTTTTAATTTTAGTTTAATTTTATTAATTTTAAACTTCATTATTATCATTTAATTTTATTTCAAATTTAAAGAAAAAAAAATCTAAATTTTAGAAGCCTATTGTCCAGAGACGCTCTCGTTTAAATTATCTAAATATGAGGGCCGGTTATTGGAGCTGTTTTGATTTGGGGATAAAGATCGAGTTCAAATTAAAAGTGAAAAGCGTACGAGTACGCTGAAAAGAAGCGGAGCGAAAAATCCGCAAGATGCGACGACGGAAGTTAACGCGTGAAGGAAGAGATTTGTTTTGAAAAGATAAGGACGATTGAAAATCTACTGAACGGAAATTCAAAAAAGACGAGGCTCATGATTACTATTCTACCTACCACTTGAAAAGAAAGCCAATTTGAAAAAGTTGAAAACAAAAAATTAAAAAAGAAAAAGGAAGTAAGGGTGAAATATATAATAATATAATAAAATTATAATTAAATTTAAATTAAAACGAAATCAATTTGATATGAAACAAAAAAATATAATTTCTTTTAAAGAGATTTAAATTTTTTACAGTGTACATAATTTCAAATTAATCGATGCAGTAGAATTTTTCTTGACTTGATTCATTCAGAATACAACAACTCAACCAATCGTCGTATAACCCGAATCAACTCTGCACAAGTGGTTAAACTCAAAATTCCACAAAAAGAATACATTTTTTTATCTAAAAATACTCTAAAAAATATATACTCACTAAACTTATTTTTCTTTCACTTTCTCTTAATGTTTACCTCCCTCTATCCAAAGATCAAATAAATATATATAAGAGTCCTATTACAGTTATCGAAAAAGTGATCTGGCATCCCGAATGGTGTATTTTATTTTATTTATTTATATTTTTATTTATTTTTATATATATTTTTAATCATCATAAATATTTTTTTTAAAAAAATAAAAAATTATTATTAAAAAATACTCATTTAATCACTAAATAATAATAAAAAAAAATCGGAACACAGCTTCGAGATCCAAATTCAGTACCTAAAACATTTCTCCATATATAAACCAAATGGACAATACACGTCTCACGAGGTAAAAAGACTAACCGGCAAAAATAATAAAAAAAAATTAAAACACAAGCAGCTCACCAACTCTATAATAAAAATAACAAACGGCTACTTAATAACCAGCCTATTAAAAGACCCTATGACCTTACTTGAACAGGATCTGTTCTATAGGCTCGTACCTCTGTATCCTTGCTGGCTGAGACACGACCTCAAGTCTAGTGGATGAACTATGGCCATGTGATCAGAGGGTTTCGTGGTCTTCGGCGTTATGAATGCAGTAGAGGATTGTTCGTGGCCAGCAAATGCCTGGTTATGATGGTCACACGGTTGTCTGACAGACCTTCTCAAATTTTTATTAACTTGGGTAAGACCACATCGCGAGTGGTTGCCGACTATTTAAAAATAAAAACAAGAAAAACAAGAATAAAAAAACCTACTAAAAGATCCTACGGCCTTCAAAGCCAACGTTCTTTTGAGAAAAATAAACGGCAATTTAGAAATCAAAATAAATTAATAGTTTATGTTTTACAAATAAAACGGCAAAATAGGCCATCAGAGTAATAACGACAACCAATCAATGTCATTTAATAATCACTAAGTACATGTACCAAAATCAAGAGAAAATAAAACCGAAGCAATCTCTTAAATAACACGTTATCAACAAAGAAAAATTATTATTAAAAAATACTAACAGGAGGTGAGTCTGGAAGCAGCGACCCCGATCAGAGGGAAATTGAAGGAAACGACGCTGCGGACTGCGACGAGGAGTATTTTTCAGTGATCATTTTCTTCCTTTCCTCTTAGAAAAATTATGATAAATTCGTTGATGTTGAATTTAATTTTTAATATGAACTAAATTTTCTTTATTCTAGAAAATCGATATAATCTAGTTTCGAGCTATTCTTGCTTTTCTATGCGAATTTGAAGTAATTCTCTTCTATATTTATCTAATTTATTCTGAGTTTATTACTTCTAATTAACTGGCCATTAATTAGATGATTTTGATCTTGTGATTTACTATCGAAAGAGGGAATTATAGGATAGATCTTTGATATTTCGGCATAGATAAATATAGAGATCGAAAGGCTTGTATGAACCTATGTAATATTAACATCATTGGTCTTATTGCTTTCTTGTTTTATTAATTTGTAGACTTTTGTGTAAAATGATGAACAAGAATAATTTCCAATTGACTATCGAAAGAGGCTTTTGGATGAATTGGAGATTTGCTAACAAACAGAGAGAATTAAATTCAATTAGTTAGATAAGTAAAGCATAGTGGGGGATTAGGTGAAATCGATTTCCTAGAAGTTTTCTTTCCCATTAATTTGATCTTCGAACAACATCTCTCTTTTTCTTTGAATTGATTTTATTTTAAATTGCAATTACATAAATCTTAATGACTTTTCTAAATAAAATCGAGATTAGTATAATTTTGGTACTTGTCAAAGTGAGATACCAATCTTTGAGTACGACACTTTTCTTATTACTTTACTATAAAACTACGATACTGTGCACTTGCAGTTTTGCACCGATCAGTATCTTTTTTTTTTTCACTTTCAAGGATTCTGTATCTTCAAAATCTTCTGTAGGGACAAAGTGGCTTCCTGTTGGGGTAGATCTTACGAACTTTTTGTTTGCTTTGTAGTTCATTCTTCCTTTAAAAGTTGTCTTTCCAACCCCGAGGGGTTGGCTCAAATACTTGTCCTTCCAGTATCTTTTGTTTGCTATTTGGCATGTCAAATGTTGCATTTTCTATTGGTTTTCCTGTTTATGTTATTTTAAAATATTTTGTTTGAGGCCTGAATTTTTTGGATTTCATAGATGCTGCTGCTGTGTAGACTGGAGCTGGTTCTCAATCCATAGGTCAGAAAGCAAATATTATTTCATTTTGCTTCAAATATTAGTTCTTAAAAATTATAAACTTTTTTTGTTGATTGTAAGTGGTTTTATCTTCTGAAGTTGTTATATTGTTTTACTTGGCCTCTTTGCCATGTTTGGTTAGACACGGATCGACTGTGACCATAAACTACTACCCAGCCTCTCCCTACCGCAGTTAGTCTGTTCAAAGGTGCAAAAAGACTTGAAGATGGATAGAGTTAACTAGTTTATATCTTGAACAAATAAACTCTCTTTCAAGAGTAGATAAGTTGGGATAACATGAGTTTTTAATTATTTTTTTCTGCATTAGCTGCTGCCTCCTTTCTCAGATGAGCAGGCGTTTTTAAGTTTGGAAGAAATTTCCATAACAAAGGTACTATCAGCTGCTGTATCATGTTTTTTTTTCAATAGCCATTGATCATAAACCTGCTCTCACTTTCTCCCTTATTTTGCCCCAATTTGCAGGAATTTGTTTTCATTTATTAGTAGAAGTTTCTGTGTTGATATGGGTTTCTGCACTCCACAATTATATTATATGAAGGTAACTCTCTCTATAAAAGGTATCCTTGACTTTGTTGTGGTATGAATCGCATTTCTTGTGGCATTTCTTTTATCATTTTTGCTCTTAATTCTCATGATTATAGTTGGCTTAATTCTCATGCTTTTAATTAGTTGGCTTAATTCATGGAGAAAGGTAAGTCCATTTTATTTTGATTAACGATATTACTTAACAGAAAATGCAATTTTAGGCTTATTATATTTAAAGCTTCTTACCAATCCAATGTATATATTTATTTTCGCAGTGTTGGGGCTCCTAACCTTATTATATTTCTTAGAACATGGCTTATTATCTTTTTTGGGTTTTAATTATAGAACATTTGACTAATATTATTTTTCTCTTGCATGTATATCTGCATTTCGGCTGGCAGAGAATCTTTACTCAATGTAAGCCAAACTCTTAACTCACCCATGGCTCTTGCTTTTACATGTTAATTTTGTAGCACCCCTTCCCCATAGGGTTGGGAATGTTACTCCCCTGGGGTGTTAAGAAATGCCATAATTCTTATTAAACATAGAACTTAATGTATCATATGTGACAAAACCAAAATTAATAAATACAATGTCCTTTATAAGGTTATCTCCTTAATTAGAATTGGGTTGGTGTTTTGCATCCACAATTCAGCAAGTTAGTTCAATGCATTGAGACAATGACCATGATATCCATTCACAAGATAGCCATTCAAATATTTGGTCCATGTAAAATTCTTTATCATTGCATTGAGACAATGACCTTGACATCCCATAGCCATGAATTGTGAGAAAATCCATTCCCACCAGGGTTCTAATCTAATACTTCAAAAACCATTTGTTGTCATTTGGCCCTGAGATGCTATTTAGTTCCCTGTGTATTGGTGTATGCAGCCGTAATGTGCTTTTACATGCAGACAATTGGGTCTTTTTCTTGCATGCTATTGGGTTTCAACTTAGTTAGAAAATCGCAGCTATAATAGAAAGGATGATAATAACTAGTAATAACTAAAAATTCTTTTTGAACTTTACCAGCAAATGCTAGCCAAGGCAAGGTAGCACCTGGTTTTTTAGTCAAATTGTTGTTGCTTGATGTCAGTGCTTTTCTCTAAAGGTAACATCTAAAGCTTCTAAGAATGTTGTAAGAATGCTACTTTTTTCAGGGAGTTGTAAAAATGTTGCCTAACTCAAATTGAGGGTATTACTATAGGCACATTGCAAGCTTGCAGCGGCAAAGTAGTGTTGTGGATATTAAGCTGCGTTTGGTTCTCAAACTCAGCTGAGTTCTGTCTAACTTTAAGCTGAGTCTAAGATCTAAACACCCAACTCTCAAATTATTAAACTCAACCTAACTCAAAATCTTCTTACGCGTGGGACCCACAACCTTTTTTCAATTTTTCATAAAAAATATTAAACTCATCTTAACATCAAAACACATTTTAAACTTAGTTTAGATGAGCTTCACATAACTCTCTTCATTACTCAATTCACTACTATTCATAAAGAACTCAGCTCAGCTTAACATCCAAATGCAGCCCTAAATCAAGGGGATTTACTATGCATCAGCCACTATTCACTCTCATACCCCACACCTATAGCTTTTTTATAGGGTGTTGGGGTATTTTTCATAGGATATGTGGATGTTTTTCATTGGGTGTGGAGTGTTGAATAGTGGTTGATAAGAATAATTTTTCTAAATCAAGATAATTTTCATTCTTCCTTTTACTCTCTTTCTTGTTTGGTTGTTTTTTTTTTTTTTTTTTTCTTAATTTAGTAGTTTGCACACGTACGTATTGAGTGAAGTTAGGTAATCTGTGAAAAGAAAAGATTTGGGAATCGAATTTAGGGATTTGCTTCGTCAAGAGCTTTCTTTGACACTTCTGATATTATGTTCTCTTGATTCTTTTAAAATTGCAGCCCCTTAAGTGAAAGTGTTCCACTATATCTTGTGAGAATAACTCGCTGGAAGTTTTTTTTTTACTATGAGACTAATTCCGGGAATCCAACATCGCCAAAAATAGTTATTTTCATCAATAAAAATTGACGCAAAAAATTATTTCACGCACTTTATATCGTGGCAAATATTTGTTTATAGCTAAAATAATTGTCGCAAAAAGTCCTCCCGACAACAATTAACTATAGTTTAACATGTTTTTGCAGCAAAATGTAGGCCTTTCAATAAAATATCGTCAATATTTTTCGACTGTAAAAAAAAGCAACGGAAATTCCTTTTCCTCACTCAACAATAGCGACAACATTCCGGCGATGTAAAAAAGGATAAAAATATGTATTTTCAGCGAATATATGACTTTTTCTGGCAACTTTATATCACCGAAAAAATTCATTTGTCTTGTAGTGTTGGCATGCGAGTCCCACAATCCCAAAGTGGGTCAGGCAATATTCTCAATTCTATTTCTTCAGTGGAAGGATAAAAATTATGGCATTCCCACTACACAACTTATGACATGATACTGATCTTAAATATGTTCTCAAGTAATCCACCACCTTCAATAAGAAATGAATCGTATCAATTCTATTCTTTATATTTATTGACAATATATTATATGTACCTACCTACAAATATATTATAATAGATATAGAAATGATATTTGCAGTTTTAAACTATACAAATACTTCCGTGCATTTTTTTTTTAAATTGATAAATTTGATACCTATATGAAAAAGATATTATTTTAATGATAGATTCTACTTTAAAAAGGAGGACGCGTAACTTTCACATTTTAAACTAAACCCCCGAGTTATATATGTGTGGGCTAGCTGCATTTACGTAAGCACGTACCTAATTATTTCCAAACATGCATGCAAGATTTCTAATTAGCCTTTATTAATTCCATTATCTCCAGCTTGCGCACGCATGCACTCATGGGCCCCATATATATATATATATACCCACAACAAATTGTACTCAATTCTCCATTTGCCACCAGTTGGACAAACCATTGTGGCCAGAAAAAAGGATTCTCCTTTGCTTAGACAAAATTATTATTTCATCTCAATTATTATAATTATTTCATATTCTTGTATAAAAATATAATAAATAATTTAATTTTTTTAAATTTTAATATAAAAATAATATTAAAAAATATATTCTATTAATATTTTATTCAATTACTATTCAAAACATCTTATTTCAATTTATCAAAACTGTGTATCAAAACCTAACCTAATTTCGTGTTTCAAAAGAAAATAAACTTTATAATTATAGTGGGTGGCCATGCAGAATACATTGATATTTCTTTCGGTATTCGATACGTCTTTCCTCTTTTAGTAAAGGGCCAGAATCTCCTCTTTTAGTAAAGGGCCAGAATCTGATGCACTTGCTTGGCTGATATTGAAACTTTCCACGCCAACAAATTATAAAGAAAATATTCACTTTCTAAGTTTGGGCAGGATAATGACTTTTAAATACTAAAGTTGGGAAATACTTATTTAAGAAGTTTTCTTGCTACGAAAGAAAGAAAAAGAAAGAAGTCATCATGTGTTCATATTAAATTTGAGATCTAATTCATTAATTAATTCATATAGAGTAGTGGCCAATTCACTAACGTCTACGCGCTTAAAGAGCCACTAATGAATATTAAACATACATATGTGTGTTTATTTGTAATTTTAAAAGAATTATTTTCCCTGTATGCAAGTGTGTAAAGAACACTCGCCACCTATGCCGTTGACATAACAATACTTAATTTATAAGATATTTAAATTTTAAATTTATCTTGTAAATTAGCCTCATTTGTTTTTAAAAATGAGATCAAATGAGTTGAGATTAAAATTAAAAAGTTAAATAAAGTATTGTTAGAATATATTTTTTAATATTATATTTATTTTGTAATTTAAAAAAGTTGAATTGTTTATTTTATTTTGTATGAAAATTTAAAAAAAAATTGTAATGATGAAATAGAAGGTTTTTAAAATTTTTAAAATTTTGGATTTCAGTCACGAAAACAAATAAGGCCAAGTCTTGTTATGGCCGCAATGGCGGTTTTACGATTACAAATAGAGTTTTTCAATTTAAAATAATAATAATTGGATCTCAATTTTTTAATGTCACTTAGTAATTCTCACCTTAACAACAAGAAATTTATCATACAACTTATTTAATAAGTCTGTCAGTATACCTATGAAAATGAGGTTTTCTAGATGGAAAATGCTATATATTTAGATCGATAAAAGTGATAGATAGAATTGATCGATTGTGATTTTTATTTTTTATTTTTTTATTTAATATTTAAGGAAATGATTATTAGTAAATTAATTTTTTTATTAATATTTAAAGATATTTAAAAAATAGTTGAAAAAAAATACATTTGCACTTGTACAAGTCTACGTCACGCAATACGTAATGAACATGTCAATCTTGCATCATCACATGCCACACCAAACTCCAAAGGTGCGGCAATGGGCTAAAAAACTAAAAAGGGCCTTCCATGCAATGTTTAAAGGATAATGCTTTTTGAAACGACGCTTTTGAGCGTTTATATTTATTTTTAGGATTTGTGAATTCTTTTAATATTAAAAAAAAATATACTAAAAAAAACACAAATCCAAAAAATACAAAAAATATAAAATGAAGTGATCGGTACAATTCATCTGTCAAAAACGTCGGCATCCCTATCAGTGACCTCCATGTAGAGTGTTTTTTTTATTTATTTATTTTATTAATAATTATTAATAAGAATTTTTATTAATATATAAATCCTCTTAATGAATTCAAATTTTCACATAGGGAATAATGAATTCTTAGAAAATTTTGATGGAACGTTAAAGTGTAGATAGGATATTAAACAGCCTTTTTTAAATGTTTTATCAAATAACATTTATTTATATGTTGATAAATTATTCAATTATTTTTCTCTTTTTCTGTTTTTTGTTCATAGAAAACAGAGTATTTTTTTGGTTAAATTAATAGAGGCTGCAAATTATTACCGCTCTTATTATTATTAACGTAGATTTTAATCCCAAACCCACTATTCAGAGACTACGTACGTACTTAATTAGTAAAATGCCCCAACACGCCTATCAATAGTAGGTGTTTAGGAAGGCCCACGATGAATATTGGAAATAAAAATTAAAAAAATATTGATGTCCCTTATATATCGATGAGTAGTCCTACATATATTTACAGTTTTACTTTTTAATTTTAGTACTTACACTTTTATTTATAAGATTTATTTTGCTAGTTTTTTTTACAAATTTAAATTTCATAATTTTCAACATATTAATAACTTGCACGTGGATAAGTAAATTTTTGTAAATTTTTCTTAAGTACATTTAATATTTTCTTTTACGATGGTAGTCAATTTTCACTTTTGATAGGCTACAATGACATGGTTATAACTCACAATCCAAACAGTTCTTCTATACACAGTCATTCCATATAAATGTCGTGCAGTTAGTTAGGCCACACGGTCGATATTTATAAAAAAAAAAAAAAAAAAAGAATACTAAAACGGAAAGACAAGCAAATTGAAACCCATTTCTCTGGTTTCCTATTTCTGAGGGTGCGAGACCAAAATCTTCTGGAAAAACTAGGTAAGTGTATATAATCTTTTGAGTCCCAGATGAACTCTCAGATGGAGACTTCTAAATATTTGTTTGGATAAGTACATGAGCCCCAAATTTTTCTTTGGATAAGTGCATTATCCATATTTGCATATTTTTTTCCTCACTCTGATGGGGACTTCTAAATATTTGTTTGGATAAGTACATGATCCCCAGATTTTTCTTTGGATAAGTGCATGAGCCCCAGATTTGCATTTTTTTTTCTCCCTCTGATGGGGACTTCTAAATATTTGTTACTTTCCTTTCTAACTTTATGTCTTTAATTGGGCTACCATGAAAGTCCCTTTAGTCTGGCAACTCCACATCAACGAAGTTCCAATGCAAATGCATAACATCAAACCTGATCTCAAAATATAAAAGAGGAATTGCCTTACAATTCTCCCTCTCTTGGGCAATATACACACGTATGTCTATTCCGGCACATTTACAACAATCCTATCTAATTGCATGGCCAGGGAAGAGCTCAAATCAAATCAATTCAAGCCTACATTTATAGCAACCCCATCACAAATGGTAGCAAAATAAACAAAAGAAAACACAGCCACTTGCAATTTAGAAGATTACTTTTTTGTTCGAAATAAACATCACGAAAGTTAAAAACTCTGCTTTTCTTGTTTTCTTTCGTCAGTTTTCCCCCAGCAACCAAATTGAGGTTATGAAACACTAAAAATTTGCAAATATTTAGGAAAAAGAAGAACAAACGAAAAGCAAGTAAGATGAAGTAAAACTGAAAGCCAAACCTCGTTGGAGTAGAAGAAACGACATGGACAATTCGATAAGAGTGTTTAGAAGGTCATTAGTCGAGGATAGATGATGAAGAGGAAGAGAAATCCTGGAACCAAAGAAACAGATATTCGGAAGGTTAAGAAGGAAATGGAATTGGTTGCGAGAAGGATCACTTTTGTGCGAATAGGAAGAACAGGAAGCAATACAGAGTCGCAATTGTGGGCAAAGAAAATCCATGAAAGAAAGGAGGCTGACGAAGGGAGGGAGACGCTGCTTCAAGTGGTGTTCAACTTCAAGGGAAGGAGGAATAGAAAGTGGAAATGCGGGAGATAGAAACTGAGAGAGGGACAAAACGGTATGTTTGGATTTTTTCTTACCACATCAGCCCGCGCTTACCCAGTACTTACACAAGGCGACTGAATGTAGAGTTTTTCCAATCCAAATCCCCAACTTTCCAATGTGAAAGCCGGAAAGCTATGGATTTGGATTGTGAAGTGGGGGTTGTGTTGTGGGATGATAAGGGACATATGGTAATGGCAATGTCAAGGCGGGAGTTGGGTATCCATGAGGTGGAGGACATAGAAACTCTTGCTGCTCTAAGAGGTTTGCAGACTATTTCTCACATGGGTATCTCTCACTTGATTTTAGAGGGGGACTCACTTGCTATTATGGAGGTTATAAATTCAAGGGGGAGGATTTGAGTAGATTCAGTGTCCTAATCAATGAGGTTAAGAGGGTGCTGTCCAGGTTTAATTCTTTTGAGGTTGTGCATGTTGGTAGGCATGGCAATGAGGTTGCACATCTATTAGCTTGACAGGCCCAGTTTGTGGATGATACTATATAGTGGTGGAATGAACCTCCAGACTTTATCAGAAGTTGTATTGAGATGGATGCAGCATGTGTTTCCTGATTGTTGCAGATGTTGTTTTCATTTGGCTGTAGATAGTCATTATGATGGTGTATTATGTATTTGAATTCTATGCATGAATGCAGAAGTTTTATTCTCAAAAAAAGAAAAAAAAAAAGAAAAAAAAAAGGAAAGAAAACAAAGATGTTGAAGAATTTCAAATTTGTGTGAAAACAAAGATGAATTTCAGTGTCGAAGAATTATAATTTTAATATATACTTAGATTTAAGTTTCTACTAATGAAATCCGTATATAAATAATTAGGAAAAAAAAAAAGCTTGGACATCTAAGATTAATAGATGTTGTTCTATTTTCTTAGCTTTATTATCTCCAATCAAATCCGAAAATAACTTAGAATATGTTACATTATACCCAAATTGAGATTACAAAATCCAAAATAAGGAATAATATTGTTGTTCAAGATCTTACATTAAAAAAGTATAAAATTTTCTTTCAACTTAAATCGCGTAAATTTTTTCATTTTCTAACCATGAAAAATGGTAGGAGTGGAAAATCGAGGTAGCCTATGATCTATTTGGGTATGACCAAAGTAGTATCCGATCCGTTGCAAATCGGAGAGGAGAGAGTTAAAAAAGCAAAGCCTTAGGCTATAACATAAACTATTATCCCACTAAAGAATTTAATGAATCATAAAGTAGTTAACACTGATGGTCTAAGATCAATCCATATTCGGATTCAAAAGTAGATGACAAATTATATATAGGAGTAATTTAAAGAGTATTGATCCACCACCTTGGACTTTGGTCATGAGTTCATGTTGAAATCTTGATCGTTAAGAAATAAATATTGATTATTAATTGTTGGAAGGAAATAAATTATGATTATGAGCTAAGCTTAGATCATTGGCAAATGTGATTTGGAAAAGAATTACTTTAGAGCCAACCTCGGAATTAATGGTAGAAGAATATACATAATTAAACTAATGGGGCAAAATATGGAAATAATAGAAAAAAGAAAGAACCAGCACGCAGATAACTTGCCTTGGAAGTAAGAGAGAGACAATCCAAATCAATCCACGATTCCACATCTTCACTTAACTTAAAAAGGTATAGTTTGTTTTTACATATAAGATGAGTTAAGATGAGATGATATCAAATGTTGAATAAAATATTATTATAAAATATTTTTTGATATTATATTTATTTTCAATTTTAAAAAATTTAATTATTTATTTTATTTTATAAAAATTTAAAAAAATTATAATAATGAGATAAAATAAATTAAGAGAAGTTATGAAAACGAGTTACCGCTTCTTAATTCATAGTTACTTATTCAACCTCATCAAATACTATTCATAAATACAAAAGGCTTTTACAAAATCTACAATAGATAATAATATCTGTTATTGTTGACATATCTCTACATGTTTATTAAAATATAATGACATAAATGTCCATTTTAAGAGTAGGGATAAAACTCTAATATATACATATATATTAATTTAAAATTAGATTGGTCCCTATAGTTTTGACTCAAAGTAACGCTGCGTATAGTTTTAGAATATGTAAATAATGTGTATTTCACTTTTTTTAAAAAAATAAGACCTATAATTAAAAAATATATTTTTCATATAATTTCTAAATTTTCTCTTTTTCCTTTAGAAAATAGTATACGAGACTTATATATTATAAAATTACACATATCATTTCTTTCTTAATAAAAAGTATTCTTATAAAATAATCAAAAAATATTATTATTCTAAAACCTTATTATTTATATAGCATAATTTAATCCAAGGATCGTTCTCGACTCATTGTTGGGAGCTTTTGTTAGTGTGTTTTTTTTTTTTAACATATATTTTTTTAATATTTTTTAATATTTTTAAAAAATAAAAAAATCACATCATTATTAAAAAAATATTTTTTTAATCAAAAAATTAAAAAAAATATTAAAAATCCGGGAGCTCCCAACGGGAAGACTAGTATTTCCCTTAGATCCAAAGGTAACGGTACGATCCTATCCAATTAAGAGACGCATTAAGTACCTTACAGCAAAACTCAATACCAACAAAGTCCTTAGAAAACCGTGGAAGACTATCATAAATGGCTGCGCCAGAGCCCCAGAAAGCGCCACCTACCGCCCCTATCTCTCTCTCTCTCTCTCTCCCTCTCTCTCTCTACATATTCGCTTTCTCTCCAAGCAATGTGCTTACGAAGACATATTTGTATCTTTCTACCTATATATTTATATATATTATCCTATCACCACAATCTTCAAGAGGCTTCGATCCTTCATTGTGTTGTTTTTCTTTTCTTCAACCTCGATCGGCCATCTGTCTTCTGTACTGTCCCAGTTCTATCTCATGAGTCGGTTGTAATTCCTTAATATCCTCTGTTGTTTAATTCAAATTTCCTTTCTCTTCTCCGTTGATTCTTTCTTAATTTCAGCAATTCCTTCCCAAAATTATCTTATAAATTCGGAAATAGATAAACTTTTGCTTTATTAAGATAAAGAAGAGAGAATCAATGGAGGAAGTAATTGACGTAGAAAGCCAAATGTCTGGGAGTATAGATGATGATGATATATCCGATACAGGGTCCGTAACCGAAGAATCTACTCCTCCATCTCCTCATTCTACGTCTCAAAGTTTGTTTGCGCGGGACGGGTTGGCGGCCGTCGGAGAAGGGAGCACAGAGCACGACGTGATCAAGAATGTGTTTCTTCACGGCATGGGAGATATTTCCAAGGATACCGACGTGGTGGCGATGCACAAGAGCTCTCCGACTACTTCAGCTGGCTTGGAGTCCAAGAAAGCGAGGCTGGACTCGTTCAGGATTTTCTCGGAGGCGATGGCGAACAAGTGCGGTGGAGACGCCAACACGAGGTACGCATGGTATGGTGGCACGAGGGACGATATTCGGGAAATCGTCAAGTACGGATTTAGTCACTGTGCGAGGCCTTCGCACGGTCCGTCCTATGGTTTTGGGCTCCATTTGGCTCCTGCCAAGTTTTCCATTGATGGGTACGTCTCAAAAGCATCGAAAATATCATGAAATGTCTTCTAATCCAGGTCTTTACCGATTGCCATATTTGAGGGGTAACAAAATAATCGTTGCAAGATTCAAAATAAAATTATTTTATACGTGTTATATATGTTTTAGTATATAACCAATCAGCGAAATCTATAAAGACTACAAATTCATGAAAATAACGTTTCAATAAAAGATACTTCTCAATATGATATTCTGAATAAAAGATACTTTTATAGGTTTCGGTACAGAAACGCTCGTCTCCTTTTATCTTATTATTATAATTTTTTTAAATTTTTATTTAAAATATAATAAATAATTTAAAATTTTTAAATTTTAAAATAATAATAATATTTTATTCAATTTTTATCTAAAATTTTTTCATTTTTAAGATTATAAATTTATTTTATTTTGTAGAGGAAACAGTTGTATCTTCTTTTATAGTTTTACATAGAATAGCATATCCTTTTTTTAAGACTAAAGATTAAAATTGTTCACAATTGCATCAATCTGGTAGCTTATGTTTGAATAATTAACTACACAGTGCCGCATCGTCTGCGGTAGATGAAGATGGGTTGAGGCATGTTCTGCTATGCCGGGTGATAATGGGGAACATGGAAACAGTTTGTCCTGGTTCCGAGCAGTCTCATCCAAGTTCACGAAATTTCGACTCCGGCGTTGACAATCCATCGGCTCCCAGAAGATACATCGTCTGGAGTTCTTTCATGAATTCGCACATCCTTCCCGCTTACATTATAACTTTCAAGGTCCCTGATCATCGCTTAACGCGTAAGCAACTAATTAATCCCTTTGCTTAATTAACTTTCTAATTCTTTCCTCGAGTTCTTTCCTCTTACTCGTCATACAATCGTGAAGTACGTAAATATCGCGTAATCGCCTTAAAAAAGAGTGGGTCTATTATTAAAAAATTTATTATTTTTATGTAGATCTCATATTTTATTCACTTTTTCAAAACGATTATGCGGCAGTTACACAATTCACAATTACAATTACCTTTCTCTTTCCTTTATATCTAATTATATACGGTTTGGGGGGTTTGTTAAAATGGCCAGGTGTTCCGAATTTGCAGCCAAATAATCGGAGACCAACCACGCCATGGATGAGTATTCCTGCTCTAATGTCCGTACTTTCAAGGACCTTAAGTCCTTC
>QEOT01000841.1:130000-151617 GCA_003123785.1 Pterocarya stenoptera | reverse complement strand
TTTGGGGGGTTTGTTAAAATGGCCAGGTGTTCCGAATTTGCAGCCAAATAATCGGAGACCAACCACGCCATGGATGAGTATTCCTGCTCTAATGTCCGTACTTTCAAGGACCTTAAGTCCTTCAGAAATGGCATCGATTCACAAATCTCACAAGGATTTTCGGGTGAGTCTATTAAATTCTTTATGTTGGATGTGCTTAATTAATGCAAAAAAGATGCAAACTTTTTTCTTTTTCTATGTGCTTGTTTTCTCAGATTTCTGTCTTATGATTGTTGTTTGGTTTGTATGTTGGTCACAGGCACACAAGATCTCGCGACCAAGATTTATACAGATGTTGAGGCACACTGCCGGAGACGAGTTATTAGCTGCAACAGTAAAGCGTTACAGACAACACTAGGTGCGTTTTGCCCCTAGTGGATTGTTATTTTAGAACATCGGCCAAGGAAAATCAGTCCAGATCGATTTTTTTGTATTATTTTTTAGATATTAGATTTGATTTCTCTTGTGGTAATTATTTTATAAAAGTAAGTTTGCAAAGTGATGTGGATGGATATGGTATGCTCGATTGTAAAGTGATTTTTACTGTAAAGTAAATTTAGTGTGTCATATGCATGAATATCAATTTGTAAGTTTATTTTTATGTAATGTATACGTGAATGCAATACGTTCTCTTTGTTGCTTTATCATATACCATTTTGGTTTGGTTTTTATTAGGGATTTATTTATTTTTATGAAAAACAGGACTCACAGCCTAACGGATGTTAAATTGAAATTTGCCATATTGTGTGCAGTAGTAGCAACATTTGGCAAAATACAAAAAGCATTGGACAAGACGTAAAGGGTACGTACATACGTGAATGAACGCGTGGGATAAGAGGAAAGCCTTCAAACTTAGAAAGCAAGATGTTTTAGTTGGGACTTAGGTTCTTGTCGTTTAAGTTTTTAAGCTGGAGATTCGAGGTAGTGACGTTTTGTTTTTTCTTTTCTTTTCAGCTGAAAATGATCAGATTCGACTATTTGTTTAATTTGTCCCTAATTGTTCACCCTTCCATCAAGCGAGTGGGACCAATTTTTAAACGTGAAATACAAAATCAGAATGGAAAATGATCATTTATATATTTTCTACAATTTGTTTTATATTTTTAATATATAATTATGTAAAATCGAAACTATTTTTAATGAAGTGATATGGGATGGCCCAAGATAGAGGGCCCAGTCCATTAGAAGATCACCATCAGGATACTAAAAGGAAAAAAGACAAAAGGAAGTAGGAAGAGAAAATGAGGGGACAAGATAAAGAAAAAATAGGGTGTCAAAAAAAAAAAAAAACCTGATAGGAAGAAGGAGAGAAATGAGGAGTTAGACGCAGAAAGGAGATAATGAGGTGATATAATGCTGGTGTTCTCTACTCCCAATGAGGAATAGAAGGGATCAGATATCGAGAGGGGCTAGCTTTCGCAACCTCTAGATGTCTAAAAACTTCAGGCTACCTCTTTGAGAGGATGGAAAGCCCATTCAGGAACTTTGTTAGCTCACTCTTTGAGAGCAGGTTACAGGTAAAGAAATCAAGTAATGAGGCCATGTCCTATGTGTACAAGATCCTTATGAATTCGCTATACGGTAGATTTGGCATTAACCCTAAAAGCACGACAACCGAGGTCTACGATCAAGATCGATACAACCATTTGATGAGGCATAGTGATTTCATCTTCGGTGATATGCTTAGCAAGAACAACTACATCGTTGCCTACCATAGCAATACTGATAAGGGCTCAGATTATTGGAATCCACCGAATCTTCGATATTGAATACCTTATTGACTTTGAGACTACTACTAGCAACGAAGCTCAACCTGACTCGACCAGTCTACAACTTCGAAAGCAGGGGAGCAGAGATCTTTCTTTAAATCATTCCGAAGTCGAAGGGGGGTAAGATCCTTTCTGAATCAAAGTTATTCATTTCATTCGCTACTGGAGCACGTTTCTTTACAATTCAAGACGAAAACATGATTGAATCGAATACGGTAGCTTCTAGAATCTATTTCTTAGTTCAAGATCTCTCTTACCTAACTGGAATTAAAGAATTAGTAGATATGTTCCGCCCAAAATGGGAATGGGCTAGGGTTATGAACTTATAATCTCTAATCTGATGATCGAGTCGATTCCATGATTATAAGTTCATTCCATACCAGGACAGACCAGAATAGCGTTAGGTTATATACATTCTAATTATGAGAAGAGGTTATTTGAGCGTATCTAAATAGATACTATGTTTACATATGGATCCCTACGCTCATCCTCTTCATCATAAATGATCCGCTTGCCCCGAAATGACCTAGCCCAATAGGGAAATCCCAATTCATTGGGCCTTTCTATTTGATTGTATCGAAAGGCCCAAGGGCGCCATATTCTAGGAGCCCAAACTATGTGATTGAATAAATCCTCCTCTATCTGTTGCCGTTCGAGGACTCCTTCTCGTTCCCCTTCTTCAAACTCCGATTCGTATTGTTCATAGAGAAATCTCTGATCAACGATAGAACAAGATCCATTTTGCATCATATCTAAGGGATTACTTGGTTCGGGCCAAAGAAGCAATGTCACTTGTTTGCTTGGCTCGTCACACATGGTCTAGTTCATAGCTCTTTGGGCTTCAATTACCAAGAAATAGAGACTTTACAAATAAAGCCTGAGGATTGGCATTCTATTGCTGCCATTTTATATGTATATGGTTACAATTTTCTACGTTCCCAATGTGCCTATGATGTAGCACAAGGCGGACTGTTAGCTAGTGTATATCATCTTACGAGAAGTCTTAGTCACGGTAGTGCTATAAGTGTAATGCTTTGTTTTTTATGTGAATACAGTGGTTGCAGTGGCACCAAAGCACCATAGGAACATTCTAATCTTTTTTTTAATTCTTTCTCCCCGTTTGAGAAGTAACCATGACTGCTGTTCCTAATGATTTGCTAACTCGTTTACGGGCACTAGTAAACTCCACGGATTGATGGATAAGTTGGTCCAAATCGTGGAGTACTTTTGGTCAAATAAGGCGGCTGCCTATTGTAAGATAAGGACCAGATGCTATTTAGCCAAATGAAAAACGTCGTTATTAAACGCCTTCTCGCCGATGCACCACTCATATCGACCGAAACCGGACAAACCTGGACTGAGGCCCATTACCATTACAAAACCACATATGGCCGACAGGCTTGTTTTAGCTACGCTGGTAGAGCTTTTGGACATAGTCTTCGATTTATCTCCCGACTCTTATGGCTTTCGAAAAAGGAAGGGCCTTCTTGGCTTTCGTTCGCTCCTCCCCTGTCAACCTAGGCGACGTATTGCCTGCCCGCTAGCAGTAACCCCCAACAACATATTAGGAAACTGGAATTATTTTTGCCTCGGTCTGATCCGCTCTTTGGAAACTCGCTTCTTCGATTGATGAATTGTTTCTGAATGAGCTCTTGTCTTCCCAGGTCCCTGATACCGTAATTTGCCTCTTTCGTCGACTCTTGTGAATGGTACTAATCCCCGCCTCGACCTCTGTTCGTTCAAAATGTATTCCCTTAACCGATCCTCGGACGGAGCCATACCTGTGTTACCAAAACTTGCTAGCTGACACCGGCATATATATTTCTTTATATCTTTATATTATATATGTACTATAAAATATATAAAGAAAAAGATTCGCTGTCTTTTAACAGGCTGTTCTTCTTTGTCAATGCTATTAAAGACCTATAGGTTCGCCTACTTGACTTATGAAAGATAATGAGAATGGGTTCTTAAAAAAGGAAAGGCGCTACTTAGCCCTACATTAGTAGAAGTAAGCGGCTGAGTTAGCCTAGCCTACCCTACTTATGATCCCCCTTCCATAGTTATCCAACAACCTTCAACACACACATCATGGGGGTTGTTTTTTTCCAGATAGTAGGGATCATCGATCCTATTTGTATATTTAGATATGAGAGACTGTAAAATATTCTCATTATAATCGATTTGAACTCTAAATGACCTGTGGATGTAGGCCATATGCCCAACCACCTAAATTTGTATATCTCTTTCTCTATTTATATTTTCTGCATTTATTTTCTATTTTCTAAAACGAACATATGTATGGATACTGTACCGCCACTTCAGAACGATAGTCGGGAACTCCAAACAACACCAACATGGTTTGAATCGTCACTGTGGGCTAAGAATGACTTATTTTCCCTTTCCAACCTGTACAAAGCAGGTCTTAACAGCATGATTGCGTAGATTGATTATAAAATAAGTTGTAAAAGAATTCTAAGTGTATCATTAGTTGTAAGGACAATCACTTACTTGAAAAAATCTTCTTTTCCGCTAATTTGTGGGAATGCGTATTTGCTTAGAATAGGATCTAAATGTTGGAAGTTAATACTTATCAATCAATGGGTGCTATAATTTGTCCTCCTAATACTTCTTTTAAAAGTTTGTGTCTTTTTTCTTTGTTCTGTTTAGGTGTTTTTTTTCTTGTGAACTCAGTTTGCTTGACTAAGGCCTTTCTTACTCAATAATACAAGTTACCCTATTACTGAAAAATAAACCTTTGTTAATAAACCCTTGTGCTTTGTCCATATTGAGTTTTTACCCTTATACCTTTTTCTCGCCTTGTTGGTTTTCACAATTCATCTCAATTAATCTTATTTAATCATTATAATTTTTTTAAATACTAAATCAAAATAAAATAAATAATTCAAAAATTTTAAAATTTCAAAATAGAAATAATATTAAAAATATATTTTAATAATATTTTATTTAACTTTCAAATTTTTTTTCAACTCATCTAAAAAAACAAACGAGGCCAGATTAACACCTCGTGGTATGATGAGTGTTTATCAAGTCCCTCCACTAGAAATATCGACCACCTTAATTAACAAAAACAAATTCACAATTTTACAAATTGTCACCTGAAAATTATTTTTTTCTTATTTGAAAAAAAATATATATTAATTTTAAAAAATATATAATTATAATACTTTATTTAAAAAACCAAAAGAAGCAGCGCATTGAGGGGAGGTCTTCCTCTTCATGCCTACCCACCTCGAGTGGTAATAGCTTTGGCCACCAGGCACCACCCACTTGGTGGCCAAGCTTAGACCACTAAGGAATGGTTGGATACGATCAATCAATGATACTAGTCAATAGGTGATGAATGCTCTTTGCCAAGTTGTGTTTTACTTTTTGAATGAAGTAAAGAGTCGTATTTTTCGTTAGTTTTAAGTTTGGCGTAACTTCTAACAAATCATGAGCTTGATCCAAAATTTGTCGAACTATTATTTAAAACAAAATGACGAACAATCTCACTTTGAACAAAATATAGAATGATTATTTATCAAATTTTTCTATAAAAAAAAAAAAATGTTGGCAGTCTTTTACTAGATTGTATGCATGAATTTCACTTACCATTATCTTTAAGTGACAGCTACATGTATAGGATTTATTTTAGAAAAATTATATTTATAAGTTGATATGAAGAATACGTCATCGATATTATATTATTGACGTGATAAAACTTGATTTACAAGATAAGTTTAAATTTAAATATTTTACAAATCAAATTTCGCTAATCAAATCTCATCTTCCAACTCTTTTATTCTTCAACAAGTTTCTCGATGTTGACATGGCTAAGAAGTGATGGCCAAGGGTTTGTGAACTATATAAATACTACAAGAAAAATAAGTATTTATGATCATTACTTTTAGGATAAAAATAAACTCATTTTAGTTAGAAATAACTTATCGTAAATAAGCAGTTTTCTTCTAGTAAAAGCATTTTTTCCAGATGTCTTAGGCCTATGTAAAGAGTGAGTCCTTCACTCTGAGCTGATCTGGATGCAGCTTGGAGTTGTATGTGTGATAATGGGTCATATCAGTAAGCTGAAGTTAATCATCCTTTTAAGTGCTTTGCCCTATTCGCACACATACGACAGCTACCCGACACTTGTCCACTCCAAATGGACTTCTGCCCATACACTAATTCAATCACCACTTTCATAAATAATTCTACGAATTGTAATGATACATTAGAGCTTCAAATGCACGAGTTTCGTGCAACTCTTTTATAAAATGCATGGTATTTTTTTATAGTAAAAAGTGTAATTTTTTTGTTTTTAATAGAACCCTCTCTTTTAAAAAGACTTATGCAAGATTGGTGCAGTTGATACTTACACCTAATATTAGAGCACCGGTATTAGTGGGCTAATTAAATGCCAGTCAAGTCTAAGTTTTGATTAATTTTTTTTTTAAAATCAGTTGCATCGAACTAATCAAATTATTTCAAGTCAAGTTATGAAGTACAGTAAATAAAAAATCAAAGTCATATTTTGTGAGTTACTATTTACCAACCAAAAGAATATTTTATTAAAAAGTATTCCCTTTCTTTGGCTTTCTTCTTTATGTTAAATAGTTTTTTTGGACAGTAAAAATTAAATTATTAATTAATATATAGAGTTTATTTGTAAAATATAAAAAAAAATTATATTATATTATTATTTTAATTTTGGAATGGTTAGTTCAAGGTGGATTAAACTCTTCAAAGTTTTAGTCAAAATTTAGACTTACAATGGCCTATGCTCTTACTCTTCTTACTCCTCTACAAAACTTTCAATATAGAAAAGAAAAAGGAAAAAAGAAAAAGAAAAAAAGAAATCGGTCTTTGAGAAACAGAGGACTAATGATAAACTAAAAGCAAAATCTCGAAGTTGGTTGCCTCTGTTTTAGTGAAACATGTTAAGTAACATGTAATGTCAATATTTGTGTTCTAATTTTTTATTTTTTTTTAATAAGAGATGAGGTCACATGTCTACGAGTGACCCCCCACCTAATTTATTAATAGCCCTCACTTGAGGCGTAGAAAAACCGTAGTAACAAACAAACAAGGGATATATAAACTAAGCAATAAAACCATCCTGAGTAACCACCCTATACAGAAAAATGAACTCAAGAAAATCCAAACCAGGCCTTCCTAAAAAGAAACTATCTTCAAATAGACGGTAGACCCAGTGCATCTAATCTCAAAATACCCCTCAACAACCTCAATAGACAATTATCTGATACAAAACTCCCATTTAGCCCCTCTTCGCCTTTCCTTGCCAAATAATCCGTGGCTTGGTTACCTTCTTGGAATTGATGAACCACTTGGAAAATAACGCCATCTAGTTCCTAAAGGAGTGAATCCCAATAATCCCAAAGGTACCATAAGTTACGGCACCTATCTTCACCCAATCCACCACTACCTTTGAATCACATTCCAAAATCACATGTCGATAGGCCATTTCTTTACATAACCGAACCCCTTGGAGTAAAACTCTCAATTCAGCCTCATTGTTGGTGCCGAAGCCATACTGCATAGAAAAACCCGCCATAATTCAGCCTCGACAATCCCGCAATACTCCACCCCTACCACAATTTCTTGGATTCCCAAGACAACTGCTGTTCACATTCAACTTCCACCAACCACTAGGAGGCTTCATCCATGCTACGTGCTATGGTTAGTGCTTTACACGGACGTTGGTTCTAATGTCTAAAGCATGCAAAGTCTGTCTGCCTGTCAATTTGCGTCAATTTCTTATCATCCGAGTCATTAACCAATTTCCCCAACCATGACTGAATTGATCTCCAAACATCCACTGCATTAACCTGCACACCCTCCATCCAAGATTGGCATCTTCTTCTCCATAAACACCACGTCAGAATGCTTGGTAACAAGCCAATTAAAATTCACCTCTTAGTTCCTTTTTTCATGCAAACCATCCATGCCACAACTTGGTGCCACCAGGTTCTAGAATGCAAACAAGAAATGCCTAAAGCCAAAGACGCAGTACGCCATACCTGTTTTGCAATCTGTCCAGTAGCAAGAACATGATCTAGTGTTTCCGTCTGTGGTGATGTACAATAGTCACGCATGGATGCCATAGCCACTCCACATGATTGCACCCTTATATATGTAGCTAAACAGTTAAACCGAGCCCACCACATACACACATAAATTTTCTTCGACAAGTGGTTGCTCCATATCTAGTCCATCCAAGCATGGTGGTTTTCCTTCACTCTAATTAAATCCCAGGCACTGGCTGTAGTAAACCGTCCATCTTGTGTGGGTTCCATATTAACACATCACTCCCAGGCCTACTTGCCCCAATCTCACGGATCCTGTCGTTCGCAGTGTCCGCACCAACTAATTGCTCAAGCATGTCGAAATTCCAAGTCTCATCGACCCAGACCTCTTTGATTTGCAATGATGGGCTGCCAATCACATTCACCATATTACATATAGGTTCATTCGAAAACCATCTATCAAAACAAAAGGATGCTCTACCCTCCTTAATTCTGACTTTGGTAGCCTCACAGACATCAGGTAGAATAGACATTCGATTTCCAAAGTCTCGAACTATTCGGTTTTGCTACAAACAGAGAGGCATGTTGGCCTCTACCATACTTGGACACCATAAACTTAGACCACAACGAGTCCATCGATAAAATACGCCATGCCAATTTCATGTGCATCGCTTTTTGTATCTCCAAAAAATCCCTCAAACCCAAACCACCCTCCTCTATTGGCTTATTGATCCAAGCCCACGCACACCACTTCGTTTTTGCTTTTCCATTCTTTTCTCCCCAAAAGAAAGTGGCTAGGATGGAGTTAATTTTTTTAAGAACAATATTTGGGACCTTCATAACAACCAATAAATGTGAAGCCATACTGGATAGCACATGCTTGAGCAATATCAACTGCCCTTCTTGGGACAACAATTTCGCTTTCCACCCTGCAACCCTGGCCCAAAGTTTCACTACCAGTTGTTCTAAATGAGCTGCTTTCAAACGCCCACTTACTAGCAGGACCCCCAGATACGTAACTAGAACATGCCCATGCATAAACCCCATTAACCTCACCAGATCACGCTGCCTTGCTGCACTGATAGTGGGTGAGGTAAAAATTGCCGACTTCTCCCTATTAACCCGCTGTCCAGACCATTTTTCAGAACCGGATAAAATGATCCCCAGTCGTCGTAATGTTCTTTTTTCACCACTAAGGAAAATTAAAATATCATCCACATATAGCAAGTGCAACACCAAATGGGCCCCCAAAGGATGATAAAACCTACCAATACGACCCTCTTCAAACTCCTTCCATAGAAGCCTCGAGAGAACTTCTTGCATTAAAATAAATAAATACGGCGAGAGCGGGTCCCCTTGCTGGAGGCCTCCCGTAGGCTTGAAAAAACCCTTATACGACCCATTCATCATCACTGAAAACCAAAAAGAAACAACACATGCCTTTACCAAGTTACAAAATTGCTGCGAGAAACCAAAACTACTAAGGACTTTAAGTAAAAAATCCCAATTCACCCTGTCATATACCTTTGCCATGTCAAGCTTTACCATAACATTTCTGTCAACCGTTTTTTTATTCAAAGCATGAACCATCTCTTGAGCCATAGAGATATTCTCAAAAATACTACGTCTCGGAATGAAAGCCCCATGTTCCGCCAAAATCAATCTTGGCAAAAGGTTCGTCAAACGGTTCACGAGAATGTTTGAAAAAATCTTAAATGCCACTAAACATAGGCTGATTGGCCGAAATTTGTCAAAACTATGAGGATCCAGCACTTTAGGAATTAACACAATAAATGATGAAGTATAAAACCTGGGTAAAGTGGAACCTGCAAAACAATCTCTTGCTGCCTCAACTACCTCTTCCTTCGCAATATGCCAACAAGAAATATAGAAAGAGGATCCATACCCATCTGGGTTTGGGCTGTTGTGCTGTGGAATCTAGAAATTGTGTTCTTCACTTCCTCTTCTGATGGCAAACGACATAATTTTGAGTTCTCATCCTTTGATATCTCCATACCCAGAATTTGAGACAAATTCGCAGACTCTATAATCGGCCTCTTGGTAAGGAAATTGGTAAAATGATCTACAGTCCCCAAGTGCACTTGCTCCGGAGAAACCAGAAGCTTACCATTCTCCATCCGCATCTGGGAAATGACCGCTCCATGCCTCTGCTGAGAAACTACTGCATGATAGAACTTGGAGTTTTGATCTCCCTCCTTCAGCCACTTCTTCTTGGCTACTTGAGCTATGCAGGTTTCTTCCCTTTTTTCCTAAACATCAATCTCCAATTTAGTAACGAGGTAATCTGCTTCTGTGCCTTCCGAAAATTCAGATTGTAGTTGGGCTTCCAGTACAGCAAGCCTCGCTTCTAGCTCCTGTAAATTGGTATCAATTTTACCGAAACCATTTTTATTCCAAATACGCAACTCTAGCTTAAGACTCTTCAATTTTGCCGCTAGTTTAGTCAAACCCGATCCCGACATAGGCCTCCCCCATATCTCCTTAACCATGCTATAAAATGAATCGTTGGGGCACCACATTTTTTCAAATCGAAAAGGAACTGGGCCATACCTAGGGGTGTAAAACGGTTGGTCTGGTCCGGTCCGGCCATGGACTGAACCTTTTCGGTCCACCATTTTTCCCGGACCGGATCGGACCGAACACCCATATGGACCTGACCAAATCGGTAGTTATCAGTTCGGTCCAGTCCATTCGGTCCAGCCCTTTTTTTTTTCTTTTTTTAAATCAATTAATAAAAAATTTATTAAAAATACTAAATTAAATTAATTGACTTATTAACATGGACTATGTAACAAACTCAATAAAAAAATATTTTATATGGTCAATGATAATAAATTAGATAAAAATTACATTATTAATTTATATAATTACTATATAATTAACTAATTGATATTATATATTACTTAATTGATAGAATACTAACAAATGTTAATAACATATTTAAAATCTTATATTGTTAATAGTGATAGGTTAGATGAAGATATATTGTTAATAATATTAGTTATAAATTTATAATGATTTAGTAAAGCTATATAATATATTAGACTATATAATAGTATTAATATTATACTATTAGTATAGTTATATATTAGTATTCGTTATAAACTTATAGTCATTAGTCACAGTGATATTAATAATTTAATATTATATATAGTTATAGACTTATAGGCTTATAGTGATTTCTTTATAATTATAGACTATAGTTATAGTGATTTAGTTTAGTTATTAATTTATAATTATATAATTATATTGATGATGTTAATTATTACTTTCTTACTAATTTAGAGAATGTGAATGTATTATAATTTTATATTGTAAATGAGGATAGGTTAGATGAGAATTACATAATTTATTATACAATTATTATATAAAACAATATATTTATAAAAATAAAAATAATAATTTTTTATTCTGTCTGTCCGGTTGGAGAAATCCCCACCCTAGGACCGGGCCGAAGACCTAAATACCCCTACTTATTGAATTGAAACCGACCATGGAAATTTTCGATCCAGTCCGGACCGACTGGTTTACACCCCTAGCCATACCGCATATTAATACGTGATAATCTCACCACCATTGGACTATGATCCAAAAACTTCCATTTAAGATACTCAAATTCTACCATGTTAAACCTTTCTAAAAAATCCATATTCATAAGAACTCGATCAAGTCTCGCCCACTTCCTAGCAGCCCCTTCCTGGCCATTGCACCAAGATAGATGATTGCCATGGTAATTGAGATCAACTAGACCGCATACATCAATACATTCATTAAAGTCATCCATAACTTGAGTAGCTCGGGGGCAACCAACCACATTTTCCCGATCCTCCCGTATAATGTTGAAGTCGCCCATAACAATCCACGGGTGCCCATTGGAATGACAAGCCACCAGATTCTCCCACAGGCTTCTTCGGTCCAGGTGGCTGCACTTCACATGGATGAAGGATACAAGAGTACGTGTACCCTCTAGCAATAACCATCCCGTCACCATCTGATTGGAAATACTAACCACCTCAAACTCATAAGGAGCTCGCCACAAAATCCAGATTTTTCCTCCTACTGCCTCATTACAATGAAAACCATCAAAGCCCAGAGAACAGACTAAACGCTGAAGCTTATCCTCTCTTGCAAAAGGCTCCATGAGAGCAACAATGGAACCATTATTTTTCCGAATCATACTACATAAAACATGACGAGAACTAACCAACCCCCTTATGTTCCATATAACGACGGACTTTGTCATAGGTTAAGTTTAGTAGTGTGAGTTGACACCCACTGAGATTGACAAGCAACAATATTTTTCCTTTTGATGCTTGAAACCGAGTCCTGCACATTATCAGAATCATATCCCTTCTGTTTGGCCAACCCAAAAACATTTTCCTCCTCTTCCCCATCAGTACCATACGAGGCAGGATCCGGTGGCACTTCCAGTGATACAGGATTCAGACAACACTCCATATCAAGCACTTCAGAAACCATCTTTGCATGCTCTCGATCCCCACTACACGGAGACTTGAAAACAACACCCAGAAAAAGGTCCATAGCAGGACATACGTCCCTCCCATTTTCATTCGCAATCGGCACTCTCATAATGGTTGAAAGGCTGTCTTGGATTAGAGGATGCTCTACCACATCGACTGTTTGGATTGAAGGATGCTCTACCACTGTCCCCTCCACCATATGCGTCAATGAACTTTCAGGATCAACCCTTGAGACCGTCCCTTCATCCTCCCTAGGATTCAACACAACTCTTCCTTCATCTGTCACCACCTCCTCTGCATTTGCCTCCTTATTTTCCGTCTCTTCATGTCTTGGCCCTTCCACCAGTTGCTTCAATGAACTCTCAGGAACATCACTTGAAACCTTCCCTTCATCCTCCCTAGGATTCAACACAACTTTTCCTTCATTTGTCACCACCTCCTCTGCATTTTCTTCCTGCAAACTTATCTTTTCGTTGCAAATCGGAGAGGAGAGAGTTAAAAAAGCAAAGCCTTAGGCATTATCTCAAGTCGAGTTTAAGCTATAATATAAACTACCATCCAACTAAAGAATTTAATGATTCATAAAGTAGTTAACGCTGATCGTCTAAAATCAATCCATATTCGGATTCAAAAGTACATGACAAATTATATAGGAGTAATTTAAAGAGTATTGATCCACCACCTTGGACTTTGGTCATAAGTTCATGTTGAAATCTTGATCGTTAAGAAATAAATATTGATTATTAATTGTTGGAAGGAAATAAATTATGATTATGCGCTAAGCTTAGATCATTGGCAAATGTGATTTGGAAAAGAATTACTTTAGAGCCAACCTCGGAATTAATGGCAGAAGAATATACATAATTAAACTAATGGGGCAAAATATGGAAATAATAGAAAAAAGAAGGAACCAGCACGCAGATAACTTGCCTTGGAAGTATAAGAGAGAGACAATCCAAATCAATCCACGATTCCACATCTTCACTTAACTTAAAAAGGTATAGTTTGTTTTTACATATAAGATGAGTTAAGATGATATCAAATGAGATGGGTTAAGATAAGATGATATCAAATGTTGAATAAAATATTATTATAAAATGTTTTTAAATATTATTTTTATTTTAAGTTTTAAAAAATTGAATTATTTATTTTATTTTTTGAAAAAATTTTAAAAAAATTATAATAATTAAATAAAATAAATTAAGAGAAGTTGTGAAAACGAGTTACCGCTTCTAATTCATAGTTACTTATTCACCCTCGTCAAATACCATTCATAAATACAAAAAGGCTTTTACAAAATCTACAATAGATAATAATATCTGTTATTGTTGACATATCTCTACATGTATATTAAAATATAATGACATAAATGTCCATTTTAAAAGTAGGGATAAGACTCTAAAAAAATATATATATTAATTTAAAATTAGATTGGTCCCTATAGTCTTGAATCAAAATAATGCTGAATACAGTTTTAGAATGTATAAATTATATATATTTCACTTCTTTTAAAAAAAATAAGACCTATAATTAAAAAAATAATTTTTTCATATAATTTCTAGATTTTCTCTTTTTCTTTTTAGAAAATAGTATACAAGACTTATATATTATAAAATTGCACATATCATTTCTTTCATAATAAAAAATATACTTGTAAAATAATCAAAAAATATTATTATTCTAAAACCTTACCATTTATATAGCATAATTTGATCCAAAGGTGTCGGTACGATCCTATCCTAGTAAGAGGGGCATTCAAGTAACTTCTCACAATACTCAATTCCTACAAAGTCAAAGAAAACCGTTGAAGACTATCATAAATGGCGGCACGAAATACGTACGTGTTCTCGTGCGCCAGAGGCCCAGAAAGCGCCACCCACCGCCTCTATCTCTCTGTCTCTACATATTCGCTTTCCTTTCTCTCCAAGCAATGTGCTTTCGAAGACATATTTATATCTTTCTACCTATATATTTATATAAATATATATTTATATATATATATATATAAAATCCTATCACCACAATCTTCAAGAGGCTTCGATCCTTCTTTGTGTTGTTTTTCTTTTCTTCAACCTCGATCAGCCATCTGTCTTCTGTACTGTCCCAGTTCTATCTCATGAGTCGGTTGTAATTCCTTAATATCCTCTGTTGTTTAATTCAAATTTCCTTTCTCTTCTCCGTTGATTCTTTCTTAATTTCAGCAATTCCTTCCCAAGATTATCTTATAAATTCGGAAAACGATAAACTTTTGCTTTATTAAGATAAAGAAGAGAGAATCAATGGAGGAAGTAATTGACGTAGAAAGCCAAATCTCTGGGAGTATAGATGATGATGATATATCCGAGACAGGGTCCGTAACCGAAGAATCTACTCCTCCATCTCCTCATCCGACATCTCAAAGTTTGTTTGCGCGGGACGGGTTGGCGGCGGTCGGAGAAGGGAGTACAGAGCACGAAGTGATCAAGAATGTGTTTCTTCACGGCATGGGAGATATTTCCAAGGATACCGACGTGGTGGCGATGCACAAGAGCTCTCCGACTACTTCAGCTGGGTTGGCGTCCAAGAAAGCGAGGCTGGACTCGTTCACGATTTTCTCGGAGGCGATGGCGAACAAGTGCGGCGGAGACGCCAACACGAGGTACGCATGGTATGGTGGCACGAGGGACGATATTCGGAAAATCGTCAAGTACGGATTTAGTCATTGTGCGAGGCCTTCGCACGGTCCGTCCTATGGTTTTGGGCTCCATTTGGCTCCTGCCAAGTTTGCCATTGATGGGTACGTCTCAAAAGCATCGAAAATATCATGAAATGTCTTCTAACCCACGTATTTTTCGATTAAAAAATTTAGTTTTAAGCGATTTTGCGTACTAATAATCGCCTCCATTCAATATGATTGGTTAGAAAATAGATTTTATTAAAAACAATATTGATTTCAATTTAGAATATGAAAACAAATGTATTAGTACGCAGATTGATAAACTTGTTTGTATATAGCAAAACTCTTTTCCGATTGCCATATTCGAGAGGTAACCAAATAATCGTTGCAAGATTCAAAATAAAATTATTTTCTATGTTAATTGGCGTGTTATATATCGTTTAGTATATAAACAATCAGCGAAATCTATAAAGACTCGTAGAACAAATTCATGAAAATAACGTTTCAATAAAAGATACTTTTCAATATGAAATTCTCAATAAAAGATACTTTTATATAGGTTTGGATACAGAAACGTCTCGTCTCATTTCATCTTATCATTCTAATTTTCTTAAATTCTTACATAAAATATAATAAATAATTTAAATTTTTAAAATTTTAAAATAATAATAATATTCTAAGTTATCTAAAAATATCTCATCTTCGAGTTTATAAATTTATTTTGTTTTGTAGATGAAACAGTTGTATCTTCTTTTATAGTTTTACATAGAATAGCATATCCTTTTCTTTTTTTTTTTTTTTATTAAGACTTAAGGATTAAAATTGTTCACAATTGCATCAATCTGGTAGCTTATGTTTGAATAATTAACTATACAGTGCCGCATCGTCTGCGGTAGATGAAGATGGGTTGAGGCATGTTCTGCTATGCCGGGTGATAATGGGGAACATGGAAACAGTTTGTCCTGGTTCCAAGCAGTCTCATCCAAGTTCACGAAATTTCGACTCCGGCGTTGACAATCCATCGGCTCCCAGAAGATACATCGTCTGGAGTTCTTTCATGAATTCGCACATCCTTCCCGCTTACGTCATAACTTTCAAGGTCCCTGATCATCGCTTAACGCGTAAGCAACTAATTAATGCCTTTGCTTAATTAACTTTCTAATTCTTTCCTCGAGTTCTTTCCTTACTCGTCATGCAATTGTAAAATATGTAAATGTCGCATAATTGCTTTAAAAAAGAGTGAATCTACTATTAAAAAATTTATTCATTTGTTCAAAACGATTACGCGGCAGTTACACAATTCACAATTACAATTGTATCTAATTATATACGGTTTGGGGGGTTTGTTAAAATGGCCAGGTGTTCTGAATTTGCAGCCAAATAATCGGAGACCAACCACGCCATGGATGAGTATTCCTGCTCTAATGTCCGTACTTTCAAGGACCTTAAGTCCTTCACAAATGGCATCGATTCACAAATCTCACAAGGATTTTCGGGTGAGTCTATCAAATTCTTTATGTTGGATGTGCTTAATTAATGCAAAAAAGATGCAAACTTTTTTCTTTTTCTATGTGCTTGTTTTCTCAGATTTCTGTCTTATGATTGTTGTTTGGTTTGTATGTTGGTCACAGGCACACAAGATCTCGCGACCAAGATTTATACAGATGTTGAGGCACACTGCCGGAGACGAGTTATTAGCTGCAACAGTAAAGCGTTACAGACAACACTAGGTGTGTTTTGCCCCTAGTGGATTGTTATTTTAGAACATCGGCCAAGGAAAATCAGTCCAGATCAATTTTTTTTGTATTATTTTTTAGATATTAGATTTGATTTCTCTTGTGGTAATTATTTAAGTAAGTTTGCAAAGTGATGTGGATGGATATGGTACGCTCGATTGTAAAGTTATTCTTACTGTGAAGTAGATCTAGTGTGCCACATGCATGAATATCAATTTATAAGTTTACTTTTATGTAATCTTTACGTGAATGCAATACCTTTTCTTTGTTGCTTTATCATATACCATTTTGGTTTGGTTTTTATTAGGGATTTATGAAAAACAGGACTCACAGCCTAAGGGCACTAGCATTGGCTTGGCCAAAACTAAGGATTGGCCAAATTTTAGATAATATGTGTTAAAAAGTCCCCACATTGGATTGAGCATCTCTAAAACAATTTGGATGTTTGCAACAGTAATTAGCGGAGAACCAAATTGATTCACCAAAAGTTAAAATAATAATTTCTCACTCCAAGTAAATATTAAAATATTAATTTCTCACTCCAATAAAAATATTATTTGATTTGTAATTAAGAAATTTAGATAGAATTTTTGATGAGTTTAATCAAATATTTTTCGTTATTAGCATTAAATGACTTTTAAAAATATGATTTTTTTAAATATTAATTTAATTAGAATATAATTATTATTAATATTAAATTAGTAGAATTATAAAATGTGATATAAAAAAATTAAATAACAAAATTATTAATTTAATAATATTTTATTATTATAGAGAGAGTAAATGGCTAATCTAATGTGGGGATTGAATTTAAATAGAATATACAAATATAAAAAAATGTGATATTGATTAAAATTTAAAGATACATTTAGCCAATCCAATACGCTCTTACGGATGTTAAATTGAAATTTGCCATATCGTGTGCAGTAGTAGTAACATTTGGCAAAGTACAAAAAGCATTGGACAAGACGTAAAAGGTACGTACATACGTGAATGGACGCGTGGGATAAGAGGAAAGCCTTCAAACGTAGAAAGCAAGATATTTTAGTTGGGATTTAGGTTCTTGTCGTTGAAGTTTTTAAGCTGGAGATTCAAGGTAGTGACGTTTTGTTTTTTCTTTTCTTTTCAGCTGAAAATGATCAGATCCGACTATTTGTTTAATTTGTCCCTAATTGTTCTTCACCCTTCCATCAAGCGAGTGGGACCAATTTGTAAACATGAAATACAAAATCAGAATGGAAAATGATCATTTATATATTTTCTACAATTTGTTTTGTATTTTTAATATATAATTATGTAAAATTGAAATTATTTTTAATGAAATGATATGAGATAACATGCTCTAGGCCGAAGATAGGGCCCAGTCCATTTGAAGATCACCATCAGGATACTAAAGGGAGAAAAAGATAAATGTAAGAAAGGAAGAGAAAATGAGAAGACAAGATAAAGAAAAAAATAGGGTGCTAGGGAAAAAAAAAAAAGAAAAAAGAAGAGAACTGATAGGAAGAAGGAGAGAAATGAGAGTTAGACGCATAAAGGAGACAATGAGGTGACATAATGTTGGTGTTCTCTACACCCAATGAGGAATAAAAGGGATATGAGATCAGATATCGAGAGGGTGCTTTTGCAACCTCCAGACGTCTAAAGCTTCATGGGGGTTATTTTCTCGAGGCAGTAGGGATCGCCAATCCTATTTGTATAGTGATATATGAGAGATTGTAAAATACTCTCGTTATAATCGATTTGAACCCTAAACGACCCGTGGATGTAGGCCATAAGCCCAACCATGTAAATTTGTATATCTCTTTCTTTATTTATATTTTCTGCATTTATTTTCTATTTTCTAAAATGAACGTATGTATGGATACTGTACCGCCACTTCAAAACGACAATCGGGGACTCCAAAAAATACCAACAATGTCTGAATTGTCACTGTGGGCTAGGAATGACTTATTCTCCCTTTCCAACCTGTACAAAGCAGGTCTTAACAGCATGATTGCATAGATTGATTATAAAATAAGTTGAAAAGGAATTCTAAGTGTATCATTTATTTGAAAAAATCTTCTTTTCCGCTAATTAGTGGGAATGTGTATTTGCTTAGAATAGGATCCAAGTGTTGGAATTTAATACTTATCAATCAGTGGGTGCTATAATTGGTCCTCCTAATACTTCTTTTAAAAGTTTGTCTTTTTTCTTTGTTCTGTTTAGGTGTTTTTTTTCTTGTGAACTCAGTTTGCTTGACTAAGGCCTTTCTTACTCAATAATACAAGTCACCCTATTACTGAAAAATAAAACTTGGTTAATAAACCTTTGTGCTTTACTTTGTCCAGAATCCAGATTGAGTGTTTACCCTTATACCAGCTTTTTCTTTTAAGATTAACACCTCGTGGTACGATGAGTTTTTATCAAGTCCCTCCACTAGAAATATCGACCACCTTAATTAACAAAAACAAATTCACAGTTTAATTTACAAATTGTCACCTTAAAATTATTTTATTAATATAATTTAGAAAAACACAAAATTATAATAATTTATTTAAAAAACCAAAAGAAGCAGCGCATGATTGAGGGGCCACCCACCTATTTGGTCATAGCTTTGGCCACCACCCATTTGGTGACCAAGCTTAGACCACTAAGGAATGGTTGGATACGATCAATCAATGATACTAGTCAATAGGTGATGAATGCTCTTTGCCAAGTTGTGTTTTACTTTTTGAATGAAGTAAAGAGTCGTATTTTTCGTTAGTTTTAAGTTTGGCGTAACTTCTAACAAATCATGAGCTTGATCCACAATTTGTCGAACTATTACTTAAAACAAAATGACGAACGAATCTCACTTTGAACAAAATTATATAGATGATTATTTACCAAATTTTTCTAAAAAAAAATAATAAAATGTTGGCAGTCTTTTACTAGATTGTATGCATGAATTTAACCTACCATTATCTTTAAGTGACAGCTGCATGTAGGGTTGTAAAACGGTCGGTCTGGACCGAATGGATCGATCGGACCAAACCGAAAGTTCCCATGGTCGGTTTCGGTCCAATGAGTAGGGTTATTTCGGTCTTCGGTTTGGTCCCGGGATGGAGATTTCCCGGACCGGACCGACCGAACTCAAAAACTTTTATTTTTATAAATATATTATTTTATATAATAATTGTATAATAAATTATGTAATTTTCATCTAACCTATCCCCATTTACAATATAAAATTATAATACATTCACATTCTCTAAATTAGTAACAATGTAACAATTAACATCATCAATATAATTATATAATTATAAATTGATAACTATAGTCTATAATTATAAAGAAATCACTTTAAGTCTATAAGACTATAAGTCTATAACTATATATAGTATTAAATTATTAATATCACTATGACTAATGACTAATGACTATAAGTTTATAACTAATACTAACATATAACCACTATAAGAAATTAGGCTTTTCTCGGCGATTTTAAAATCATTGCACAAATATACCTTATTTCCGGCGATTTTGAAGTCGTCGCTTAACTTCCAATGTGAAGTTGGGAAGAGAATTTAGACTTACTTTTTGTGGCGACTATTTGACTTTTAACTGCGATTTTTGTCGCCCCAACAAAGAATTATTAACTGTAGCAGTGTTTTCGTTCATCGATTATAAAATTCGCTACAATTGAAGCTATTTGTGGCGAAAATTGTCGCCATAAGAACATATGCGGCAATTAAAAGCTTATTAGCGGCGAATGAAAAGCGCAGAAAAACCTAATAAAATTTAAAACCCATGCGTTATGTTTTCGATCCTCTCATTTGTTTCCCTCCAGCCCTCTCCCCCGCCCCTCCCCCTCTCTCTCTCCCCAATCCCTCTTCTCCTTCAAGCCTTCGCCGCGCACAGCCCATCACCAACGACCCCACCATGCCACCGCCACCTCACCTTGACGGCCACCCCCTCCTTCTCCCTCAGCCCCCACGTTGATCTCTTGCCTTTTCCCTGATCTAGCCTCACCACTCTCTCTCTCAGATTTCTCGATATCGCCGCCGCTGGGGCTCTGTTCGCCACCATCCACACCTCGATGCCGTCGACAGTCCTACGTCAGAGCCCCCTTCTTCTCCACGCCTAGCTGAGCAGCCCGAGGCCCTCCCTCTCTCCCTTGCTCTGTTCGCAACCCACGACCACCAGCTCTCCTCAGCACCGCCGTCCTCCTCCCCAGCCACCACGACCACCCCTGATATTGCCTTCGGTTTTCACATATGGGTTCTTTTCATTCCTTTTATCATTGCTTGATTTCTTGGTTTAGTTCCATTTGGAGATTGGGTTTTATGTTTTGTACCTTTACTGTAGAAATATTTGTGTGGTCACTAATTTGTTTATCGGTTGTTGATATCATGCATTTTTCAATTATGGCTTTGAACTTAGATTTGGTGCATGCTGATGAACTTGATGTCTAATTTTCAGTTTGGGGCAGAAGGGATATATGAAGATAGATTTTATTTTTATTTGTTAGAACTTGAAAACATGAATAAAATTTTCCCATTATTAATATGAATGTTTTCTTGTTTTAATGATAGGTCCAGATAAATTCTTGTGTATTCAACGTTTGGAAAACCATGAATTATGCTAGCCATTAATGGTGCAAGGTGTAACTAGGTTTTAATTTGTACTCTTTTGTTTTAATTTTTATAAAACAAAGATTTTTTTCTTAATTGGAGCTATATAATTCATACACTAAGGTTTGATTGATGCTGTATGAGTATATAATATCTTATATGAGTTACTATTACTTAAATGTCGTCATAATCTTGCTTTTATGTTAGAAAGCAAGATGTGTCAAAATAGCAGCTGCATCATAGCACATCCCAAACAACCCAACAAATCTACAG
>QEOT01000841.1:78537-123079 GCA_003123785.1 Pterocarya stenoptera | reverse complement strand
TCGACAGTCCTACGTCAGAGCCCCCTTCTTCTCCACGCCTAGCTGAGCAGCCCGAGGCCCTCCCTCTCTCCCTTGCTCTGTTCGCAACCCACGACCACCAGCTCTCCTCAGCACCGCCATCCTCCTCCCCAGCCACCACGACCACCCCTGATATTGCCTTCGGTTTTCACATATGGGTTCTTTTCATTCCTTTTATCTTTGCTTGATTTCTTGGTTTAGTTCCATTTGGAGATTGGGTTTTATGTTTTGTACCTTTACTGTAGAGATATTTGTGTGGTCGCTAATTTGTTTATCGGTTGTTGATATCATGCATTTTTCAATTATGGCTTTGAACTTAGATTTGGTGCATGCTGATGAACTTGATGTCTAATTTTCAGTTTGGGGCAGAAGGGATATATGAAGATAGATTTTATTTTTATTTGTTAGAACTTGAAAACATGAATAAAATTTTCCCATTATTAATATGAATGTTTTCTTGTTTTAATGATAGGTCCAGATAAATTCTTGTGTATTCAACGTTTGGAAAACCATGAATTATGCTAGCCATTAATGGTGCAAGGTGTAACTAGGTTTTAATTTGTACTCTTTTGTTTTAATTTTTATAAAACAAAGATTTTTTTCTTAATTGGAGCTATATAATTCATACACTAAGGTTTGATTGATGCTGTATGAGTATATAATATCTTATATGAGTTACTATTACTTAAATGTCGTCATAATCTTGCTTTTATGTTAGAAAGCAAGATGTGTCAAAATAGCAGCTGCATCATAGCACATCCCAAACAACCCAACAAATCTACAGCTATTACAGCAGCAATTTGCAACCCCTAGTCTCTTGAGTTTTTCTTCAACTTTTTTTTTTTTTTTATAAGTAAACAGTAGTATTAATATGAATAGGCATAGTCCAAGTACACAATATGGTATACAAGAGATAAAACCTATCTAGGGTGCTAATAGATAGTCTATAAGTGTATTAAATTCCTGTACTAACTTTGCTTCAAATTACAGTATAAATTTGGTTTTAGGTCATGCTTCCATAAAGAGAATGAGGATATTATCATAAGGCTTGCCATGTATGTGGTTGTGCAAATCTCTATTGCTGGATAGCAATCATTCTATTACTGTAAGTTCTCTTTTTTATTTTTTATTCGTAGCTTTCACAGTTAGCTCTAGGCTGATTGAATACGTGTGTACATTCTATGGTTGTATAATAGATGTGTATTCCCAAATGAAAAAAAAATCATGAAAAGTCAACATCACATAGCTCTGAGTTCCCCTCTTGTAAATGTCTTGTCATCTGGTTCTACATGTTTGTGTGCAGTTTGTGTGCAACATTGGCATTAGAGAATGCATGTATAACTGGATTCTTCATAGGAGCAAAGCTAAGGCCTCGAGATGATCTTTTCTAGTTTAAGAACCCATGTATTTATTGTTGTCCTTGATCCATATTATTCTATTCCAGGTTGGGAAAAGCATGACACATCTGCAGATAGTTGCAAATCTTTTTTCTTGTTATTTCTTAAATTTCTATGGACTAACTTTCAATCAAGAAAGCAAAACTAGTATTATTTTTTTCTTTCCTGACCTATACTGGTATTATTTTTTTCTTAGTATCAGTTTTCCTTTGAGTTTAATGAATATTTGTAGATGTACAAATGTAGTACATGTTTTGAAGTTTATAATTTTATTTCTTTCCCTCATTTTATTTCTTGCTTGTATTTTTTTTTTCAGATACTGTATACATTAACAAAGAATGGAACGTAAAGGGAGTAAAAAGAAATGGAGATTCAATCATCTTTTCTGAAGTAAATTTAGTTTTTTAAATCCAAATAGTGATGTAAATTTTTTATTTCTTAACCATTTCATACCTGTAAATAACTGAAGAAAATAGTCAGGAAATGAGCATAAAAAAACTGACCTGTGAAATTTGAAAGGTGGAACGAAATAAACAGATTTCTGAAGTACTATTTAAAAATACAAAACTGTTTAAGAACTATTTTAAACTGGTAATAGCCTGTAAGAAACTTTCAGTATGTATGTTAATTAGTTTGTTTCCAAGTAATGGTGGTTCTCTTCTTTTGAAGATGTTTTTGGTGTTTAAATTTTGGTCCACTTCAATGACAACAATCTGGTCATGTTCTCCATAATATTAATAATTGTGTGAGTGAACTTTGAAGTTTCCAAACAAAGTGATTGCATGGCATGCCATACTCCAATTTATAGACATGGGTGAAATTGCTAAGGTGTTTCTGGGTGTATGGAAAATGTGCTTGATAAGATGAATTCTTTTGATATCTATATGTAGTGTGCTATGTTTGATTTTGAACATTTCTCACTTCTAGATGCTTTTTGTATTTAATTCAAACTTGTTGCCAATTATGGTGTAGTTTTTGCTTGCTTATTTTCTAAGTTTTAATATATTTCTAATTTGTTAAAGTTCAACATGTGTTTTCAGGCCAACTCCTCCTTCACATGTTGCTATGGTGCAGTGAGTAATACATTTGACCTAACTATATATATATATATATGAATGTTCTTTTTGTGTTGCCCCAGATGGTTGGTTTGACTATTCATGTATCGCACTCCCTACTTTTATTAATGGCAAACGTGCTGCTGCTTTAATATCACATTCTAAAGTTGTTGAATACTTTGTTTTGCAGACTTCAAAGCTCACTGTGGCAAAGCTAAGGCCTCGAGATGATCTTTTTGGTTTAAGAACCCATGTATTTATTGTTGTCCTTGATCCATTTTATTCTGTTCTTGGTTGGAAAAAGCATGACACATCTGCAAATAGTTGGGAAAGAATAGAAAAAAAAAGTTGAAAAAAATTATAAAATTAAAAAAGTGTTTGAATATAATTTTTTAATATAATTTTTGTTTTAAAATTTGAAAATTTTATATTATCTTTTGTATTTTGTTTGGGAGTTTTAAAAATTGTAATGATTACGTAATGATTAGATGTAAAAATTAAAAATTAGAAATTGAAAATATTTTATATTTAAGTAATGTTTAAAAAAGAATTTTTTTTTTTTGAAAAAAAAAAATATATCTAAGAATACCAACGCATGCACGAATTTGTTCCAGTTGCATGGATTTTGCAACGTTCATGTGCTTGGTCAGGGCCCTCATGGATGACTTGCTCTTTTTCTTTTGTTTTTGGTTAGTTGTACGAGGAGTTTGTTCCTGCTCCATCCCATCCCATCCCATCCCCGGATTCGGAATGTTGTTATTGGTCACCGCGCTAGCTCATCCAAGACTTGTTGGCACGCAGTCAAAGTCAAAAGGCACAGCAATCTTGCCCAACTTGATTGTTGTACAAGAATTTGTTAACGTGGTTTGCCCAAGTCACTTGAAACACAAGGAATGTAGTATGCAACAGGGACCCACATTGAAGTCTAGGCAGTCAAGTTTGACATATTCTTTATAAAAAGTTTATTTAGGTATGTTGGGTAATAGATTATATAAAAATTTTGTTAATATGAAAAAAATGGTTTGAGTTAAAATATTTTATTAGATTTTAAAAAATAATTTTTTTTAAAAATATTATGAAATTAAAATATTATTAGAATATTATCTTTTAATATTATTTTTGAAGATTTAGGTATTGTTTGGTTACCTAATTCAGATGAGATGTTTTGTTGAAAGTTTAAAAAAATATTATTAAAATATTATTTTTATTTTGAGATTTAAAAAAATTAAGTTGTTTATTATATTTTGTTTAGGAGTTTAGAAAAATTATAATAATGAGATAAGATAAGATAGTTTGGTTTTGTCTAACAAAACCAGATCTTAAAATTAAAAATTATTTGTATTTGAGAATAAATCTAGTGCATATGTTCTTTTATAAAAATTGAGATGATGTACGAGAAAAAGTAGAATTGATTCTACGCATGCAAGTAAAAATCGAATTTTTTATAGGACTGCTATTGTAATTAGTAAATAATTAAAAATATTTAAATGTTTTGGAAAAAATTAGAATATCCACTGTTCTTTAGATTTTGTGGTAAATAACGAAAATATGCTTAAGAATTTATAATATGGTCCATGACTAACAAGTTGCATGTATATTAATAAAATCTGAATGTCAAACGTACAGAAAATTGTTAAAGCTCATAAATTATGTACGGCGGAAGATAGATAAGGCATAAATACCTTAAGTGCTAAGCTTAATAGTCAATTGATACTTGGTTTTCCCACAAGTTTCACAATGACAAGGCTCTAGATGCTACTACTGGACCATCACCTTTACCCCACTTTTCAACTTGGATCTTGGTTTGTTTTTCAAAAGATGTTAGGTATATTTACAATTTTATTTACAAAAAATATATAATACTCATTTTATCAATTTTAATTTCAAATTTAAATTTAACTTCAAATTTCATAATAATTCTTAGCATATCAATAATTAACATAACACATGTTTTTTCGATGAGTCTCCTTACCTATGTCAATGGTGAAGAGAGGCAAAATGACCTCGTAGGGGAGGGAACACCAATAGAAGTTAACTCTCTACCAAAGAAAGCAATCAAATACTGCAATCAAGAACTACAGGAAGATGCATTTAATTATTCCCATATTGATTAAAGAAATGATTAAACAGTTAATTCAATGATTTCTTTTTTTTTTTTGATAAACACTTAATTCATTGATTAATTGAGTTACATGGTTTTACTTGAAGTCATAGATTACACATTAGATTAGAAAGGATCATTACCCCCTAAGTTCCCCTTGTGGGGGGATTAACCAGCATAGACTATTGCAACACCAACTACTGAACTAACTTTCAGCTCATTCTGTAACTTGGGTTGTCAATAGCATAAATACTGTGCATTCCAATAGTAGATGCTCATAACTTGCTTATTTTGGAATGAGAATAACACTTTCCAGTAATATCAAGTTAGTATGCACAAATGTGAAGAAGTGATTCTTTTGTAAATCTTTCTTAAATACATTTATCATTTCTCTTTTCAAAATTAGTCAAGTACACTATGTGGTAAACATTAGAATACCACCCAATTATATCTCCAAAGCCTAAGAACTTTTCGCAAATATATCAAAACAAAGGAAGAGATTGGGTTTGCTATGTTTTTCTAATAGCATTAGTATTGGATTGGCTATCTCATCATAAAAACTTTACCTTATTACACTTTTTACCTTTCGCCTATACTACTTAAAACTGGTCCCGTTTGGATATAGAAACAGGTTCATCTCATCATTACAACTTTTTTAAATTTTCACACAAAATATAATAAACAATCTAACTTTTTCACTTGCTTGAATTGGATGAGAGATGGAGAAAAGAAGAAGAATTTGCATACATCTGAATCAATTTTGCACGAGGAATAAGAGAAATTAGGATGAGAAAAATAATATGACTGTTCAAGGAGAGACAGAAGATAAGCTTAGAAAAGTGGATGACTAAGTTACTGTGCATCGGCATATATGTTGAGCTGTTGTAGTTGAAAACTCATATAGTTAAAAACTCACATGGCTAATTGATACCTAATTCAATGCAAATTATTTTTGGGGTTAATTAGCCAAAATTTGACATTTTAGACCTAAAAGCTACATCACTACCGGTGCTCTAAGCATACAGAAAACTGACTTGAAGGAAAATTATATATAAAAAAAGTAATACTAGATATAAATTTAGAGCATGTGTAAAATTCTTCAATCTGAGAATTGAAAATAGAGAACTAAAGAAAAGCTTTGAGGAGAAAATCAAGGATACTTTTCATTTAACAGAACTGATTTTATTTACAATTGATGTACAAAGGTCCATTTATATACAATTTCAAGCTAACTATCTGACTATACAAATAATGACACCTGGCTAACTAACTTAACTGTCAATCCCTTTATCTTGGCTTCTCGAAGACTTCAACTCTAAAGCTTCTATATAAGTTTGTATATTCCAACACCCCCCCTCAAGAGAGGAATAGATATTAATCATTCCTATCTTGCGGATAAGATGCTGAAAAGAAAGTGAACCAAGTGGTTTAGTGAGTATATCTGCTAACTGATGTTTGGAAGATATATGAATGATTTTGATAAGGCCTTCTTGGAGTTTTTCTCGAACAAGGTGACAGTCTAGTTGAATATGCTTTGTCCTTTCATGATGAACATGATTTGAAGCAATGTCTGAAGCTAGTTTACTATCAGTGTATAGCAATGCAGCTTGAGGATGATTAATGCGTAAGTCAGCTAGTAAATAAGTCAGCCATTGAAGCTCCCAAGTTGTAGAAGCTAGACCTCTATATTCAGATTTAGCAGAGGAACGACTAACAGTTGGTTGCTTTTTTGATTTCAAGGATATGAGAGAATCTCCAATAAACACTGTAAAACCAGTAACACTTTGTCTGGTATCAAGGCATCCTCCCCAATCACTGTCTGAATAGGCTTTCAGGTGTAAAGGTGAAGTTGCAGACAAAAAAAAGCCTTGGCCTAGTGTTGCCTGGACATATCGAAGGACCCTTTCAGAAACTTGTAGATGTATTGAACTGGGATTAGCCATGAACTAACTTAATGCTTGCACTCAATAAGCAAGATCAGGTCTAGTTATTGTAAGGTATAATAGACGACCAACAAGTCTCCTATATGAAGCAAGATCAGATAAAGAAGGGGAAGAATCATTTGTACCCAGCTTTAAGTTGGATTCCATAGGAAATGCAATAGGTTTACAACCAGAAAATCCACTATCTTGCAAAATATCCAAAGCATATTTGTGTTGGCATAGAGTAATACTCTTGGTTGATCGAGCAACTTTAATACCCAAGAAATACTTGAGTTCACCCAAGTCTTTAATTGTGAAAGAATCATGCAAGAAACTCTTCACAGTAGCTATATCATGAATATTATCAGAGGCAATGATAACATCATCAACGTAGATCAAGAGAGCCATTAAATTGTTTGATGTTTATTTGATGAATAATGATGAATCAAATTTAGCTTGAGTGAACCCAAATTGAAGCAAGGATGAAGACAATTTTGAAAACTACTGTCTTGAAGCCTGTTTCAAACCATATAGGCTCTTTTTGAGTTTACAAACTCTAGGATCAGTAGGGGAAGAATATCCTGGTCGTAACTGCATGTAGACCTCTTCATTCAAGTCTCCATGCAAAAAAGTATATTTACATCAAGTTGATGTAAATGCCAATGATTTATTGCAGCAATAGCAAGTAAAATACGCATGGTAGTCATCTTTGCAACTGGAGAATAAGTATAAAAAAAATCCAGCCCTTCTTTTTGAGTATATCCCTTAGCTACTAATCTAGATTTGTATCTTTCAACAATTCCATCATTTTTTAATTTCACACGATAAACCCATTTACATCCAATGGCAGTCTTGTTTGGAGGCAAAATAGCAAGTTCCCAAGTGTTATTTATTTCAAGAGCTTTAATTTCATCTGCCATGGCAGTTTGCCATTGAGGATGTGAAATATCTTGTTTGAATGATTTAAGTTCAAATGTAGATGAAACAGCAGAAACAAAAGCACTATGTTTAGAAGATAGTTTAGAAGTGGAAAGATAAGGGGTGATAGAATAAGGCTTACCAGGAGATGGAAGACAGTAGCTGAAAGATGCATGAGTTGCTAAAGATAACTGAGTCATATTTCCACAATAAAAATCCTGCAGGTATGTAGGAGTATGCTTAACTCTCCCAGATCTTCTAAGATTTGTAATTTCATGGTTATTTGGAGAGAAAGAGGAAGAAATGGTATTTGGAACTGAAGCAGGTACTGATATTGAAGAAATGGTAATTGATGGATTGGAAGAAGTAGAAGGTTCTGAAGTGGGATTAATTGAAAAATTATTGTTTGATGGAGAGGAAGGAGTAGCAGGTACTAATATAGGTGATGAAATGGAGTTTATCTCAGATACTGTGGAGTCAAACACTTGAGGAAAGTTGGGGAAAACAAAGGGTGTATGATTAGTGTTTGGTATAGAAGGGAAAATAGACTTGTGGAAAATTACATTTCTAGATATAAATGTTTTTAGAGTGATGAGATCTAGTACTTTGTACTCTTTGATATTAGGTGGATAATCAAGGAATAGACATTTGGTAGCTTTTGGTTGAAATTTTCCTCGATTATTTTTTATAGTACTAGCAAAACATAAGCAGCCAAAGACTTTAAGGTAATTGTAGGCAGGTGGCTTTTGAAATAGGAGATCATATGGTGTATGACTGTTGATAACAGATGAAGGAATACGATTGATGATATGTGCAGCAGTTAATACACTATCACTCTAGTAAGTCAGAGGTAATTTGGATTGAAAAAGAAGAGATCTAGCCATATTTAATAGATGTTGAAGTTTTCTTTCAACTTTTCCATTTTGTTGAGGAGTTTTAACACAAGATAATTGATGAATTATGCCATGAGTTTGAAAGAAAATAGGCACGTTGAATTCTTGGCCATTGTCTGTTCTAATGGTTTGAACAAAGGTATTGAATTGAGTATGAACATAGGCAATAAAATATATGAGTAGGGACCGAGTATATTCTTTTGTTTTCATAAGGTAAAGGCAAGTAAATTGTGTGTAGTCATCTACAATTGTTAGAAAATACTTCTAACCAGAATATGAAACAGTGGAAAAGGGATCCCAAATGTCACAATGAATTAATTGGAAGGCTTTATCAGAATGAGTATGTGATACAAGAAAGGCCAATTTCTTTTGTTTGGCTAAAGGACATATCTCACATACATGATTGTGAGTTGGTTTTACAGAAGAATCTAGAGTACTAATGAGTTGTAATCTTGCAGGAGAAAGGTGTCCCAAGCGAAGATGCCATATGTCAAAATTGATGGTGTAGGTATGAACCAAAGATGCAGAAGATAATCTGGTTGAGTCAAGCAATTTATTCTTTGAATCAGCAGGAATTTTTAGTAAATGGTATAGACCAGATCTAATTTCAGCAAACCCAATCATCTTCTATTTGCTGAGATCCTGCAAAATGCATTTAGATTGGAAAAAGAACAAACCAATGGAATTATCTTTAGTCAATCTTGAAGCAAAAATAAGATTGATATTAAAAGAGGAAACATAAAGGGCATTATGCAAGACTAAATCAGAGGAAAGATTAATAGTTCCAGTAAAAATAACAGGAATAGAATTTCCATTTGGTAGATGGACTGAAGATTGTTTAGTAGGTATATGTATTGAGGTGAAAAGTGAGGAGAACAGATCATATGATCTGTTGATCCAGTATCAAGAATCCAAGGAGAATGGATGGTTAAAGAATTATCATGACAAAGAGAAGTAAAATGGTTACCTGAGGTAGAGGCAGTATTGACTGCTGAATTGGAATTAATGGTTGAAGTGGATAGGCTATTAGGAAGTGTTAGCAGATTTTGTATTTGCTCTTGAGAAAAAGTCATTTTTGGGATATTTGAATTTTGCTCCAAAGAAGAAGCATTATTAGCACTGGGTAATCGTGGAATAACTCCTCCTCCAGATTGTGTAGGAAGAGACCTCTTGCCTCTAGGACCTTTCCATCGTGGTGGATAGCTTATGAGCTGAAAACACTTATCAGCAAGATGGCCAGCATATCCACAATGAGAACAAATCACATCAGATTTGCCTTTTGTTTTGGTGAATTTGAATCCATTGGAAAACATTTGCTTTGATGGTTGTGCAGCAGCCATGGCATGAGAGTCAAGGGAAAAACCAACAGCATTAGTCAAGGAACGTTGGCTTTCTTTTGTAATAGCAGGGAAAAAACTTTGCTCATTGAAGGTAATGGAGATAGAAGCAAGAGTTGACTGCGCATAGCTGAGTAAGAATCATGCAATCCAATCAAGAACTTCATCACATAATCTGCTTGTTGGCGATCAACAAGATTCTTTAAGATTGCACAAGTACAAGTATTAAGAACTCCACAATGACAAGTCGGAAGAGGACGATAACTAATGTACTCATCCCAAAGTGTTTTAAAATCACTAAAATACTCAGTGATAGTTTTGGAGCCTTGAGAAATAAAACTCAAATATTTCTCCAAAGTAAAAACTCGAGGACAATCACTGCGAAGATATCAAACTTTAAGTTCTTCCCAAATGTCAGAGGCATTGGTGAAGTAAAGAAGATTACCACGAATTTCTTTTGAAATGGAATTCATCAACCAAGATAATACAAGGTTGTTTGCTTGCAACCAAGGAATTGAAAAATGAGCATCATCAAGATTAGGTCGAGGCAGACTTCCATCAATAAAGGCAATCTTATTCTTTACAGTTAGAGCAATGGAGATTGATCTACTCCAAGCAACATAATTTTCACTAGTAAAGATTTCAGAAACAAAAAGAGCTCCAGGATTGTTACTGGGATGAAGGTAGTATGGACTTGAAGAAACGTCAGATGGATTGGCCATAGAAGCAGAATTTGCCATAGAAGCAGAATTGTCCGTAGAAGCAGAATCTCTGATAGAAGCAATGAAGCTTGGATCTGAAGAATCGTCAGAGGGACTTGCCATAGCAGCAAGAAAGCAGCGGAAAAAAAATACTCACGATGATACCATGTAAAATTCTTCAATTTGAGAATTGAAAAAAGAGAACTAAAGAAAAGCTTTGAGGAGAAAATCAAGAATACTTTTCATTTAACAAAACTGATTTTATTTACAATTGATGTACAAAGGTCCATTTATATACAATTTCAAGCTAACTATCTGACTATACAAATAATGACACCTGGCTAACTAACTTAACTGTCAATCCCTTTATCTTGGCTTCTCGAAGACTTCAACTCTAAAGCTTCTATATAAGTTTGTATATTCCAACAACATGCATGCAAGTCGTGCTGTCTATTTAGAAAAAAGTGGACTCCAAAAAAAGTTATTTTTCATATAGCGTTTACTTTTTTTAAAGAGTAATGATATATCATGTACTTACAATTTTACTTATAAAAACTCATTTTGTCATTTTCTTTTTGAAGTTTAAATTTTATAATCTGTAGTATATTAAAGTTGACACGTACTGGAGAAGTAAGTTTTTTATAAATTTTTTTAAATAAAATTAGCATTTTCCTTCTTTTAAAAGAAGTGCACGAAGTTTGCTCACTATAAAATTGTACAAATCATTCTTCTATATAAATAAATAAATATGTTTATATGTGTGTCCAATCCATTGATCGTTTTAGGACCAGCTTTTACTCATGAAGTAACTGCCAGCTTATATCCAATTAAGCATAACGTCTGCCAGCTGTTAACAATACATGATTTGTCCTATATAATGAAACTATAATAGCCTTCTGAGCCATCTTCTATCCAAGTTTGCTCCGCATACATTGTAAGGATAAGTTGCTAAAAAGTGTACTACCTTATTGCCCTCTCTATATGTATGTTGGACTTTCCATAGAGCTCTATTTGATAACAAACCTCTGAAGTCTTCAATTAACTGGCCATTCCACTCCCAATGCTCCTCTTTGCTATTTACAGCCGTAATAATCCCCAATGCGTCCCCTTCAAAAACAGCTTCAGAAATGGTAAGTTATGTACATAGTATTCCACAAGGTTATTGTTTCTGCTGCAGCTGGGGAACTAGTGAAACAAGAACCTCCCCATCAGCATCATGGATTACTATCCTTGCACCCATCTTCAAAGATTTTTTTATTAAAAGCTGCATCCCAATTTATCTTTACAACTTCATCCATTGGGGCCTTCCATCTCATCATTTCTTTGCACACTCCGGTATTTGAATCTATTTTGCTCTTACTATTCTGAGCTTGCTGATACTCTTCAATACAATGCCACTACAAGAAATAAGGCTTTTTGAGGCAATTTTTACATTATCACGATCTTTTTATATAAAATTTTGAAACTAGTGTTTTGTGGCGATTTTTTCACTTTTTACGACGAATATATTCGTCGCAAATACTAAATTGGTCTTTTGCAGCGATTTTTCATTTTTTACGACCAAAAAAGTCATTGGCCTATTAAAAAACTTGTTACGATGGTTCGTTAATTATTGCAATTGCGAAAGTGACCTTTTATAGCGATTTTTTAACTTTCAAAATCGCAAAAAAAAAAACTATTGCTAGCTATTTTTTTATCACCACAAAAATATCATCGCAAACAATACTTATTTTCGACGATTTAACTTTTGCCTGTGAATTAAAGCACGAGTTTGGAAAATGCCAATGGAGAAATTAACTATTAAGTTTTTGCGGCGACTTTTACTACTATTGTAACGGCTTTTTCCGCCACCATAAACAATTTTTACTGCAGCGGAATTTTCTTTACATCGAATGCAAAAATCGCCACAATATATAATTTTCGCGGCGAAAATTGTCGTTGTAAAAGGTTTTGTAGCCACTTAAATATTAATAGCGACGATATGAACTCGCCGCAAAAAGATAATAAAATTAAAATCATTTCCCTCCATCCGTCTCCCCTCCTCTTCCCACTCTCTCTGTCGCACACAACCCACGCCGCCGCGCACAGCTCGTCGCCAACATTCCCACCACGCCACCGCCACCTCACCTCAAAGGCCACCACTCTTTACCCCTTTATTAGGCCACCCAAACTCTGTCTCCTCTCTCTGAAACTCTGTCTCTCTCTGTGTTGTGTGTTCGGGTTCGCAGAGGAAAACCTGAGTCTAATCCAGCCATGGGCGATTCTAGGGTTTTCGCCGATCCCATATTCACTCTACCTTGGCGGTGAAACGCGGGTATTATTAAGAGGATCCGATTGGAGACTTCATGTGCCATAGTAATCTTGAGATCGAGCTCGGCGAGCGGGTCAATTTCATTAGTGGTCAAAATGTAAGTATGCACCTCCCCCCACTAAGCCCACTCTATGGTTATTTCAAATGTGAATTGAATGCATAATGCAACAAATCAGTAAATTTTTATTTGATTCTGAACTAGGGTTCTGTGTGGGTTTTAGGATTGGGATTAATAATGTTTTTTAAGTGTTACGATGGTTTTTGGATTAATCCACGGGTAATGTTGCCTGATTCTGGCGTTTACAAGTGGTAAGAGTGCAGTTCTAAAGGCACTATGTGTTGCATTCAGTTGCAGAGCTAAAGGGACGCAAAGAGCGTCTTCCTTGAAGGATTTTATAAAAACTAGTTGCAGGTTTGTGAGCGAGGTTTTTTCTTTTCGCTTTTGGTGTTCCTAAATAGGTGAGGTGATCTGCAGAATCGATTGACATATCTATCTGGAAGCTTATGTCCATGGACTCAATGCTAGAAAAAGGACGTGGTTATGATAATGGAGAACGGTGATCAATATTCTGCTTCTTTTGTTTCATTGAAACGTCATCCAGGTCTAGCGAGTTTGAGGAAATTTTGAAAGAGATCATAACATCTTATCTACAAAGAAATATGGTATACAAGCTGGCCAAATATAGGGCTTTTGGATACATATATTCTCACACTCATGCAGTTGTATATAATACATGTGCGTGGGAATTTTTGGATCGTAGTATTCACTGGTCAGTTTGTCTTCGCTTTCATGGAAAATGGGATTAAATTGTCTGTAGCCACTGTAAAGATGTAAGCATTTGCTTTTGAGGATGCTTAAAGTCTCAATAAGAAGGCAAAAGAGCCTTTAAAGTCAAAATGGAAAATGTATCTATGATGTTTATTTCCACACGAGCCATTACAATTTTCTCTCATATCATGTATTGAAGATATTGAATAGAATTACTTATTAAAAGAAGATATTGCCTAGAATTACTATGCATTTTGATTTGGTGTTCACCCCTAGTATATTTGTTGAGACTATATTAGTTTATCAAGTTTCTTAGTTTGTCAATTTGTTTCTTGCAGTTACGCCGTTGTGTATGTTGAAATAAAAAATGAAGGGGAAGATGCCTTCAAGCCAGAAATATTTGTGATATCATAATTTTAGAATGCAGAATTTCTGATTCTACCAGCTCCACTAATTTAAAGGATCACCAAGGTTTAAATCATTTGCTTCTCCTTGATGACATATTTATGTAAATAATATTTCTAATAATCTCTTTTATTTTTTGTTGTTGCCCTTTTCTTCTTTACCTATCAAAAAAAGAAAAAAAAGTAGATGAGGTTGTGTTATTTACCTAATCTTCTTCTTCATTTGAGGAATTTGATAGGAAGGAAGGTTGCGAGTCAAAGAGATGACCTTCGTGAGCTTGTAGAACATTTTAATGTAAGTATTTTCTTGAAACTGTGGAGGTTAGAGAATTGGATGAGTTATAGATGCCTCTAGAGGAAAAACTGCATGTGTTTAGCTCATTATGGATCTGCTGGTAATATTGTTGTGAAGCTCATTGTTGGATTCTTCAAATATACAGGAGAGCTCTTGCATGGGCAGAGTGGTGGATGAGTATTAAAAGAAATTTATGTCCAAATACTTCCGTAATTGAGTCATCTCTTTCTCCTTTAATATAAGCTTATTTCTCTCTTTTAAGCTCTACGTCATAGCATCAACACACATGAGATTCAGCTAGGAATTCCTCCAAGACGCCACCAACTCAAGTTCTCTCATTTTCCCTTTCTTGGTTTTGGCTTGGGCAGACCATCCTCTAGCCTTCTCCCTCATGGTACCACTTCCTTCCCTTTTTCTTTATTTTTATTACAAGGAATGGAATCAATTACTTGTTGAATGTGAATGGGTATTAAAGGAGGTGGTGTAGTAAGTATGTATTGCACGTGTTGGAAAGATTGTGTTTAGTTTTATGGCTTATGGATTGATGTTTTATGAGATAATGAAGCATACTAGTTGGACAGATTATCTCTTGTTTGGAAACTATTTCCATATAATGTATATATGTGATGTTTAGGGATTAAAGTTAGTTTCAAGTTAAGAAGTTATGTTTGTTCAATGAAAGGTCTTGAATGAATATGTATTGTGTAGTATTTTTGGGCTAGCTTTTGGGTAGGAATGAAGGAAGGGCTTTTTACATTGAATTTGAATTAAATTGTGTAGCTTGGATTGATGTTTTAAATTTAAAATGGGCTTTTGGATGGAATGATGAAGTTCTTGGATCTTTGTAATGAACTGTAAAGTGAAGTATGAAAGCTCACTTGAAGGCTTACTTTTGAGAATTAGATATTAAATGGAGTTGTATTGAGAAGATGCAAGGGATGTGTAGAGTCATGCATTGGATGTAATAAGTTGGAAATGTGTGACTTTAAGGACTCCTTGATTGTGGCTCTGAAGTTAAGAGTATGTAGTGAATGGAGCATAAAGTTGGTTTAGAAAAATGGTGAGTTCTAAGTAAGTATTATGATTGTGGCTGGATTCAATAAGTGGGTATGCAATCAGTGGGTATGTAGTAAGCTCGGCTTACTTTTGTGACATTTTCTTCGATTTTCATTCTCAAGCTTGGTTTATCTGGATTTTTTGGTTTTAGTTTTTTTATTCTTAAGCATATACTATAGTCCTCTCATTTGAGTTAAGGAGATCATTATATAGTCATATTAGGAGTACGGATCTTTTTTGAGAATGTCAAAAGAATTATAAACCAATCTGTAAGGTAAAATTCTGTTGGCGGTTTTTTTTTTTTTATGTGAAAACCCTTTTCCGGTGAGTAACACTCGCCAGAAACAATTTTTTCATAAATTAAAATTATTTGCGGCGACACAATATCGCCGTAAAACTTAATTCTAGCGACAATAACTCGCTGGGAATATATTCTGCCGATGATAAATTAAAATCCTCGAAAATACTTATTTTTTGCGGCGATTTTAATATTATTTGTGGCGATAAGTAAACTTTGGAAAAAAGTTTTACCAACTATTTAATTAGACCGTTGGAATAGATTTCTTCATTTACGGTGATTTATTTAATATTTGTGACGCCCAATATTTGCCACAAATATGTTTTCCCAACGATTTAATGGGCAAACCGAATGGGCATTTGCGGCATTTGAGTTGATATTTGTGGCGGAAAAAAATCGCTGGAAAAAGTAAGTATTTGCGGCGATTTTTGCAGTTCACTGGTTTAACTTATAATTGAGCAGACAATTGCGACAAACATTCAGCGCAGTAAAAATTGTCAAGAAAGATCAAATCCGGCGATTTTAGGAGTTATTTCTGGCTATTTTTGGCAATGAGAAAGACTTTTTTCTTATAGTGTGCCTTGCCTGAATGAATATCTCCTTTGGACTAATGAATATCTCAGCTAAAAATATTTGTTTCTCCTCAGCTAAAAATATCTCATCACAGTGGTTGTTAACACCAACTCTTCTTCATTCAAGCTCTCCACTAGTCTTTTCCAAATTATAGCTAAGTCCACTTCACCAGATACCCATTTTTGTACTAGACTACCCTTCTCAGCCCATACATCAACTGCAACAAGGCAACTCCAGATAGGATGGCAGATAGTTTCAACCTCCTTCTCACAAATGGGACAGAAAGAATCCTCCACCACTCTTCTCATGAACAAGTTACCTTTTGTTGGTAAACAATTATTGAGTGCCTTCCAGATAAGCATTTTTGTCACCCCTTGAACATTTAGCCTCCATAATTCCTTCCAGCCCTCATTCTCTGCAACTCTCATCAATGACTCCCCATTGATCCTTCTTTTTCTACTCCGTTGAAAATGGTAAGCAGATTTTATACTAAAAATTCCTTTCTTTGAAGGTGCCCAGATTAATTTGTCCTCCATACCAGATTGGCTAATAGATAGGTTGCATATCAGCCCAACTTCCACTTCACTAAAAACTTCCTTTACTAAATCCTCCTTCCAACTTCTACACCCCTCTTCTATCAGCTGTTCCACTTTCGCATCTACTGCCATTCTCGTTCTTAGAGATTGAATTTTGTAAGAGGATGGTTTTGTGATCCAGTTATCTTTCCAAATTTTTATATGCTTCCCATCACCAACCCTCCATACTAGCCCTTCCTTCAAAAGATCTAAAGAATCCCATAAGCTTCTCCAGATTAGTAAGGGATTAGTACCAATCTTTGCTTCAAGCACACTTGTCTTCTTGTGATATTTTTCTTTCAACACTCTTGCAGCCAATGAACTAGGATCATTGAGGACTCTCCACATCTATTTAGCTAGTAGAGCTTTATTAAAGCTCTCTAACTCTCTGAAACTTAGCCCCCCATTGTACTTCGAGACTCCCATCTTTTCCCATCTTATCCATTTAATCTTGTTATCATTTTCTCTGTGACCCCACTAGAATTTAGACATTAAAACAGCAATCTCCTTGCTTAATCTCTTAGGTAACAAGAATACACTCATGAAATAAGTGGGTATTGATTGAATAACAACTTTTAATAGAACCTCCTTCCCAGCAGGTGCAAGAAATTGATTCTTCCAATTGTTTATCTTGAGCCATACTTTATCTTTGATGCTTCTAAAAGTGTTATACTTAGATCTACCCACCATTGTGGGTAGAGCTGGGTACCTTTCATAGTTATTCTGCACCTTGCCCCCAAGCTCCTACACAATTCTGTCCCAATCCTCATTTCTACCATTTGAGCTGAACATAATGGAAGTCTTCTGTTTATTCAAACACTGTCCAGAGGCTTGTACATATCTCTTCAAAATGCTACTAATTTTTTGTCATTCTTCCCAACAAGCTCTCTAGATCGCATTCTACTTTCACCCTGAGGCATCTTCCCCATTCCAGATTACCTTCTCTGATATCCACATCCATCACTTTCCCGATTGTTTTCCCAATCACCTCCGCCATTCTTCTAGTCATCCCTCCTAACGACAGATTAAACAACTGGATCCAGAATTCTTCTTTAGAGAAATCGAGTAAGTGTGGCTGAGTACTTCCGTCGAACACCTTGACTACAAAGAGATGGTTATCAAACAACCAAAGGCATCCTTCTAGCACTCTGTCCCTATCACCCTGTGTAGCAGAGGTGATTACAAAATAGTTCACCCCGATCTCGTGGAACTCCATTTTCTTGTTTACTCTCCTTAATTTCTCCATCATAGATCTTATGATTTCCTTCCCTATTACTCTCTCTGAACAGACCTTCCCCACCAAACTCCTATCCCATTTTTTCTTCAATTCTTCGAGGTCTTCTACACCCACCTCAATGGGTTTGGTCTCTTCTTCGTTTAGATTCAGACGATCGCAAATCTCTTCTAAACCTTCCATCCCCTTCCCTTCGTCACCAATCAAAAGCACCTCCCTCCTATTCCTCAGGAATAGAGCAGACTATCTCACTTCACCAGAATCACCTCTTGGGAGATGATAGAGAGTAGAATTCTGTTTGGGGACTACATGATACGTCTGGCTTTACCTAAGTAGTAATGACACAACTACTAACAAGACAAACATAGATCAGGCACATGCCCACACATCGGTTGGCCCCTAATTTTATGCAGTCATAAGGGAAATGTACAAAAATCATTTTAAAGTAGATTCCTTACAATTCAATAGGCAATATTGTATATAATATCTTATATAGTATACAACAAAAATTAGTACTGGTGAATAAAATCTCACGTTATTATAGATGTAATATGCATGTCAATACAATTTATTTGTTGCCTGTGATTACTAATGTTGTTATTAAGTGATTTGTTGGATGAAGAACATGTGGCATGATTTGGGCTCTTGAAGCAAACAGAGACAGATTTAATCAAGCATGTGAGAAGCCCGTGACTTTGCATCTGAGGAGTTGTTTGCTTAGTCGTTGGATTTCTACACGTGGCAGCATCTGTTGTAACATATATATTCATCTTTATGCAGTAACCCTAAGTATCACTTTTCATTTTGGTACATATTGGGTAATAGAGAGGCAGAGAGAAAAGAGAGAACATAGAGGAAAAGGGTATACCTAGGGTTTGTCCTTTGAAGGAAGAAATCTGTGTGATTTCTTGAGATTTCTATGATGGCTTTGTAATACTAAGTGTACTGAGGCTTCTCTGTGAAGTATTGATTATCAATAAAGATCTCTGAGGCCCATTCCTACCGTGGACGTAGACCATTAGGGTCGAACAAAGTATATCGGTGTGTTCTTTCTTTTATTTCCTTTACAGTTTATTAACTTTTGATTTCTTTGATAAACTGCTCCATTCTTGTTGATTCTTAGTTCATATTGTTCTATACTGTTAAATCTTTGTAATCTGGTCAGATCTTGAAATATTGTTGTATTTTGGTTTTGATGAGTATCAAACTGAACTCGTGTGATTCTTAAGTTTTTTGATTGAGATAAAACTAACAAAAGGTTTTATAATAAAGAAACCAGAAAAGATTATTTTTATCACTAAGAAAACTAAAGTTTGTTTTATAACAATAAAACAGAACCGTTTTATTATAACAATAGAGAATTAGGAGAAATTCTTATTCGTTTAATTAATGTTTATAATAATTTCAAGAGACATGACCAGTTATAATAGAAACTTGACTTTGAATTATTGGCCGCAAATTTGGCCTTCTAGTTTATAATATTATTCCATTCTTTTCATTGATTCTTCCATTTTTTTTTAATTCAAATTAAATAGATGACATTTTTTTACTAAAACTGTGTTAAAATGATAAATCTAGGATGATAATTGTTGTGTTTGTACCTGATAGAAGTAATAACTGTTGTCATCTCAACCATTTATCACTTTGTTAAAAAAATGCTACGATTAAAATCTATATATATGCATGCATTATGCTGGCAAAAAATAATAAATATTGATGTGACAAAAACAAAATGATTTAATTTGAAAATAACAAAATCCTGATCCAAGAAGATTATCTACAACGAACAGGAACATATATACATGCATGAACTGATGAAAGGGATACTTTCCCTTAATTAATTTTTCTGACCCTCTCAAAGTTCGTTCAAACAGAAAAAAATTTTCAGGACGAATTCATTTCATCCCTAAAAAGAATTCCAACGGTCAACTTTCATTCAAACATAGAATATTGTTTAAATTTTTAGATATGAGGCTATTATTCGAACACTTTAATCACGTTTAAATGGGTTGAGAAACATTTGAAGGGGATGCGTGGTCGTTCGAAAATTGAAGATGTGCCCATTCGAATAAGATTGACTTTCGTTCGATTGTTGAAACCATATATGGTTCGATGATGTGCAATCACAGTTCCAATAGTAACTCGAATTGTTTGAATAAGAAAGTTTCTAGTTCAAACAATGTTCGAATAAGGGTTATAATCCTTCGAACAATGTGATTGTAAATGGTTGGACGTATTGAGTTTTCATTCGAACCTAATCGGGTAACGCTATTGCTATTGAATAGAAGTGATTAGCATTCAAATGCTTTGTTATACCCATTAAGACGAGCGATTGAATATTGAACGTCTATGGTTTGAACAATTTCTTTATGATTTGAACTTTTTTTTTTTGTCAAAATGTTTATGTTCGAATAGAAGTGGGTTCGTCCGAATAAAAAAGGTACGCATTCAAATGGGATGACGACTTGTAGTTCGAACTAATATGACAACCATTGGAACATCCTATGTTAACCCTATGCCATTCAAATAGCGATTAGACTGTTTCAAATATAACATGTCATACGCATTCGAACAAATGAAGTTTCATTCCAATAATAGGAAGTAAACGTGAAATTCAAACATAATATATAATCAAACAATTGATCATGAAAATGTTATGAGACTACAATAAAACTCTAAGTTAGGGTTATGGTACAAAATATTAAAAAAATTACAAAATATCTGAAATGGATTTGGAGGCATAAAATGTTGGAACATCATCATATGCATCTCTTGAAGCATTTATTTGCGCTAAACTTGTAATCACATCTCCATGGTAGATCTTCAAACTTTAACTATTTATTTTGTTGACAAGACTCTTACAATAAAAACCAAAATTAAATTGACGGCATTACAAATAAGAAAAATGAATGGTTGTTTTGACAAGACTACTACAATATTAGCCCGCCCCCGCACCCTTTTCTGCCTGGGGTGGGGTTGCCCACGCTGCCCATGTGCATGCGAGGGCGGGGCGGTGCCCTACTGCCCGCCCCTACATCAAAGTCAAACAAGGTACTTATTTAATTTGTTTGAGTTGAGTTCGTATGAAGGGAATTATTTTTAGAAAATCATTTCTTTTTCTTAAAAAGAGAGTTATATCAAATATATATTTTTTCTAAACTAAAATTCAAATTGCCATGGATGAATCCCATCTTGGATTAGCATTCTCTAAATCCAGGTAAAATCTATACAAAACGATGAGCAATTTAACAACTAATTTTGGTATAAAAGATCTCTGCTCATTTTAAGAAGCTACAAAGTTTTAGGAGGGGATACAAAGAGGCAAGTTTTAGGGGGAACATGAATATATACTACTTGTTTTGGCGTTATCTAATGACAATGAATGGGTTTAGGACGAGCTCTAAGCGAAAAACATCTTGGATTCGATTTCGCATTAAGAGTAAGAGTTTCCTTGAATTACTAGATACTTGATTATGAGGCGTAGGCCATTCCTTCAAAATTTAATCACTAGAAACAGGTATGAAAGTTCTTACTTGAATATGGTTCTATGTGGAGATAAAAAAAATGGTGAATATCATGATTTTTCCATACTTGCATGCAATTTTCATAGAAAGGATTCTAGAGTCGAATATCATGATCTTTCCATCTTTGAATAAGGTTCTATGTCGATATGGGCTGCCAAAGGCGATCAATTTGGGCCTACTCGTGGCGACCAGTGTGTCAGGAGGCCGAAAGACACTATTAATGGCCCGATCTGGGCTACCCGTGGTTGCTACTATTCATGTTGATTTTTTAAAAAATGATTTATTTTACTTAATATTAAAATATTTTTTTAGAATTTATCAAAATCTCATTCACAAACATTGTTCCACTTGCGTCATTGGGTCCCAAAATGCATGAACTTGAGTAGTTGCAAACTTGCATGCACGAATTTGTTCCAGTTGCATGGATTTTGCAACGTTCATGTGCTTCGACAGGGACCTCATGGATGACTTGCTCCTTTTTCTTTTGTGTTTGGTCAGTTGCACGAGGAGTTTGTTCCTGCTCCATCCCATCCCATCCCAGGATTCGGAATGTTTTTATTGGTCAACGCGCTAGCTCATCGAAGACTTGTTGGCGGTCAAAGTCAAAAGGCACGGCAATCTTGCCCAACTTGATTGTTGTACAAGAATTTGTCAACGTGGTTTGCCCAAGTCACTTGAACCACAAGGAATGTGGCATGCAACTGCAACCCACATTGAAGTCTAGGCAGTTAAGTTTGACTAAATTCATTATAAAAAGTTTATTTAGGCATGCATAAGAATTTTGTACAGCGGAAGATAGATTAGGCATAAATACCTTAAGTGCTAAGCTAAACAGTCAATTACTTGGTTCTCCCACAAATTTCACAATGACAAGGCTCTAGATCATCTACTACCGGACCACCACCTTTACCCCACTTTTCAACTTGGATCTTGGTTTGTTTTTCAAAAGATGTTACGTATATTTACAATTTTATTTACAAAAAATATATAATACTCCTTTTATCAATTTTAATTTTAAATTTCATAATTTTCAGTATACCAATAGCTAACATAATACATGTTTTTACGATGAGTCTCCTTACCTATACCGGTGGTGGAGTGGAGAGGCAGGATGCCCTCGTAGGGGAGCACATAGGAGCACCATTAATAGAAGTTAACTCTCTACTAAAGAAAGCAATCAGATACTACAATCAAGAACTACAGGAAGATGCAATTAATTTTTCCTATATTGATTAAAGAAATGATTAAACACTTAACTCATTGATTAATTGAGTTACAGGGTTTACTTGAAATCATAGATTAAACATTAGATTAGTAACGATCGTTACCCCATAAGTTCCCCCTCGGGGGGATTAGATAGCAGAGATTGTTGCAACACCAACTACTGAACTAAGTTTCCGCTCATTCAGTTACCAGGGTTGTCAATAGCATAAATAGCGTGCATTCCAATAGTAGGTGCTCATAACTTGCTTACTCTTGAATGAGAATAAGACTTTCCAGCGATACCAAGTTAGTATGCACAAATGTGAAGAAGTAAACTTTTTGTAAATTTTTCTTAAATATAGTTATCATTTCTCTTTTCAAAATTAGTCAAGTACACTACGTGGTAAACATTAGAATACCACCCAATTATATCTCCAAAGGCTTCTAAGAACTTTTCGCCAATGGCAACAAAATTGAGGAAGTGATTCGGTTTGCTATGTTTTTTTTTAATAGCATTAGTATTGGGTTAGCTATGACAAACTTTACCTTATTACACTTTTTATCTTTCGCCTATACTACTCAAAACTTAATCTTAAATTGAATTATCTAGACTTTATATAATAATAAAATATTATTTATTTTCAAGTTTTTTAATTATTTTTTTAGAATTTTTTTTGACATATTTTGCAGACCTATTGTTTATATTTTTAATCAAATAAATTATTTTATTGTAATTATCATTATTTATGACGCGCACTTTTTTGAGAGTTTTATAATTAATAACATAACAGTGATACCGTTCATTCAAATTAAATTATTATTTGTTGCTTCTAGTACCAAAACAAACCAATCAATAAAGTCTAAGCACATATTTTACCCCTGTTTGGATTGGATGAGAGATGGAGAAAAGAAGAAGAAATCGATTACATTTGAATCAATTTTGCATGAGGAATAAGAGAAATTGGATGAGAAAAATAATATGACCTTTGAGGGAGAGAGAGAAGATATGCTTAAAAAAGGGAATGAGAGCTTCGTTTATTTTCGCAGATAAGATGAGATGAATTGACATTAAAGTTAAAAATTGAATAAAATATTGTTATAATATATTATTTTTGTTTTAAGATTTAAAAATTTTGAATTGTTTATTTTATTTTGTGTTGAAATTTTAAAAAATTTTAATGATGAAAAGAGATGAGTTGAGACTAGTTGTGCAAACAAACAAGACCTAAGTTACTGTGCATCGGCATATATGTTGAGCTTGTTCTAGTTAAAAAATCTATTCATCATCATTTTTCTCATCATCTCATGATGTGGCATTAAATGATAGGCTCACAAGTAAAATATAATAAATAGTCTTCAATTATCTAATGCCACATTATGAGATGATAAGAATTGGAATGATGAGTAGCATTACTCAAAAGTTATTTTTCAAATAGCATCTATTTTTTTTTAAAGAGTAATGCTATATATACTTACAATTTTACTTACAAAAAATTTACAAATTAAGACTCATTTTGTCATTTTCTTTTTTAGAGTTAAATTTTTTACTTTTCAGTATATCGAAGGTGACACGTACTTGAGAAGTAAGTTTTTTGTAAATTTTTTTAAGCAAAATTAGCATTTTCCTTTTTTAAAAGAAGCACACAAAATTTGTGCACTATAAAACTGTACAAATCATTCTTATAAATATATATATATATATATATATATAATATGTTTATATGTGTGTGTATGATCCCCTCCAATCCATTGCTCGTTTTAGGACCAGCTTTTACTCATGAAGTAACTTCCAGCTTATATCAGATTAAGCATAACGATCTGGCTTTACCTAAAGTAGTAACAACACAGCACAACATGAGGACAAACACAGAGGCGCATGCCCACACATCGGTTGACCCCTAATTAATGTTTATAATAATTTCAAGAGACATGACCAGTTATAATATAAACTTGAATTTGAATTATTGGCCGTAAATTTGGCCTTCTAATTTATATTATTAACTTCTTTTTCATTGATTCTTCCATTTTTTTTTAATTCAAATTAAATAGATGACATTTTTTTACTTAAACTGTGTTTATAATAATTGTTGTGTTTGTTCCTGATAGAAGTAATAACTGTTGTGATCATCTCAACCCTTTATCACTTTGTTAAAAAAAATGCTATGATTAAAATTGATATGAAAGCATTATGCTGGGAAAAAATAATAAATATTGATGTGACAAATACAAAATGATTTAATTTGAAAAAAACAAAATCCTGATCCAAGAAGATCATCTACAACGAACATGAGGAACATATATACATGCATGAAATGATGAAAGGGAGACTTTCCCTTAATTAATGTTTAGTCTAATGACCCAAATTAAATTAGAAAAGTACAAGAAAAAAAGAAAGAAATTCCATGCATCAGTGTCGACTATTCTTTCTTTTTCCACTGTTTTCTTGGAGGAAGAATTCATGACTTGGTCAAACAGAAAACGAAGTGCATGGATATGTATATTAATCATAGCCTTACATCCGCGCGTACGTACGTCCATGCGAGCATGCATGCATATTATTATATGTCACCAGTACGACTATATAATTAATTATATTATCACCTGTAATTAAAACCATGTCATGCTTGTGCCCATCCAGATCAACCGCAACCCCCCAACTACTACCGGTGCTTGAATATTATCACCCCGCCGGCCACCGCATGGATCGTTGACGATAAGAGTCTTTAGTCATCGGCGCTATTCATGTCAGGCATTCTGGATCAAGTTCTCAAATTATTATTTTAACTTGAGCGTCAGAAAACACTAATAGATATATGATCGAATTGATCAGTAGGTCCAACGTACATATATAATTATTCAACATTAATTAATAATATTCGAAAGACTTACTCGGAGATCTTTTTAGTTTTTAGTCACTTCACGTGTTTATCTGATCTTTTTTATTTGAGACCCTCGAACTCATATAAATATATATTTATATATATTTATATATAAAAGAATAATTAATTTGAGAGAGTGATGAACCATGCAGGGTTATAATTGAAACAACACCCAAAAGATTTTTCAGGGATAAGTTTTCACACAAAACAAAGAGTTAGATTAATTGAAAGATGTTGAACGTTGAATATTCAGTTGTTGTCAACACCTACCAATATTAAAAAGTTTTGGAGCAAACTGACCGTGGAGACACCACAAGGATAAGCAAGAGATCATCAAACAAGACAAGTAATCATGCTGCATGCACATATAACCGCGTCTGTTTGACCACCATGCATGCATTTCCTTTGGTTTCTCATTGTAGATATGATCATGATCGACCCGTTGCATTGCGAAGAAATTGCCAATTATATAAACATATATACACGCATGCATGCTTCCAGATATCTTGGGAATTAAGTGATGATGAACCTTATACACGTGTCACTTTCTAGGACGTACTTCTTTTTCTTCCTTTGTTTGTGCAACGTACAAACACGCGGTAACCAAGAAGGGTAGTGATAGGGATCAAGTGCATTTCAAGTTATTTTATTATTTTTTTTAAGTATTTTTTTAATATCTTTAATTACTAAGAAAAAATTAAAAATATATAAAAATAATTTAATAATACTCAATTTCTTAATCATTAAGAAAAATTAAAAATTAAAAATTAAATACTAAAAAATACTAAATAAATAATAATAAAATAGTAACGCTATCATTATTCAACCAAAAAAAGCAATCCACTTAAGTTTCATGTTTAGAGCTAGCTAGCTGCCACCTAGCTACTTAGTTCCCGTGATTAGCTTAGCCGCCACCACCTCGTGCATGCAGCTTAATTTACTAAACATGAGGAATGAGAAAACCCTCTCTACACGTACGCCTAGCTAACCCTTTGCATTGATCCTTTTCAAATCACACAAATTAAGCTTCTTCTTATTAACGCAACCAAAGCCTTCATTTGTATTTACGCTTTCATACCCATTTTACAATCAAATTCACCACTCTTAACATTTGGTCCTAAGAAATCTATATCCTAATAAGATAACAAAGATTTCTTAAGAGATTATACTCCAATGATATGACTCCATTTGTCAATCATTTCATCACATACTAATATTAATAATCCTATCAAATGAATGATAAACTATTCGATTGATAAAAAAAAGTCATCTAATTCACTTAGGACCCACCCAATATATAAATTAAAGGTTAATCGATCAACGATTCTTTTCTTAATCAACAAGTAGTTAATCCAAAAACTAGATATTATATCACATATATACGACGACCCACCACCTACATCAACATGGGCACGCAAATATAGCATTTACTCTTTGCATGACCCATGGATTTGGACTCACCCAGCTGTCCGTCTCTTTACACCTTCGATCAATATTTATTATCAATATAATAAATAAATAAACCATTCTGACCCTTTCATAAGTCAATCCTGAAAACAAGCTGGCCTCATCTAGAACCCACCCCCTTCCAAACGCGTGCGCAGCTCCGATTCGATACTATCCGTCTGCTTCTTTATGTGTGAACACGTGTTCCTTGTTAACCAAGGCCTCGCTTACTCGGGTTTCTCCCCAACTACCTATTTAAGACCATCCAACCAATTCCAACTCTCCATCAAAAAAAAAAAAAAAACTAATTCCAACTCATATCCTATATATACTCGAAAGATATCCCATCCTCCGACTCTGTATCATTGTTTGTTTCAGGTTTACAGGAGCAAATAAACAAAAATGCAAGCGGGTTCTGTAGTACCCTTGCCTCCCGGCGTTCATCTTTATCCACATTCAACCCCGCGATATGCAAAAGTCGCCGCCAAAATTGGCGATGATTTTAGTGCAAAGCTGAAATTCGAGGCTTTCGGTTCCGAGTCTGAGGAGCCGGCAGATGAAGCTGGATGCTCGAAAGGCAAAGATTTGGATGAGTTGGTTACTGATGAATCGGTGGCAGCAGGCGAAAATGGTGAATTAAGAGATGAATCTGCGGGAGCAGGTGAAAATGGTGAAGAGGAAGAAGAAGAAGATGATGATGATGATGAGGAGGAGGAGGAGGAGTTCTCTTTCGCTTGCATGAATCCCGACGGATCTCCTATTTCCGCGGACGATATATTCGTCGACGGCCAGATCCGCCCAGTATACCCTATCTTCAACCAAGATCTTCTATTTGCCGACGTTTACGACGGCGACTCGAAGGCTAAGGACTCTACATCCTCGCCTCTCCGACCGCCACTGAGGAAGCTTTTCTTGGGAGAGCGAGGTCCTCCGCGGCCGTCGTCATCCTCCGAATCAGAGGAACTCGTGGAGGGCGAGGGTCCCTATTGCGTGTGGTCCGGTAAGGCGGTGGAGGCTTCGCCGCAGGAGCTCTCCAATAAGAGCAACTCCACGGGGTTCTCAAAGCTGCGGAGGTTCCGAGACTTGGTCCTTCGAAGCAACAGCGACGGCCGCGACGCGTTCGTGCTTCTGAACCATCCATCCGGAGGCCGCACAAAGCCGACAAACGAAACGACGGCGAGTAGAAAGAACGACAACGTTGAGAAGGCGAGGGTCTCGGCCGGTGCTGGGAAAGCGCAATCGAAAGGGCAGGGTTCGAAGGGTAGCGCAACCGCATCGTCGGCGCACGAGAAACATTACATGAGGAATAGAGCGATAAGGGAGGGAGATAAGCGGAAATCGTATTTGCCATACAGGCAGGATCTGGTTGGCTTTTTCACAAATGTGAACGGGTTTAGCAGAAATGTCCATCCTTTCTAAATTGAAAATTCCCCTCTCTAGATATTTTTTTTTTTTTGTAGATAATCTAAATTGATTTATTAATTTTAATGTAAATGATAGCAGAAAAGTATTAATGTATGGAAAAGAAACATTAGCTCGTTCTTATAATTTTCATTATTGAGGTGTCTACATTCTTTAACTCCATCTTGTTATCTTTCTTCTTGCTTTTACGGCCTTTTCGGTCACGGGAATATTATCCCTTATCCAACTTTTTTTCAAAGTTTGAAACTTGTCATATGAAGAAAGTCCTCTTTATTGAAGAGATTCAAACGATAGAAAATTATTCATATAAAATGAGATTTATAATATTAATTATTTATTTAATGTTATTGAAAATATTTAAATGGATAATATTAATTATTATAGAATTGGTTTTATGTATCGGTATTTATTTAATTTGAAATCCTCAAATTTTAAAAAGAAATTCAAACAGAAAAACTACTCCCCATAAAATAAATCATTAAAAAATAAGTATAATTCATGGGTAATTCTTCCTTTCAAAAGAAACAACTGTTCTCTAGTATGAATAATTCCTCATTTTCTTTAGGGTGGACACTTTGATCTTTGACCTTCCTCACAACTATTTCCCAATTAATATAAGATTTTATTGAATTTGTGGTAAGACAACCCTTCTCATTCCTTTAGAATTTTTTTTTTTTTTTTTTGTCGTTCCCTATAAAATAAAAACATCATCTTCCATCACGGGAGCGTCGGGAGGGGAGTCCTTCCCTCCTCACTTTTCTCTCTTCCCCTTTCCCATCCTTCACTTATTAAAACATTCATGATTTAAAAAAAAAAAAAAGGTGAGATTTCTTGAATTTCATGTGTCAATGTGCTATGAAAGTTGGCAACTTGGGCATATGAAGTTTTCCATATAAATAATTATTCTTTTTTCAATCATATATAGTTTGTCAAACGTTGTGGATTTGGTTACATGCTGTTGGGTTTACGGCTGGCAACATACTTGTCAAATGTGTAGTTGATGTATTTTGTCTTGTTTGTGGAAGCTAGCTAGAAAGACTTCAATTCTGAGATGGTAGCCTTAATGAATGATGTCTCACGTACGTTACACGTACCGCAACATTTCCCCCTAAGTCTTTTATTTGTCATTAATTGTCAAAAAAAAAAAAAAAAAATCATAATCACTTACTATTCATACAACTTTCACATACTATATTTTTTTTAATTCTATTTTTTTTCTTTCTCAAATATTTAATATATGAATAATGAATAGAAGAATTAAATTAATTTAAAAAGAATAAACTAAAAAAAATATATTAAAAAAATTTTTAAAAATTTAAAATTTTAAAAAATATAGTGTGTAGAAATTAGAAAGATAGCCTAGGATTGCTCTTAACTGCCTCTATCTTCACGTACCCTTTTTTTGTTTTTTGTTTTTACTATATGTAGAGTTGTGCATCGTAATTCATGGAATTGTGCATGGGCATGGGCAATTTTATTGCATATTCCCCCCTCCCAAAAAACAATTTGTAATAATGCCCAAATTCTGTGACTGGGTGAAATTCGGAAAGATCGAATTTAAGAAAGGCAAAAAAGCAAAAAAATGTTAGGCTTACGAATAATTGAATCCGAGTGGATGTGACCAATTAATTTTGGTTATATAAAATTAAATTATCTCATCTTATATAATTATTGTAATTTTTTTAAACTCTTATTTAAAATATAATAAATAATTTTAAATTTTAAAATAAAAATAATATTAAAAAAATAATATTTTATTTAATTTTAAATAAAATCTAAGCTGCATAGCTAAATTGAGATTCAAATCACAGGTTTTTGTCATTATAAAAGCTAAATAAATCTTATTAAATCCGATTGATTATTAAAATTTATTTATGAAAACAAACTCATTAATTGAAATCGTGTCACCTCATATCAACTCACTCTTTCTCGATTAATAGAATGGTGTCACGTCAAACTACATGATTAACGAGTCGGATTCGAAAACTACATAAATTATTAAAATTTTATTACTCATCATCACTATATATTATATATCATATTTTTTTAATATATTTTTTAAAACTTTTCTTGATTTTATTCTTCTTAAATTAATTAAATTTTTCTACTTATCATCCATATGCACATTTGATAAAAGAAAAAAAAAATAATTTATAATGTGCGAAAATGATAAATAGAATTTTTCCAATCGTTCACCCTAAAATATATGACATGTAACAAACATAAGATACCCGATTTTGTTTTTTACTTAATTATTTAAAGTATTTTTAAATGAGTGTCATTTTTTTTAAATGTTTATATTGATTTAAAAAATACTTTAAAAAAACAAAATAAAAAATTACATTTTACACTTTTTGGTAAGAACTGTCGGGATTCAATATAGAAAATTTTTAATCCAAAAGAAGCTACTTGGGCTCGTGAGGTCTCTGGTGAGTTATAGCTAGCAACCATCGACCCAGCTTGTTTCTAGCCCAAAAATAGAGCATATATTTGGGCCGCCACAAATATGATCCAATCTTTTCATGCTTACAACGTATTGGTCAAAACTGAACTGCTCAATCCCCTAAAAATTATCCATGGATTCCAACCATCCTTTGTTATTTGCACGGATTAAGACGCAAAAAATTCTCATATCTCATACTAGAAAGATTCTATATAGGGGAATACTCTAGTCATAAAGTAATTATATAAAAGCAATCTCACAAACTAATGTAGCTTGATGTGATCCGTTATATTGTATTAGAAGTATTATTCTTCTGATAGTTAGTTAGTTGTGAACCAAGTTATATTAGTTTCCTTAGTTAGTTTTAAACTTATTTTTTCCGCCTCTTTTTTGACTTGAATAAATGAGCACATATATACTCTAATTATTTTAATGCAAGTTTACATAACTTCACAACCCCTTAGTTCAAAACTTATCATGGTAGCAGAAGAAAATTTTCCCGCGTAAACATGGCTTCTTCTTCTTCATCTAGTTTCTCTGTTTCATCTTCTTCTTCTGTTCCTGCAGATTCTTCATATCCGTATTACCTTCATTATGGTGATAGTCCAGGCACATTACTTGTTACTCAACCCCTTACAAGTGACAATTACAATACTCGGTGCCATTCCATGCTTATGACGTTAACTGCCAAGAATAAAGTTTGCTTCATCGATGGATCTATTTCACTTCCTTCATAAACTTCTTCATTGTTTCAATCATGGACTCGATGTAATAATATGGTACTTTCTTGGTTGCTTAATTCTATTTCTAAAGAGATTGCTGCTAGTGTCATTTATGTCGATTCTGCCATGGAGATGTGATCTGATCTCAAATAGAGGTTTTCTCAAGGCAATGGTCCTCGGATATTCCAATTACAGAAGTCCATCGCATCTCTTACACAGGATGATCTTTCTGTTAGTTCCTATTTTACTCAGATGAAAGGACTTTGGGATGAATTGATGAATTATCAACCTCTACCTGTTTGTTCTTGTGGTGGATTACGTACCTTACAAGCTATGCATCAACAAGATTATGTCATACGTTTTTTGATGGGATTAAATTATTCCTATTCACATGTTAGAGGTCAGATCCTTCTTGTTGATCCTTTGCCTCCTATTAATAAAGTTTTCTCTCTGATTCTTCAAGAAGAACGACAGCATGATATTGGATCTGTTTTGGTCCCAAGGATACCTTTTCTTCCTCTATTAAACCTGTTCATATGACCAAACCTTTTACTTGCAGACCTATTTGCTCTCATTGTTCTATTCTAGGGCACACTGTGGAGAAATGATTTAAGTTGCATGGATATCCTCCTGGATATCGATCAAAAGGCAGATCCTCCAATTATACATCCAATTCTCTACCTCTTGCCCACTCTGCTAATCATATTGCATCCAATCCTTCGATGCCTTTTACTCAAGAGCAATGCCAACAACTCTTGGCACTCCTTCATTCTGAACCATCAACTCCTTCACCACAAACAACAAATCTGGTAACATCTCCATTTAATTAGCTTTCTGGTAAGTGTTCCTTCTCTCCTTCACCTCCTGTTTTTTCTCTTAACATAGCACATCTCACTTCCCTACCTCATGATGAATGGATCATCGATACTGGTGCCACAGATCACATGATTCATTCTGTTTCTCTCTTCAAGTCCTTTCAACCTATACATGATTCATTTGTTAAATTACCAAATGGTATTTCTGTACCAGTTACACATGTTGGATCTGTCCATTTGTCTCCTCAGCTTGTTTTACACAATGTGCTGTGTATTCATTCCTTTCATTTCAATCTCCTTTCTGTAAGTAAGCTTACTAAATTCTCTTGTTCTATAACATTTTTTTCATGACACTTGCTTCATACAGGATCTCATCCATTGGAGAATGTTTGGGAAGGGTAAAGCCAAATAAGGACTCTACTTGCTGCAAAAACCAGATTCACCTGTGAAATGCTCAACAGATGTGTCTTCTAATTCTGTTTCCATTTTTGCTTTACAGTCTAGTCATCCTACTTTTGACATTTGGCATAAGAGATTTGGACATCCATCTCTTTCTAGAATGCAATTGTTATCCTCGATTGTTTCAGATTTTTCTGTTAATAATTCAAACATTTGTGATGTTTGCCTTCTTGCTAAGCACAAGAGGTTACCATTTCCTTCCCAAAGTTAGACTAAATCTACTTGTTCTTTTGAGCTCATACATTGTGATATTTGGGGGCCATTTCAATCTCATTCCTTGGAAGGTTTCAAATATTTTTTTTACCATAGTTGATGACTTTTCTCGTAGCACTTGGGTTTATATGTTAAAATCTAAATCTGATACTCGGGTCTTGTTACAACACTTTGTTGCCATGATTGAAACTCAATTCAATTCAAAGATAAAATTTATTAGAACTGATAATAGTAGTGAATTTGCCATGCACAGTTTCTTCTCTAGTAAATGCATAATCCACCAACTTTCCTGTGTAGCCACTCCTCAATAGAACTTAGTGGTTGAAAGGAAGCACCAACACATTTTAAATGTTGCTCGTGCTCTCCTTTTTCAATCCAATCTTCCTATACATTTCTGGTCAGATTCAATTCTTACTGCTGTGTACTTGATCAACATAATTCCTTCTCCTTTGTTGAACAATAAAAGTTCCTATGAATTACTTTTTAATAAGCTGCCTTCTTATGCTCATCTGAAAGTATTTGGGTCCCTTTGTTATGCTTCTACATTAGCTCATAACATATCAAAATTTGATCCCTGAGCTTGAAGATGCATATTTCTTGGCTATCCACTTGCTATTAAAGGTTACAAATTGTATGATCTTGATGCTCATACAATTTTTGTTTCCCGAGATGTTGTGTGCCATGAACGCATTTTTCCTTTCCAATATTTATTTCAGAATATTAATTCTGTTCAGTCTCCCGTTTCTGTTGTTCTTCCTCAACCCATTTATGATCAATCTTACTCCCATATTCCTTCATTTGAATCTTCCTTATATTCAGACTAATTGGCTTCTGCTCAAAATTCAAATGTTCTTTCAAACCAATCTCCTTCTTCTATTTCATCTGTTCCTCTTAGAAGATCTTTTGGAGCTCACAGGCCACAAGGATATTTGCATGATTTTCATTGCCAAATGGCATCTTCAAAGAGTTGCTCTTCTTCATCTTCCAATGAGGTTTCTGTTTCTGTTTCAGGTACTCCTTACCCTTTTTCTAGTTCTCTTTCATATTCACAATTGTCATCCAAACACAAAACTTTTGTCATAGCTCTTTCTACTATTTTTTAGCCTAAATGTTTCCATCAAGCTATCAAAATTCCTCATTAGAGAACTGCCATGGCTGAAGAAATCACAGCCTTAGAAACTAACAAAACATAGACTTTAACTACTCTGCCCCTGGTAAAAGTACAATTGGCTACAAATGGGTCTATAAAGTGAAGCCTAGGTTTGATGGAACACTTGAAAGGTATAAGGTTCGATTAGTTGCTAAAGGGTTTATACAACAAAAGGGTGTTGATTACTTTGATACATTCTGTCCAGTTGCTAAGATGGTGACAGTTAAGTGTCTTCTCTCCATAGCAGCAATTAAGGGTTGGCATCTTATTCAATTAGATGTCAACAATGCATTTCTTCATAGAGAATTGTTGGAAGAAGTGTATATGACTTTACCTCTTGGTTTTGGTGATAAAAATGATAAAAGGGTATGTCACTTGAACAAGTCTTTGTATGGATTGAAGTGAGCTTCTAGGCGGTGGTTTGCTAAATTCTTCTCTACAATCATTTCTCCTGGGTTTCTGAAATCTAAGACAGATTACTCCTTTTTTACAAAGACTTAGGGCACTAGCTTCATGGCCTTGTTAGTGTATGCCGATGACATCCTTATTGCCAACAATGATATGACTTTTGTTAATACTTTCAAAGCCTTCATTGATCAAAAGTTTAAACCTAAGGATCTTAGACTTTTGAAGTATTTTTTGGGCCTCAAAGTAGCAAGGAATACATCTGGAATTTCTCTATCCCAAAGAAAATATGCCTTAGATATATTATCAGATACTGGTTTCATTGGTTCTAAACTAGTTAAAACACCTATGGAACAACATCTAAAGCTGTCCATATCTGATGGTGTTCTTCTTGAAGATCCCAAATCTTATCGAAGATTGGTTGGCAGGTTACTCTACCTCATTATTACCAGACCAGATCTTACCTTTGCAGTTCACACATTAAGTCAGTTCATGGACTCTCCTCGGCTTCCTCATTTACATGCTGCTCATAGAGTCCTTCAATACATCAAAGACTCACCTGGTCAAGGCCTATTTTTTCCTTCTAATTCACATTTAAAACTCACTGATTTTGCTGATTCTGATTGGGCAGGGTGTCAAAACACTAGAAGATCTATCTCAGGCTTTTGCATATTCCTTGGCAGCTCTCTTATCTCTTGGAAATCAAAGAAACAATCCCTGGTTTCAAGATCGTCAGCTGAGGCTGAATATAGAGCTTTAGCTAACACAGTTTTTGAATTAGTTTGGCTTGTATCTTTGTTGCAGGATTTACAAGTTCATCACTCAAGTGCAGCAGCTTTATATTGTGACAACAAGTATGCCATCCATAATGCAACTAACTCAGTCTTCCATGAACGTACAAAACATACGATTGCCATTTTGTTCGTGACAAGATTCAAGATGGTTCTATCAAACTCTTTCATGTCAACTCTCACAACCAGCTTGCTGATTGCTTCACTAAACCACTTGGTTTTTCATTATTTTCTACCTTGCTCTCCAACCTGGGCATTATTAACATTCATGGTCCAGCTTGAAAGGGGGTATTAAAAGTATTATTCTTCTAATAGTTAATTAGTTGTGAACCAAGTTATATTAGTTTCCTTAGTTAGTTTTAAACTTATTTTTCCCGCCTCTTTTTTAGCTTGTATAAAAGAGCACATATGTACTATGATTATTTTAATGCAAGTTTACAGAACTCCACAACCCCTTAGTTCAAAGCTTATCATATTGTAAAATAATTTTTATTATAAAATAGATCTAACGGATTAGATGAAGCCATGTCAATTTGTATGATTGTTTTTATATAATTTATTTATGAATATAGCAGTCCTCTTTTATATTTACCACCCAAGGAAGTTTCAGGAATAATTTTAATTAAAATATCGAAGATAATACAGATAAGATAAAAATGTTCGATTCTATCATCCTCAATCATACTCCATATATTTTGAATCATTTTATCTGTATAATATAGACAATCACTTAAAATGTACAAAATCAACAAGCAAGTGTATAAAATAACTAATATATATAAATTTAGATATTTTATTTGCAGATAATCTAAATTGATTTATTAATTTTAATGTAAATGATAGCATAAAAGTAGTAATGTATGGAAAAGAAACATTAGCTCTTTCTTATAATTTTCATTATTGAGGTGTCTAGATTCTTTAACTCCATCTTGTTTTTTTTCTATCTTTCTTTTTGCTTTTACCTATTCGGTCACGGGAATATTATATCATTTATCCAACTTTTCTTCAAAGTTTGAAACTTGTCATATGAAGAAAGTCCTCTTTATTGAAGAGATTCAAACGATAGACAATTATTCATATAAAATGATATTTATAATATTAATTATTTATTTAATGTTATTGAAAATATTTATATGGATAATAATTATTATTATAGAATTGGTTTTATGTATCGGTATTTATTGAATTTGAAATCCTCAAATTTAAAAAAGAAATTCAAACAGAAAAGCTACTCCCCATAAAATAAATCATTCAAAAATAAGTATAATTCATATAAAAGTTTGGAAGTATAATTCATGGGTAATTCTTCCTTGCAAAAGAAATAACTGTACTCTAGTATGAATAATTCTTCATTTTCTTTGGGGTGGACACTTTGATCTTTGGCCTCCCTCACAACTATTTCCCAAGTAATAAAAGATTTTATTGAATTTGTGGTAAGACAACCCTTCTCCTCTCTTTAGAATTTTTTTTTGTCGTTCCCTTTAAAATAAAAACATCGTCTTCCAATACGGGAGGGGGAGTCCTTCCCTTCTAGTTTTTCTCTCATCCCCTTCCCCATCCTTCACTTGTTCACAAACTCATGATTTTTGTTTTTCAAAAAATAAAAAAAGAAGAGATTTCTTGAATTTCGTATGTCAATGTCCTGTGAAAGTTGGCAACTTGGGCATATGAAGTTTGCCATATAAATAATTATTCTTTTTTCAATGCTGTAGATTTGGTTACACACTGTTGGGTCAATGGTGTTATCAAGAAGGGTAGTGATAGGGTTACTATCTTATTATTACTCATTTACTACTCATAGTTCATTTCAAGTTTTTTTATTTATTTTTTTCATTTTCTTTTAAATACTTTTTTAACATCCTTAAATATTAAGAAAAAATTAACAAAATATATAATTAGACTAATAGTCAATTCTTTAAACGTTAAGTAAAATTAAAAAATTAAAAAAATCAAATATAAAAAAATAGTAAATAGGTAATAGGGGGTGGTAACCCTATCATTTTCCCATCGAGAAAGAGCTCTTGGCAATTTTTACGATTGGAACTTGGAAGTTCATGCTTGTAGCAACACTAGTACTTAAAAATAAAATTAAAAAAAAAAAAAAAAAAAAAAAAACCTTAACCTTTCCTATATGAATATCCTGCATACATCTTCTATCAAATTTCAGACTATTTACAATAAAATCAGAATCAATTTCTATCCAAACTTTTTCCTCAACTATGTGTAAGGCAGCCTTTGCCAAATTGTGTGCAACTGTATTCTTTTCTCTGTAATCAAATTGTAATAATCAACTCTTCCTAAAACTCAAGACATTCCTAATATCATCAATTAAAGAACCAATGTAAGATAAATTTTCTTCATCACCCTTAACTACCATTATGACAGCCTTGGTATCTCCTTCAAAGATAGCATTCTGGATATTGAGATCATTGCATAGCTGCATAGCCTTCCACAAAGCTTGACACTCTACAATATCTGGTGACAACACATTCCTCCTGCTATCGCAAGCAGCAAGCAAAACCTTTCCATTTTCATCTCTAATTATCACCCCCATCCCCATTTTCCTTTCCTTTACATCCAAAGATGCATCCCAACTTATCTTTACAAAATTTGCTACAGGTGGAATCCACCTAGTCTTGTTTACTGGCACTACACTCTGCTAAAATTCAATGTGACTGTTGGCCAAACTGTTTGCCTATTTGAAAGCCTTTAGAGTCTCAATGAATGTTGATATCAACATTTTTGGGCATGTGAGTCTCTTTTCAAACATTAATGTGTTTCTTCTCAACCACACTTTCTTTAGCTGGACAGCCGTCTCCTCAAGTTTAGATTTATCCAATTCTCCCATCAGCCTATCCCACAAACCCAGAAAATCTCCACCTTCTCTTTTCCACTTCGAAACTCCACTCAAGCCATTTGCCCAAACATTATTAGTTGCTGGACACTCCCATAGCACATGTATAATTGACTCTTCCTCTTTAAAACAGAGTGGACAGAAAGGGTCCTCAACAACCTTTCTCTGAAAAATGTTCTTTTTTGTAGGTAGTAGCTCATTTGCTACCTTCCATATAAACAACTTCACCATATTTGGAACTTCTAGCTCCCAAATGCTCTTCCATCAGTTGTCACTCTATAGTTCTATAGATGTTTCCCCTTTACACCTTATTCTCTTATCAAGTAGTAGATTGTATGCACTGCTCACAATAAAAATCTTTTTCTTTGTTGGCCCCCCATATTGCCTTATCTTCCTTGAATCATTTGCTAAGTGGTATGCTTATAATCTGTTTTGTCTCTTCTTTATAAAAAATGGCATTAACCAGTGCCTCATTCCACTCTCTTTTGTTCTCTACCATGAGATCTGCTACCTTTGAATCTGCACTGAGTTATGTAATTAGGGACTAGACTAAGAAGGAAGATGGGGTGTTCAACCATTGATGGCCCCAAATTTGGATCTTCTTACCATTTCCAACCCTCCATCTTATTCCTTCCTTGATTAAATCTCTAGCACTCCATAAGCTTCTCCAAATTAGAGAAGGTTTGGGTCCTAGCTTAACATCAGAAAATTAGTATTCTTAAAATACTTATCTCTAAAAACCACTGCAGCCAAAGAGTTAGGGGATTAAATTAGTCTCCAGCCTTGTTTAGCTAGGAGAACTAGGTGAAAACATTCCAAATCCCTAAATCCCAGACCCCCCCTTCACTTTCTATCCAGCCATTTTATCTCATTTCCTACAAACAATTGCACCCTCCTTTTGGTGTTTTTCCCACCAAAATTTAGAGAACATGGTGTTGATTTCACTGCACAACCTCATAGGCAACTTAAAGACACTCATGGTGTAAGTGGGTATGGCCTGCAACATAGCTTTTATCATCACTTCTTTCCCAGCTTGTGATAAAAAAATTATTCTTCCAACTGGTAATCTTCTTTCATATTCTTTCTTTCAGTATTCTAAATGTATTGTATTTAGATTTTCCAACAATGATTGGTAGACTTAAATATCTTTCAAAACTACCACATGCTACTAAATTACCAGCCTTCAAGATTCTTTTTTTAACCTCCATCGAGGTATTACTACTGAAGAAAATGGAAGTTTTATCCTTGTTGAGGAATTGTCCAGATGCCTTCTCGTACTTCTTCAAAATTACTTGCAAATTGTTCCACTCCTCAAGTGAAGCTCTTCCAAACAATATGCAGTCATTTGTAAATAGTAGGTGGTTTATAGAGATCCTACCTCTTGACACTTGTACCCCTCTTGTAATACCCCTTCTTTTTTAGTGATTAAGCAGACAACTCAGCCCCTTAGCACATAAAATAAAGAGAAAAGGAGATAGAGGGTCTCCCTGCCTAAGACCCCTTGATGGACTTATAATTTCTCCTGGCTTCCCATTAACCAGCACTGATTAAGTCACGATAGAAACACATTTCATTATGAGAGTAACCCACCTATCACATAAGCCTATTTTCTTCATCACTGCCTCTAAATAAACCCATTCTATTCGATTATAAGCCTTTGACATGTCTAGTTTAACTGCCATGCTCCCCAAATTTCCTTTTTTTTTCCCCTAGTCTTCGTCGAGTATATCAACTCATAAGCTACCATAATGTTATATGATATCAGTCTACCAGGTAAGAATGCACTTTGTGTAGGTGCCATTATTCTAGATAAGACTTTCTTGAATATGTTGGTAATAGATTTTGCAATTAATTTGTACAAGATATTGCACAAACTAATTGGCCTACAATCACTCACCATTACAACTTTATTTATCTTTGGTATCAGAGCTATAAAAGGTGTAATTCAGAGTAGGGATCCAAGAGTTACCATTAAGAGCAGACAAAGTAGCCTCACAAACCTACTCAGCAATCAAATTCCAATGACTTTGGTAGAAGCAAGCTCCAAAGCCATCTGGTCCAGGTGCCTTCAGAGGGGACATTTGTTTCAATGCTTCCTCAATCTCGGTTTTAGTGAAATTATTAAATAAAGTATCATTCATGACCCCTGTCACTCTAGGCTCTAGACCATTCAAGCAATTTTCTAAGTCTTCACTGGAAGGGTCTGTGGATCTAAACAAATTTTCAAAATAATGACTGAAGGTTCTTTCAATCTCAACGCTTCCACTTACCCTTCTGTTTTGCTCATTTGTAACCCCCCCCCCCCGGGTATTGTATTTCTCTGCCTTCTTCAGCTGGCACAAGCATGTAAAAATATTGTGTTTTTATCTCCAAGCTTTTACCAATTAACTTGGCTCTTTGTCTCCACCTTAAATCCTCCTTCTCCAATAGCATATTTAGCTCCTCTCTCGCTTTTTTTTTTTTTTTTTTTTTTTNATTAGCTTCATATTTAAAAACCTAATTTTTAACCCAATTCCTCTTCCTTCCTTTGAGCATATGAATCAGAATAGGCTTGTGATCTGAAGTTCTTGCAGCAAGTACTTCTACCATACCTCATTAAAAACTTCAATCTAATCTAAGTTTGCAACTGCTCAATCTTGTTTTTCCCTAGTGAAAGACTCATCCTCATGCATATTGCTCTAAGTAAACTTCTCCCTCTTCCACCCTAGGTCATGCAGATTTCTTTTAACAAAAACTTTCTTAAACCCTTCCATCTGTTTCTTAGCTCTTGGTCTTCCTCCCTCTTTCTCATCATTTGAAATTATTTCATTGAAGTCGCTAGCTCTGCACCAACCCCTCGACCCCTCTAGTTTTAAAGAAGCTAATAACTCCCATGCTTCCTTCATTTTCCCCACCTCAGGATGCCCATAGAAGCTAGTAAATAACTATTTTTCTTTTGTTTCATCATCCCACACCAAGGGTTTATGTGTCTTTGTGAGTAATTTTTTATTTCCAGATTCACCCTATCATTCCATAGTAGCAACAAACCTCCCACGTTACCTACTGATTTCACAAAGAAACAGTCCTCACACTTCAATCTTCTTTTCAATCTCTCAAAATTATACCTTCCACTATTTGTTTCCATAATAAAAATTATATTGGATTTTTTATCCTCTGCCATATTGCAGAGATCCTAAACTGTCCAAGGGTTCCCCAATCCTTGGCAATTCCAACTTAGGATTTTCATAATGTTTGGCGGGGCTGACTTCTGGCCATAGCCACTATCTTTGTACTAACTCCTTTCATTTCCATTTCCTCCCATCTTGCTTTTTTCCCTTTTTGATATTTTTGCTTCCCCTCTAATGCTTCATAATTTCATTTTAAACTTCTCAAAGTGACTTACTCATTTTCCCCTCTCACCCCATTTTCCCTTGCTTTTTTCTTCCATACCCCTCTCTTATTCAATTTAATTTCTTGCTTAAATTTTCCCGCCTCCCCCATCTTATCTATCAGCCCATACTCTCCCATTTCTCCTTACTCTCCATCCTCAATACTAACTTCTATCACATCCCCTTCCTTCATAGTATCTCTTTTTCCTTCTCATTTTCTCTCCAAACTTACCATTGTTTCCACATCCTCCTCTTCTCTGCTTGTTTTATCAATATTTCTTTTACCCCCATTCTCCTCCCTCTCCCTTCGACCCTCAAAGTTTCCCTCCAAACCATTTGTTTCAGACTCCTTATCATTTTTTTTTCTTCCCCTCCTACATCCATTTTTTCTCTCTATTTTTCTTTCCCCTATTTGTATCATAATTGTAATTCCTCCCCCTTAATCCTTGATTGTCCCTCAACCATACCCCATATTGTTCCCCACCATCCTCATCTCCTTCTTGTTTTAAACATCCTAATTCTCGATGCACCATAGAGCCACATGAGAAACATAATCTAGGTAATTTTTCATAACTAAATAGTATCCATAGGCTTCTTCTTTCACCCTTATAGTTCTACCTCTGGGTCTAGGCAGCTTTATATTCATCTTAATTTGTACTCTCAGAATTTTTCCCCATCCACTACCATCTACTTGAGTATCCACCTTCTCTACATATCCCACAGTCCCACTTATTTGCTCTCCACGAACTTTAGTCATACACATGAAAGGTTGGTTGTGCATCCTTACTTGGAAACTCTCCTTCTCAAAACTCATCCTCTGTGGTGGAGTGAGCCCATCAAAGCTCTTCATAGCTAACAACTAATGGTCAAACAGCCACAGTCTCCCAGCCCATACCCTCTCTTTATTAGCTTTGGTTTCAAAGGTAATAACAAAAGTGTTTGTACATATCTACAAGAACTTTGTTGCCTTACTAATCCTCCACCTTACCCATTGTTGCGCCCAATACTTCATTGCTTATCACTCTCGATGAACAAACCTTCCCCTCCAGACTTCTGTCCTCTTTGTATCTCAATGCTTCATCCTCTTCTTCATTGAATAATATATTTGTGGCCTCCCCTTTAGATAGTTGAAACTTGCACTATTTTCCCTCCAGTTCCTTCAACTTCTGCATCGTAATTCATTGAAGTGTGCATGGGCATGAGCAATTGTTTTGCACAGTCCCCCCCCTAAAAAAAAAATTGTAATAATGCCCAAATTCTATGACTGTGGGTGACATTCGGAAAGATCGAATTTAAGAAAAGTAAAATAAAAATGTTAGGCTTAAGAATAATTGAATTGTTTTGATTGGGCTGGTTTGGTTATATAAAATTAAATTATTTTATCTTATATAATTATTATAATTTTTTTAAATTCTCTCATAAAAATAATAAATAGTTTAATTTTTTCAAATATTAAAATAAAATAATATTATAATAAAATTTTATTCAATTTTTAATAAAATATTTCATCTCATCTTATTTAAACTAAGAAACCAAATGAGACTTAAGTTCACCTTCCGATGCAAATCACAGGTTTTTGTCATTATAAAAGCTAAATAAATCTTATTAAATCCGATTGATTATTAAAATTTATTTATGAAAATAAACTCATTAATTGAAATCGTGTCACTTCATATCAACTCACTCTTTCTGGATTAATAAAATGGTGTCACGCCAAACTACATGATAAACGAGTCTGATTTGGAACGGCAGACATAAGTTTTTGTTACGCATCATCTTTATATATATAAATATATATATATATATATATATAGTAGATATCATATTTTATTTTTATATTTTTAAAACATTTTCTTGATTTTATTCTTTTTAAAATAATTAAAATTTTCTATTTATAATTTATAAGTATATTTGATAAGAGAAAAAAAAAAGTGTGATGTATAATGTATGAAAATAATAAATAGAATTTTTCAAATTGTTAACCTTAAAATATATGACATGTAACAGGCATATAGTAACCGATTTTGGTTTTTACTTAATTGTTAAGAAAGTATTTTTAAATGAGGTTGTGATTTTTTTTAAAAATATTTATATTGATTTAAAAAATACTTTAAAAAATAAACAAAATAAAAAATTACATTTTGCACTTTTTGGTAAGAACTGTCGGGATTCAAAATAGAACATTTTTAATCCAAAAGAAGCTAGTTGGCTCATGAGGTCTCTGGTGAGTTATAGCTAGCAACCGTCGACCCAGCTTGTTTCTAGTCCAAAAATAGAGCATATATTTGGGCCGCCACAAATATGATTCAATCTTTTCATGCATACAGCGTATTGGTCAATAAGGGTGTGCAACTTGATCCGGATCCGGATATCCGGCCATAACCGGATCCGGATTTGGATTTTAAAAACCGGATGGAAAACTTTCTGGATCCACCCGGATTTAATCCGGGCGGATAACCGGATTACATTCGGATCCGGGTATCCAGATTTAATCCTGTTTATAACCGGATATCCGTATCCGGATTTAAATCCGGGTTATAACCGGATTTCATCCGGTTTTTACTTTTTATTTTTTTTTAAAAACTCTTTAAAACTTTTAAAGTAAATTTATAGCAACTTTTTTTTTAAATTATAATTTCATGCTTAAATTTTACCCAGATTGTTTTTAAAATATAATTTAAACACTTTCTAAAATTAATTTATACAAAAATAAATTAAAGAACAAAATAAATAAAAATGCAAAATAGATAATATTGTTGTTACATCACAATGCAAAACATAAACTTACAAAGACCAAAATAAATAATAATACATCATAAATAATTAAACTAATACACAACAATGCAAGAAATAAATTTACAAAGAGCAAAATAAATAATAATACATCACAACTAATTAAACTAATACATAAGATTAGAAAAAAAAATTAAACTAATACATAACAATGCAAAATAAATAACATTGTTGAATTTTTTTGTCATGAGCACTCTT
>QEOT01000841.1:44882-77364 GCA_003123785.1 Pterocarya stenoptera | reverse complement strand
ACTCCAATTTTGATGAGTTGAGCCATTGACTCCAAAAGATTCTGAGCGGGCCCTTCCACAGTTTCTTTTACTATTCTGCATTTCACCCATTCAACCCATCGTTTATATTCTTCCTATATCAAACTGAGCATGCAAAACATATGTATTGGTCACATAAAGAAAAGATTCACCATTAACCACACTTTATGCAGGTTTGTATAGCAGGATATCTATTCAATATTCCAATTCATATTCAAAGTCAACGACAATCAAATTTACATTTAATAAAAGAAAAAGAATATATTTCTTGTACTTGATTGCAAAAGACAAGCAGATCCAATTAAAAAAAACAGAGAGATTATACCACATTGCAAGCATATGGACTTGACAATAACATGCAGGAAGTAAGGTTGGATCTGCGGAGAATTGAGGACACATGATGAAATTCATCAGATGAATGCAATATTCACAAGCTTACCTGGAATGCAGATATCTTTTCAAAAGCATCCCATTTCATTGCAAAGGAGGGTGCCTACTAAAGTACAGGTGCTCACAGACTTGAAACTCGGGTATGAAAAAAAGACTATTCTCAAAAATAAAAATACATATTCAATTTCTAGTTGCAATGTCTCAAAATTTAGATCATTAAAATATATATATATAGATATAAATACCTCTTCAAATTCATTTTCTTGATCATGAGTTCATTTCCAAGAATACTCGTGTTGTCATAATTGTGAATTCCCTTGTATTTACCAGTCCGGCGCAAACGAGATCTGATAAATGTAACCAGATCAATCATAGGTGTAAAATTAACTCTCCCTTTTTCAAAAGTAATAAACCATAAAAAAGGAGAAAAATATTACCATCAAGATCGTATACATATATATATATATTTATATGCTCCCAGCTTTTGCAAAACCAATCAAACTTGGAGCAATAAACGGTAGCAACATTCATTAGTCAAATTTGAAGCTTTTCGCACTTATCGATACAAAGTTTTAAGAGTGAGACAGGTACTACTACCAATAAAAATGCAATTGCTACAATAAAACATAGAAGATCCACTCACGTATTAGTATAAAAAATAAAACATGGTTTAGTGTATATTTGTAAATCTTGAAATCAGTATTGATTAGAATGGTACCAAGGATCTCACTAAAGTTGCTGAAGTTGGAGTCCATATGCTTAAGTTGCCGAAGTTGAAGGAAGATGATTATCTTAAACAGAAAACAAAAATGTAGAGGTTAAGTTAAATGCATAAATTAGTAATAAAAAATAAAATTAAATAATAAAAGTGTTTACCTTCGATGTCAATGCCTTCTACATGCTCATCCACCTCCCAAGAACTTAGTGGCTCACAAGTCAACCAATTTTGTGTGCAGATTAATGCTTAGATAGTCTCCGGCGCTAATGAGCTTCGATATGGGTCTATTACACGTCCACTGGTGCTGAATGCGGACTCGGATGCGACGGTGGAAATAGGGATGACCAATACATCACGTGCGATCTCCACAAGGATGGGATATCTAAATGAGTTCTTCTTCCACCAATCCAAAATATTAAACTCGAGAACTTTTGGTTCAATCACATCCGATAAATACCTATCCATGTCCGAGCTAAGTATCGAACTGTTTTGCTTCTCAAGATATTGATCTAGAGCTGTATCAAAATCATCACAGTTCAGGTCATCACCAATAATGCTTGTGGTATTATTTGATCTTCCACTACCTAGCCCATGAAACTTGCGGTATTGCTCAATCAGACGATTCATGAGCAATTTTACATTGGCCTCAATTCTATCTCCGCATTCATCTCATTTGCACCTTTTTAACCAGTATGACAAGGCTGTAATCTTATATCGAGGGTCAAGGACAAAAACTACATAAACAATCATGTTCATCCTATCTGTGTTCCCCCAATATTTATCAAACTTAAGTTTCATAGTAGATGTCATTCTCATCAACATACCATAATCACTCTCACCCATGTTGTTCAAAGTATTCTCAATTGTACAAATTTGTTGAAACAACAAATTAGAGGTCATATATAATGAGCCGAAGATTTTCAAAGTAGCATCATAAAAAACTTTTAGAAACTTAATAAAAATACGAGCCATTTGCCAATCTTCCAACGGAGGCGCCAAAAGCTGTGACTCCTTCACTCCCATTAACACAAAAGCTTTTTTATATTTTTCAGCAATACTAAGCATTAGGTATGTTGAGTTCCATCTAGTAGGAACATCTAGACACACCATTTTTCCACACACAATATTCAGCTCATCTGCACATGTTCTAAACATATCAAGCATTGCCGGTGAGGACCTCACAAATCTTATTGCTTCTCTAATCTTATTTATAGCATCATGAATAATTTTTAAACCATCACATACAATGAGGTTTAAAATATGTGCAGCACATCGCACATGTATGAACTCGCCTCTCAAAATTGTGAATTTCTTATCTCTTATGTTCCTCATCACATGATCAATAGCAACGTCACTAGAGGAGACATTATCAACAGTGATCGTACAAAGGCGGTTAATCTCTCAATCCGCCAAACAAGACTCTAACATCCAAGCAATGGTCTCACCCCTATGATTAGGAATCTTGTAAAACATTATGATTTTTTCGTGTAATACCCAACTCTGATCAATATAGTGGCACGTGACACAAATATAATTCTTATTTTGCACCGATGTCTATATATCGGTGGTCAAACAAACTCTCTGACTACTCAACAAAGCCTTCAACCTTTGCTTCTCTTTCTTATATAAACCAATACACTCTTTTTGGAAGGTGGTTCGGGATGGCAAGGTATGTCTAGGCTCTAAATAACCCAAAAGGTTAACAAATGCCGGATGCTCTATAACCTTGAATGGCAATTCACACTGGATAAACAAATTGGAAATCATCGTCTTTAATTTTTCCCGATCATATTGTCCTAACACTTGAAGACTAGATCCTTTACCATCAATCCTAACTCCAGTGTGTGATGGTGATTTATCCTTCGCAAGATTTTTATTCTCTCTAATGGGAGAGTTCGAACAAGAAAATCCTAGGTGGTGAGACATTGATGAAGTACCATTTTTATAATGGCATCCATAGATCTTAAAGCAATAATTGGATTGAGCTTTAGGTGCAATGGGATCAATAGGTTCAATCCTTGTAAAATGATCCCATACATGAGATTGGTTGGTAGCTTTCTTGGCTCTTTTTGACTTTGGGGGGAGAGATGGTGTAGGGTTTTGGGTATTCATAGAGGAAGGTACTAAAGGACTAGTGTTTTCCTTCATGTCCAATGAAATAGGTGTTGATCCACCAACACTATCAGTAAAACTACCTTCCATCTGTTTTAAACATAAAAAATAATGTACAAAATTCAGCATTTTCATGGAAGATTTCAGGATAGTGAAATGTAAACTGATGTATATAAGAAATACACAGAAAGAAACAGGATTGAAAAAACAGCAAACAATCTAAACCTAAAACCATCCAACACAGCTTTAGGCCACCACATTTACATAATAGTGAGATGAGTGTTGTATATAGAACATAAAAAAACTACTAGGACAATCGGCCTACCACCAACAAAGACAGGTTAGACATTTAAATTTTTTCAGTCACTTCCTTGTTTAGCAGCAAGAAATCACACACAAAACATCCTGGAAATACTCGACTTTTGTTGTTCCTTCTTCTTTTGTGTGAGTATAATTGTGTTGGGAGGGTGGTTTTGAAGTTGGGACAATGCAGGAAAAAAAAGGCAATAGAATGTTGTCATTTAAGAGTTATCTTCATCCATGTATAGTTTGGGGTGCTATATTTCTTATTTCTTATTTTTTCTAGTTATTAACCTTGGATAATTTGGTTTTTTGACTTTTTATTTTTCTAATTTTGAAAATCAATGATGATGGAATATTTCTAAATGATTCGGCCTCTAACCAACTAAAATGGTCATTGCAAAAATGTGAGAATCAAAGACCTACATGATCATGTCATTTTTTATGGTTATTTTTATTTGAGCTTGTTGGTATTCATTGTAGGTAAAACTTAGACACAATCCAGAACTGGCGCAATTCCCTCCTACAGCATTGCCACTACTTTGATCCCTATGAATATCTCTAGGAAATTTGATAGAATCCTTACGAAATTTTGGTGGGGTTTTGATCATCACATAAAACACAATTACACTCCAAAGTCCAAGAGCTTTATTTGTAAGCCAAAATCAGTTGGTGTTAAACCCCATCTTGTTCTTAGCCTTCAAAGTTATTTGCATCGCAAAGAAGAAAGAGACAGAACCTAGAGTTTCCGCTCTACACCATGTTGCAAATTAAAGGAAGAAAGATGAGGATCTAAAACTATTTGACAGAGAGAAGAAATTTATTCTATGTTCAGTATGAATGGAGTTACAACATGTCTCTGTTTTTATACATGTAAAAGGCTAAAGGCTGTAAAGGTCAAAGAAGTAGAGTAATTAACTAGTAACTAACTAATATTTTAAGATAAATATATTTTTATAAAATAATATTACTTTTATAAATTATGTTATAAAAATATCACTTATTCACAATATAATTACGTAAAATGTTATAAAAAAATATTATGATTTTCATACATTTATGTTGGAAAGCTTGTCAACGACTCAACATGTAGTCTGCTCTATATATTAGCCCCACCACCAGGCACCAACAACCTTTAGAATTTTCTATTCCACGTATGAGGTGCAAAAAACATCAATTTTGCATTACATTTAAGAATGTCCCTAGCATGTCCGTGACATTTTTATAAAATAAAATAGGAGAATGCAAGAAATTGGATAAGATCAGGGTTACAAATATAATGAATAATTTATTCATTATACGCAGTAATGTAAAAGCGAAATAAAGTAATTTATTCGAGAAAATAAATCACATGTATACCCAATAATCACAGTTCATGAGTTTCTTCAAAGTATAGAAAAGCGAAATAAAAAAGGAAAAAATTAACAACATAAGCACTGCAAAGCAACCCATTTCTTAAAATCCAAAGTGCATCTAACTTTAAACACAACATAAAAATATCTATACAAATCGAGTGAGAGAGATGAATATACCGTAGGTTTCGGAGTAGAGAGAGATGGGGCAAACGGCGATGACTAGGGTTTCACCTTCAGAAAGGTTAGTGTTTCACTTCCAAAAAAATTCAATCCTTCGAGGACTTGAGTGATATGAGAGGCTGAGAGGCTGAAATGTGAGCTAGGGTTTCAATTTCAGAAAGGGCCTTCTAGAGAGATGAGTGTGAGCACTGAGAACACTGAGAAGTGAGAATCTGAGAGTGAGACGTCGAGGCTCGAGTCGAGGGTGAGGTTAATTTGCAGGGGTTGCAAAAACGACGCCGTGCAAAAAATAAACATCCGATTACGGAAAATTGGGTTAAAAACGGGATCCGGGCGGGTAAGATTTTTTTATTACCCACCCGGGTTTAATCCGAGCGGATAACCGCCCGGATCCACTCGGATTCCGGGTTTCGGACTGGACAGGAAAAAAATTCGGCTCGGTTCTACACCCTTATTGGTCAAACTGAACTGCTCAATCCCCTCAAAATTATCCATGATTCCATGGATTCCAACCATCCTTTGTAATTTGCACGGATTAAGATGCAAAAAATTCTCATATCTCATACCATAAAAATTCTATATAGAAAAATATTCTGGTCACAAAGCGATTATATAAAAGTAATCTCATAAACTGACATGATTTGATGTAATCTGTCAGATTATAAAATTACTTTTGTTATAAAATAGATCTAACGGATCAGATGAAACCACATCAATTTATAGGATTATTTTTGTGTAATTATTTTTATGGATGTAACAATCCTCTTCTATATTTACCACCCAAGGAAGTTTTCAGGAATAATTTTAATTAAAATATCGAAGCTAATACAGATAAGATAAAAATGTTTGATTATGTCATCCTCAATTATACTTGATATATTTTAAATTATTTTCTCGTATAATATAGACAGTCACTTAAAATGTACAAAATCAACAATCGTAGAAAAAAACTTGAAGAGACATAAAAGACAAAGACGTTGTGACATTGTGGAACATGACAGGCTCGAGATGATTAGGATATATAGGACGTGGGATTCTCATCCACAAGGATGGGGAGCCTCTCTGTTGCTTGCTAGCTCATGTTGCCTCTCGCCCTTTAGTTTTCTTTATCCACATCGTCCATTCCCAGCCTCTTTTTAGCCCCCCAGGCCCAAGCTAGCTCCTACATAGCAAAAAAGCTATTCTATCTCCCACTCTGCTACCGATCTCCTGACTGTTAAAGATACCGTTGATTATCATGTGAAACTCATCTCGCACTCTGCTCCATTTCACAGACTTATGTCCTCAATTTGTTGTGTCAAAACTCAGTTGAAACTTGGAGATTTTACGCTCCATTTCTCCTCTGTTTTCTTGAGGTGATATATATATATATATATATAGGTACGGTTCGTGGGAGAGGATTGCCCTAAGAGAAGCAATGGCTGGGTCGTTTAGAAAGTGCATGATGCTGTGTTGTTGTTCAAGCAAGCCGGTCTCTGTAAGTTCATTAGACTACTCTTACTTAATAACGCTGCATGAGTTGTGTTTTTATTTTTATTTTTTGGCATAAGAATTAGCATATTCAATTATTCAGTTTCCAATTAAACATTTAATGGCAAAGTTGCGTGCAATTTAAAAGGTTATAAAGTTGGTTATAAAACAATTAGCAATTCCACATAATTATTAATGTTAATAATGGAAAATACAGCTCTTCTAGTTATATTGTAGGACTGTTCATCTGGGTTCAGGTCTGGGAAACTGGATATATCCGGTACCTAAATCGGATATTCGGATTTTGCAACCAGGGTTTCGATCTTGATTTGTTCCGGGCCGAAATTCGAAACTGGAATCTGGTTTTTGTATATGTATGGTGAAGTGAGTGGATATTTCTCCCATACAAATGATTTATTAATGATACACTTATAGCTGTTTAATAACTCTTTTTACCACTTTATTTCAAATGAGATGTAATTATGTAAAATTAAAATATTTCTGATAAGGAGATACTATCATATATTCACTTCAATAATTGGTTGTTAAATCATCTATGAACATTAGAATATTTGTAAGAATAACATTATACATATACATGCATATATATATATATATTGCTATATATAAATTGAAAAGTATTGATTGCTCAATTTTTTATGATGAACCGAGAAAGCACTCTTTGAGAGGCTCATAATTAATACTTTTAATCAGCCACTTGCATGTATGAGATTTGCTCTAATTATTTTATTTTCAAGCTTCAATAAATTACCTGGTCATCAAGTTAATTTGTGTGACTGGGGACGTCGAAGTTTGTAGTGTTGGGCAAAAAATTCACACAATGAAAATATTTGTCTAATCACTTCTTAATTACTCTATGTTTACTATAAGAAAATTGTTTATTTGCAGTCAGTTCTTTTTTGTAAAAATGACTATTTTCTATTAAAATGAGTATATTATTTTTTTATAACAAATAGTCATTCTCGTCGCAAATAATCAATCACAACTAATATTAGTTTACTCAATTACTATATATTTTTTAGAGTTTTTATGACAAGTTTAAAAAGATTTTGAGTGAAGAAAAAAAAGATATATAGACTAGGTCATATAAATGATTGTTTATCTTGATCTTATATTTTCATTTTTAGTGATTGATGCCTTCTCCAATTGGTGTTTTTACTCGTTATTCATACAATATTTTTTACAATATATTTTGTAATTATATTTTAAAATGAGAATATTTTTTTATAGTGATATTATTTTTATAAGATATTTTATATAAGTATTTTTATTTTCAAATATAATTGTGTAAAATATTATAAAAATTATTATGTATTAATTATTTTCCTTTGCGATCAGGTCTCTGAAATTCAATTCTCTCTCTCCTAATGTGTGTATATATTTATTTATGATTTGTTTATTTTTAAATAAAAGTTAGCTCCTTATTTGTGGCCGTCCACGCGTCACGTTGCCTCTTCTCAGCATGTGGCTCGGGTTTCTCCTCTCTGAGTACGGCTAACAGTTACAAAAGATGTAGGGCTAATTTGGTTACGATTATTTATTATTTTATTATTATTTATTTATTATTATTTTATTATTATTCACATATGAGTATCAGATATCACTTCACTATCTAAACGTAATCTTAGACTTGTTTAGACAGTAAACTATTTCATCTCATCTCATTATTATAATTTTCATAAATTTTTACACAAAATATAATAAATAATTCATCTTTGTCAAATTCTAAAAAAATAATAATATTAAAAATAATATTATAATAATATTTTATTCAACTTTCAACTTTCATCTAAAATCATATCATCTAATCTCACTATCCAAACTACACATACCTCGTTTGTTTTCGCAGATGAGATGAGATGGATTGAAATGAAAGTTGAAAGTTGACTAAAATATTATTATAATATTTTTTAATATTATTTTTATTTTAAAATTTTAAAAAGTTAAATTATTTATTTTATTTGGTATTGAAATTTGAAAAAAATGTAATGATTAGTTGAGATGAATTGTAAAAACAAATGATTACAATTAAATATTTCTATTTTATCTCATCTTATTTTATCTTATTTCATTTTTAAATATTGCTCAAACACAAGAATTTTTAAACTAATCAGTATTACTTTTTCAAACTGACCATTTCAAATATTCTAAATATTTAAACAAAAAATAAAAAATAATTCAAATATTTCAAATTCTAAAATAAAAATTATATTTTAATTTTATATTACTTTTTATTCAAATTGTTAAAAAACTTAAAAAATTTATACTCAAACTATCTCACAATTATTTATCAATTATTTTATTACTATTCAATAAATTGATAAGATTCTCCGAACAATGGAACATTCCTAATTTATAAAGTGATCGTGATTTTATATGATATATTATATTTTTTTTATATATTTATTTTTAGAAAATACTAAAAATGTTCGTTCTTTTCTTTTTCTATCTATCATGATTCAATTGTCCGTTCACGTCCGCAATAATTTGAAGCATTCCTTTGTTTTCAGTTTCAAACATTTTATATTTCAAAAAAGAAAAAAGTTTCAAACATTTTAATATTATAAAGAGTAATGATTCACACAACACATTACACAATATATTACACAATAACATTATAAAATAAAAATATTTTTATAAAATATTGTTACTTTTTATAAGATATTTTATAAAAATATCTTTCTTTTTAACACATTATTGTGTAATATATTGTAGAATGTGTTTTATATAAATCATATTCGTATTATAAATACCTATCTTTATTGGTGGTGGGATCGGATATGAGTGGTGGTGGCCCATTTAATAGAGTTCTCAAATACTAGAAAACATTTTTGTGGTATAAGAGGGAAAAGGCTATAATGCCCCCATAAAACTAGTTTGAGGTCCCGTTTGGATCAGGCCACATTTGGTTGTTAAATTTATTTGAGTTCAACTCAGTTTAATTTAATTTTACGCTAAATTTAACATTAAAAAATTCAACTCTCAAATTTTTAAATTCATTTCAATTCAAAACTTCTTTACACGTAAGATTTACAACTTTCTTCAATTCAATATTTCTTTACACGTGAGATCTATAACTTTTTTCAACCTTTTATAAATATATTTAAACTCATCTTAACATTCAAACATATTTAAACTCATCTTAGGTGGACTCCACAAAACTCACTCCACCATCTCAACTCGTTACTATTCATAGAGAATTCAACTCAACTTAACATCTAAATGCAACCTGAGAGTTAATCTGAACTCATCATTACAATTTTCTTAAATTTTCACACAAAATATAATAAACAATTAAACTTTTACAAATCTCAAAATTATAATAATATTTTAAAAATATTTTATTCAACTTTTAACTTTTATCTTATCTCATCTCATTTCATTTTATTTCTAAATCCAAACTGAATGCGAGAGAAAAATCATACCACTCGTTTGTAGAGAATTTGAGGATTTCATCTCCGGATTAGTTTGTTAGTGTTTATAGTATTAGTATTAAGAGTCCATCTGAGTTATTATTTTAAATTTATCCAATTATCATGGATGATTGTTCAAATTTTATAATCCTTAGCCAATTATTTATAAAGATAAGGTCTTTCCATTTGTTACAACTTAATCAATTTTGTCTCATTTTAGTTTTTAAGGAGTGCTAGAAACTGAAGTATACCTTGCTGTATCATTTTTCTTTAACTACCTCTCTATTGGCTAGATTTTTAAGTCGGTTGAATAAAGAGATAGCCAATGTAGTTGAGTTGCAACATTATGTGGAAGTGGAGGACATGGTGCACATGGCTAGATTTTTTAGTGGGTTGAATATGGAGATAACCAATATAGTTGAGTTGCAACATTATGTAGAAGTGGAGGACATAGTGCACATGACTATGAAAATGGAGAGGCAGTTAAAGAGAAATGATATAGCAATGTATACTTCAGTTTCTAGCACTCATTGAAAATCAAAATGAGACAAAATTGATCAAGTTGTAACAAAGGGGAAGACTGAACCACTTAAGAGAAAAGATGAGGGTAAGGTTGAAATTTCAAGAAAAAGATATAATGAGTTAAAAAAACAATTATGAGGCCAAGAGTTCAAAAAAAGAGGAGAGTGAAAGAAAAAAAGAGAGTGAAAAGGAAAAAGAGAGTGAGAGGGAAAAAGATAATGAGGTTGAAACATCAAGAGAAAGAGATAGTGAAAAAGAAAATAGAGAGATAGCCGAGAGTCAAGAAAAAAGAAATGAGCTAGTTTTATCCCAAGTAAATTGCACCAATCATTGCATTGATTCCTTGATATTCTTAGTTATTGATCTTGTAATTGACTCATCAGAACTTGTAAAGAATCTTTAAGACTAGGTCTATGTTGGTTCCCATCATAATATGAAAAGAAAAATTATTTTCATCAATCACTATTTACTATCTTACATTTCATGTTATATGAAAAATATCCCATAACTAATAAAAAAAAAGGAAAAAAAATTGTAGATATAGAATGTGAATGTGAATAATGAATGCTGAATAGAATTAATCATGCGAAAAATGATAACCTTACCATTACTATAAATTGTTGTGTTATTTCAATTTTCCTACTCTTATGCCATTATCAACGTAATCTAATCCTGGAAAAAAAAGGTATTGGTCATTTTTAGATTAAACAGCTCAGACTTCAAAACAAGACAGCCAAGTTCACCATTTATATAGATAAGCCTTTCTCTGGCCGGCGACACAATTATCAAGAAAGTAGGCGTCGTGGGGTTAGTAGTGATCACCATTTCTCCTTTAAAAGTGAGCTTCTCCGATCAGTCTCTAGCTATAATTCTCTTCCGTAACCCAGAACCAGGCCAGGAGAATCTCCAACAAAGGTCCGTACGTGCAGATACTCGATCCTTTTTCCTCTCCATCTGCAACTGCTGACGCTTTATCCGTGCGTGTTTTGACTGTCCGTATACCTCATCTTGGAATTTGATTTCCGATCTGTTTCTCGATTCCCCACAATTAATTTTCTGTGTTTTATCTTGATCTTTTCCTTTGGAAAGTTATGGCCGGGCTAATCTTTTTAATTCTCTTTCGACATTTATTTCCAAGACTCCATTGTTATTCCTCCAAAAGGAAAAGGAGATGAAAAGACATGCGATCCTGCTGATGTTTTTCTTAGATGAATTCTTCTTGTAAATCTCATGAACTTTCCGAATTCTATGGATGGTTGACTCGTTGGTTCGAGCGCGAGCCTTTATCGAAGATATTCAGACGAATTTAAGAACGGCATGTTTTCCTTTTGCCCGATTTATTGTAGATATTCTCAGTATCGTAGCTTCTCATGAACCGATCTGTTCGAGATATAAACCCAAAGGATGTCACTTTTGACGATGACTAACCGAGCTTTATTTGGATTCATTGGTTTGATTTTTGGTTTAAAGCAATGTAAAACAGTTTTCAATTCTCGGAATGGATAGATAACATATTATTTTATGGAATTGGCAGAGGGAAGACATGGCTACGGAGTCGTACGAGGAGGCCATTGCAGGACTGACGAAGCTTCTCAGGTACTATCTCGTCCTGACAATCTGAGTACCTTTTTTTTATTTTTTATTTTATTCTTGTCTGTAAATGGATAATGACTCGCTGTTCTCGATTGTCATTTTCTGTTCCGTTCCATCGGGGTCCCACTTAACTGTACTCTAGTCTGACGGAGGTAAAACTCTTTCTGGTTACAGTGCAAAAGCTGACCTTGGAGATATCGCCGCCGCAAAGATCAAGCAGATAACGGCGGAGTTGGAGACGGCCGGTTTAAATCAGTTTGATCCGGTCGAGAGGATCAAAACCGGCTTCGTCCACTTTAAGAAAGAAAAACTTGAGTACGTACATTCTTCTAAATTATCCTTGATCGATTTTGAATTTTCGTGGAGAGTGGTATATATATATATATATATATAAATTATAAAATCCATTGTATCCAATTTCTTACTTAACAAACTCCTCAGTAACAAAAATTCGAGAAATGATATTTCTCATCATTGATTATATTATTTATGTGGGGCATTATTTATGATTTTATATGTCAGTCATTTAAATAAATAACCACTAAAATATGCAACCTTAATAAGTGTAAGATGACAAAAAAAAAAAAAAAACATTATTCTAAAACTTAGCGATGCCAATTCAATGCCACCGAGTGATGGTTATTGTCAACTTGATTTTATTATAAGAAAAATGAGTATTTGTGACGAAAACAAACTTATTTTGATTATAGAAAATAGTTGTTCATAAATAAACAATTTTTTTGTAATGATTTTTATTATTCATCATCAAGACATTTACGTAGTCCAATGAGCGCTCATTATTCCCTATAAATACATTAAGATGCCAAAGTTTAATTGATATGGACGTTTCACAGATTGTTAATGGAGATCAAAAAGCTCGAAAGATTCTAGAAATTTAAATTGGCTTTGCAAAGATAATGTAAATTGAAGATGATCCTGTAAACTGAATGGTGTTCAATGCATGCCTTTTTTCAGGAAGAATCCTGAGTTGTACGGTGAACTTGCCAAAGGCCAGAGTCCCAAGGTTACTCATCATGCTACTCTTTTTAAGTAGAATAAATTTATTCACGTTTTTTATTAGATGTAAAAATTTGTCATATTAATTTACATATGATAACTATTAAAGGCACAAAGAAATTATATAAAAATAAACATAAAAATTGATGTGATTTTATAACATCTGTTAAATTTATTTTATAATAAAAATAACTTTACAATCTGACGCATCACGTCAAACCACGTAAGTTTGTTAGTTTATTTTTATATAATCATTTTGTGGCTAAAAAATTTCTAAAACAATATTAGTATTTTAATTTTTTTTATCAATATAATAAACTTCCCAATAAATAAAAAAATGATATTTGCATTCGTAGCTATACCAGTCTCATGTACTTCCATAACAAGAAAAGGGTAGATATAAGATCAATTTTAAAAATTATTTTCTTAATGCTGGACCTATCATTTTTCAAAAAGATTATATAGGATTTATACACTTTAAAACTGTATCAAGCATTATTTTGGATACAGCAGTTGCATTCACACTTAGGCCCCATATACGTGATGCCTTCGGAATTTATTGGTAAAATTATGGTGGTAGGGGTTGAAAAGTGAAAGGCTTTTTTGTAGTCATGTTGGATAGATATTCTTTGCTTCCCATTTGCATTTTGTCAAGTTGAAACAGTCATAATCAATAATATCGATGGTAAAAAGTCAAAGACAAAAGCAAGTTTTATTTCCCTAATGGTAAAATGGTCTTGTGAATCCTAAAGAAGTTATTAAGTACTTTTTAATTGAAATATTGAAATAAGTTGAAAGTATCTTATGTCACATACATGCATTCATTTGGCTAACATAGAGATATATATTTGTTTATAAATGGAAGTGCAGTTTTTGGTATTTGCATGCTCAGACTCTCGCGTTTGTCCCTCCCACATCTTGAATTTCCAACCGGGAGAGGCCTTTGTGGTTCGCAACATAGCCAACATGGTCCCGCCCTTTGACAAGGTTATTTTTTCCTTTATCAAAACCCTCACCGATCTCTAAGCTTTTGTTCACATTTCATCAAGATATTCTTGTCCTTTGTGGCGTCCTTTAATTCATCTACTTGACATCACGCGTACTTAGAGATTGGTTTGAAAATTCAAAAGTTGACTCTAGTGGTTTAAAGCTTTCTCCTTTTCTTTCTTTTTTTTTTTTTTTGGCACTTTTATTTGTTTAATTGATATTTGTTATGTTGACTGGCTCTGCATGTTGCTGCAGAATAAATACTCAGGCGCAGGGGCGGCCATTGAATATGCAGTGTTGCATCTGAAGGTTTGAATACATGCATAGCTAGCCACTCTCTCTTTTTAATCTTCAATTTATTCTCACGCCTCACCTACTCTGTTTCGTGGGAGTTGTTCTTTCGGCAAAGGGAGACTACTCTTATGGTGGGGTAGGAAAAGTGATGTCGCCTAGACATCGAGCGTTCCCCACATCCTCCCATTATCCCATATGTGATGCCAATGTACAACGACCCACCCACCCACCCACCTTTTTTTCAAAGCCCCCCAATAGATGCTTTGCTTTCTAATAATGTCTACAATTTTCAACTCCAAAGCGTCATGAGTCATGACCTTGAAATCACTACCCATCTTTTCATCCTTTGGAGGTGGCAAAATGATGTCCTTTCCCCATTTACTTGATAAATATTTATAGAATGCAGGATAATATGTGGAAAAAAAAAACACAGTGATTGGACTTAATTGGTGTGATTGTCTTCCTTTACTAATGTATTTCTCTTGAGTTCTGCTACATACGCTTGGTATTTTTTGTGCACTCTACTGAAATAATTGATTAAAATAATTATTTTATATTAAAAAAAAGTAATACAGCCAATTACATTAATAGAGTGTGTAATGAGTACATAAAAGTGACTACACATAGAATTTTTAATTTCGCTTAGACCAATTCACCTTAGTTTTACCCCGTTTGTACTACAAATTGGGAATAGGACTTGAAGTGTATAGTATCAATTTGTGTATAGAATATTTTGGTCATATAAAGTCTATGTTAACAAGTAAATGACCAAAATACTTCATGCTTTACGGTTTACACTAAATAAATATTATCCATTTCATTTGAAATAGAGATGATCTATCCAATAGAATCGGGAGTTCGACCATTAAAGACATGGAAAAACATTAAGCACAACTTACGGGATTTGGAAGTCATGATGATAGCCAATGGCCAGTGAGCGACACAAGACATGGATCTCATGATCTCATGTACTTTGCATAGTTGTATAAATATGCCTGTAACTCCTCTAAATAATGAAATATAAGACATCGAACTTGTTTATGTTGTTGGTTGGGTCATTTAATGCCCTTCTAGATGAAAAGTAATGCCATAAAAGTGAGAAGGCAGAATAGTTTGTCCAAAAAGAAAAAGTACAAAGAGCATGCTACCTCCCTTCCTCTTTATTCTGATACTGAGACTAAGAAAACAAAGGCATTTCAGGTGGAAATTATTGTGGTCATGGGACACAGTTGCTGTGGTGGTATAAAGGGGCTCATGTCTATACCGGAAGATGGGACCACTGCGAGGTACGCAAAAGCATTCTTATATGATCACGATGTCATTAAGAGCTCTTTGCCTGATTTTTCTAGGATGTGTGACCAGAAATTATACTAGAAAGTTTTTTTCCCTTTTATTGATTGCATTGAAATTAAAATTAACGCCACATCAAGTTGTGTTTGGTTGTTGAATTGAAACTCAACTCATCTCAAATCAATCATTGATGAGACCTACTAATTTTTTAACTTCTTATATAAAAAATTAAACTCATCTCAACCCAATTCATACATTTCAATCTAAAAAGTTAAACCCATCTCAATAATACATGTGTTGTAACAGCAGATTCTATGGTGTGGTATATGTGTGTAAACTCACCATTTGTCTCAAAAGGAGGTAAGTGTAGAATTAGAGTTTGAATTCAGGATCTCTATTCTAATATCATGTTAAATCATCATTTGTCCCAAAAACACATTTGTATTTTATTCTTAACAACGTGGACTATAGGGTTTAGAAGACAACAATGTGGACTTACACTATCTTTAGGTGTTAAGGTGATCTTAGATGATTTGAGATTATCCGAATAATAATATTTTGTAGGTTCTATAAAGATGTGTTCAAATGTATGAAATAAGTTGAGATATGTTTAATTTTAAAAAAATAATGGATCCCATAAATAATTGATTTGAGATAGATTGTGATGGAATTGACATCTAGATATAGAATATTTTCCGTCCTATATGAAAGGAAAATAGCAAAAAGAAGCCATAAATATATAGACAAGGGGGAGATGGGTATGGAAAAGTGGAAGAGGGGAAAAATACAAATTTGGTTTGCCTTGTTGGCTTTTCAGAACTTCAAAGATTTGGCCCCCCATGTGATGTTATTTACATAAAGCGATTTAATTTCAGCCGTCTTAATAATATAATAATTTAATAGTGTCAACCCAATCAATCCCTTATCCAACTGAATAATAATTAACAAGGTTTATTACTTCTTACTATCTATTTATTATTTATTTTATTTTATTTATTTAATATTTTATTTAATAATTAAGGAAGTGACTATTTGTATATTAAAGTTGTATATTGGTTAACTCTTTATTTATTGGTTAAAGAAGTGACTTAATTTTTTATTTAATGAAATTTTATATATTTTTTTAATTTTTTCTTAATGATTAAGGATGTTAAAAAAATACTTAAAAGAAAATAATAAAAAAATAAAAATTTCAAATATATTATAGAGTAATAAAAGAATGATAAGAAGATAATAAGTCTATTATTATCCAACTAATAATGTGAATGAAAAGAAGGTACAGGAATATTATATTCCAGTGATGGCATATACTCATAGTTATCCGAAGAATGTGATAAAGAAAAAATTGAAGGGAGCTTTCAAAATTAAATAACCTTTGGCATATACCAACATTCCATTATTGCCTCTATGCCCCCACTACTTTCCATAATTCTTCATGTACGTCTTTCCATGTCAACATTATAGGCAACTCGAAGCATTTGTGGGTACGTAGTGGATAGTTTTAACAAAAGCTTGGTCTTAATTTCTGTGTATTGAACTTGCAGTGAATTTATCGAGCATTGGGTCAAAATCGGTTCCCCCGCAAAGACCAAGGTTAAGACAGAATACAGCGAGTTAAGTTTCCATGAGCAGTGCACCAATTGTGAGAAGGTAAATTATGCCGACCAAAAAGATTATGTTAAGTACAATCACGGAGTGCGTAAGTGTCGTATAATTACTTTGAAAAAGAATAGAGTCCACTATTAAAAGTGATTGCACGGTACTTGTGCACTCATAACTACAACTATCATTTTACGACTGCAACTATCATTTCTTTCTATATATATATGTTATAAATGGCATATGACTAAAATTATAAGGGAGGAGCTGTCCAAAAGTTAAGTTGGGTGACCCTAATGCATGCAGGAAGCTGTGAATGTATCACTGGGAAACTTATTGACATATCCGTTTGTGAGAGAAGGTGTGGTGAATAAAACACTGGCTCTCAAGGGTGCACACTACGACTTTGTCAAAGGAGCTTTTCAACTCTGGGATCTTCACTTCAAAATTATACCCAACCTGTCTGCATGATCATGATCATCTGGTGTTTTGTTTATCTTAATATCCTTTTTTAGCCCTAAAGAGCATTCCATACTGATAAATGCTATTTTTGATCATCCTATATTTAGTCATCCTCAATCACATTTACCATGCGTCGTATTTTAAGTGGTTGATATTTAAATGGTTGATATATGAAATAACTTAAAATGTGACACGTAAATAAATGTGATTAAGGATGATGAGATTTAGAATGAAAACTAGCCTGCTTGCTCTTTTGTATATGTTAATTAGAACTGCAAAATAACACATTAAGTGAAGTGTTAAGTTTACATAAAATATAATACATTTGTGGGCAAGTCAATAATCACTCGGAAAACACCTATAAACACTGGTAAAGGAGTACAACGACTGTTCTTTCCTCAATGGGCCGTGTTTCATAGGGCTCTTCAACCCATGTCTTCTTATCTTTCAATAGTCTAATGTAGCCCTTCTTTCTTCAGCCCAATGGTGGTAATCTCCATTCCTTTTTTTTTTTAATCAAAAGAACCTCGTATATTACTTTACTCAATATTGAAACTATTACAATTTAAATCCTTTGAAACTTGTAAAAGAATGCAATCTGGACATTCATCTATCCATATCAGTTCTTGTACTATATCTAAAGCATGTTTTGCTAACAAATGGGCTGCCCCATTTCCTTCTCTTCTTATACACTTTACCTTCCAATCACTTCTTCCTTTCATAACTGTTTTTATATCCTCAATAATGTGGCCTTTCACAGACAAGTCCTCCTCCTCACTGTTAACAGAATCCATGACAATTTGAGCATCCCCTTCAAAAATTACTTTGTTGAAACCCAAGACATTGCACAGATCTACAGCATACCACAAGGCTATCGTTTCTGCCATGACAGAATCAGAAACAGGAAGTTTCTTGTAACAAGCACAGGCTAACACTTCACCATGTTCATTTCTTAAAACTACTCCCAGCCCCATGTTTCGTTTATTAAGAGAGGCATCCCAATTTGCCTTTATCCATCCTTGTAAAGACTTTCTCCACATCTTACAACCTCTGCTACTCGAAATACCATCACCTAGTGGCTTTGCTTTATCTTTCAACTGGGCCTCTTGAAATTCTTCAATCATTGCTCTAGTTGCTCTGATCAAAGGGTCAGGTCCCTTGAACACATCTTCAAAAATAAAGTAGTTCCTTCTTCGCCATAGTGACCTCATCAGAACCGCCACTAGTTCTAATCCTTCTATTTTCAATCTCTCCATCAGCTTCTCCCATAAGATCAGAAAATTATCTTCACTAGCAGACCATTTTTGAATGACTTGGAAAGAACCTGCCCACACATCCCTGGCAGCAAGGCAATGCCATATAACATGCATTGCTGTTTCCTCATCACACCCGCATATAGGACAGGATGCATTTTCCACCACCTTTCTTCTCCATAGGTTCTTTCTTGTAGCTAAAGCATTATTCCCTAACTTCCATAGAAAAGACTTGACCACTCCTGGTACCCTCAAGCCCCAAATGTTCTTCCAAACCACATCTGTGTTCTGCTCCCTTGAAGTTTCCCCCTTTTGTGCTCTTTTCCTCTCTTGGTCTGCATGATAGGCACTTTTTATAGTGAAAATGCCCTTATTAGAATGCCCCTATATCATCCTTTCCTCTGAATCCAGCTTACTCAAAGGGATACTACAAATTTGTTCAGCCTCTTCCTTCAAAAATATTTCATTCACCAGCTCCTCATTCCATTCTTTCCCACCTTGATCCATTAAAGCTCGTACCCTTGCTGTTTTATTCAATATTTTGACCGGAGATTGGACTGTATAAGAAGATGGGGTACTAAGCCACTTGTGACCCCAAACCTGAGTAGATTTGCCATTCCCTATCCTCCATCTCAACCCTTCCTTTAATAATGACATGGAACCCCAAATACTCCTCCAGATTAATGAAGGATTGTATCCCAGACTTGCATCCAACAGATGCTTAGACTTAAAATACTTCTCTTTGAAGATTACTGCAGCTAGAGTATCAGGATTCTGTAAGAGCCTCCAAGCTTGTTTGGCTAGCAAGGCTGAGTTAAAACTATCCAGATCTCTAAAACCCATCCCTCCTTTCCACTTCTGGTTCCCCAATCTTTCCCAACTTTGCCAATGAATTTTCTTTTCTCCCTTAGCACTTCCCCACCAGAACCTCGAAAACATTGAATTGATCTCATAGCATAGATTCTTTGGAAGCTTAAACACACTCATTGTGTAAGTGGGTATTGCTTGCAAGACAGCTTTTATCAATATTTCCTTCCCTGCCACTGATAAAAAATTATTCTTCCAGCAACTTATCTTTTGCCATATTCTGCCCTTGATACACTTGAAAGAATTGTATCTTGATCTTCCCACCACTGAGGGGAGGCCTAAGTATTTTTCATAACTTCCACATGCCACCGAACCTCCAGCCCTCAAAATAAGCTCCCTGTCCTCAACTTTGGTGTTTGAACTAAAGAGAATTGAAGTTTTTTCTTTATTCAAAAACTGCCCTGAAGCATTTTCATACACCTTTAACAAAGCTGTCAGCTTGTTCCATTCCTCACCTAAGGCCCTACCAAACAAGATACAATCATCTACAAAGAGCAGGTGATTTATCCTAGTTCCCCCTCTTGCCATAGTTACCCCTTTTGTTAAGCCCCTATCATCAGAAAAATTGAGTAGAGCACTTAATCCTTCAGCACAAATAATAAAGAGGTAAGGAGAGATAGGATCCCCTTGCCTTAGGCCCCTTGTTGGCTTTAGCTTTCTGCCTAGTCTCCCATTAATAAGAACTGAGTATGTCACTGAGGACACACAACACATGATCAACCTTATCCATTTCTCACAGAACCCCAACTGCATCATCATAGCCTCCAAGAAGCACCACTCAATTCTGTCATAGGCTTTAGACATGTCCAATTTGATTGCCATAGACCCAATCTTACCTTTTTGCCTAGTCTTCATAGTATGGAGAGCCTCATAAGCAACCATTATGTTGTCCGAGATCATCCTTCCAGGGATAAAAGCACTCTGTGTAGGGGAGATTACCACTGCCAAAACCTTCTTAAGTCTGTTAGCAATGACTTTAGAGGCTAGCTTATAGACCACGTTACACAAGCTGATAGGTCTGAATTCACTCACCACAGAAGGGTTTTTTACTTTAGGAATAAGGACTAAGTGAGTATAATTCATTTGTTCATCAAACTGACCCCCATTCAGAAAAGACAAGACAGCTTCACAAACTTCTGCCCCCACCACCTACCAATGATTTTGATAAAAACAAGCACCTAGCCCATCGGGGCCAGGAGATTTCAAAGGAGCCATATGTTTTAAAGCACTTTCAATTTCTGCTCTAGTGAAAACTTTGGAGAGATTCTCATTCATCTCTTTAGTCACTCTTGGCTTCACTCCTTTTAGACAATCATTAAGGGCTTCCTGAGAAGGGCAAGGCGAAAGAAAAAGCTTCTGGAAAAACTCCTTCTATGTCATCTCTTTAGTCACTCTTGGCTTCACTCCTTTTAGACAATCATTAAGGGCTTCCTGAGAAGGGCAAGTCGAAAGAAAAAGCTTCTGGAAAAACTCCTTCTATGTCATTTTTGTTAGTCACCAAAATTCCTTGTTCATTGAAAACTTGAGTGATCAGATTCTTCCTCTTCCTCTGACTAGCACAAGCATGAAAATATTTCGTGTTTTTATCTCCATTCTTGTACCAGTTTCTTTTTGCTCTCCGTTTCCACTTCAAGTCCTCTTGGTCCAGTAGACAATCCAGCTCCTTTTGTACCTCCCTAATCTCCTGAATATTGTGTCTTCCTTCTTCTTTCTGTAAATTCTTTAACAACTTAGTTTTACAGTAATCTCAAGAGTTTTGTTTCTTTTTAAGGCTCTGCTCCACCTTTTCAAACCTTCAGTACAATTTCTAATTGACCCTTTAAGCTTATCAAAGGGACCCCTTTCTCTAGGTGATTGCTGCCACCCTTCTCTAATCACCCTTTCACATTCAGTTTCAGAAGCCCACCAAGCCTCATATTTAAAAGTTCTACTGCCCCTGAAATATGAGTTCTCTGTTTGGGAAAAACTTAGTAAAACAGGCCTATGATAAAAAATTCTAGCCACCAAAACCTCCACACTGACTTCCTTCTGTGCTTCTATCCACAACTTGTTAGCCACCACCCTATCTAACCTCTCCTTAGTGAAAGTATCATCCCCTTGTTGATTGCTCCATGTAAACTTATCCCCTTTCCAACCTAGATCAGCTAAGCCTCCCCTTTCCAAGGCATTTATGAAGTTCTTCATTAAAGGTTCCCCCTAGGCCTACCTCCTTCCTTTTCATCATTCGTAAGTATCTCATTAAAATCCCCAAGAACACACCATCCTTTATTCTCCTCAGGTTTTAGGGAAGATAACAAGTGCCATGCCTCTTGTCTTTTACTTGTTTCAGGTTGCCCATAGAAACCAGTCAAAAGCCAAATATGTTTCCCTTTGTTATCAAAAATCCATGCACTGATATGCCTCTGGGTAAAGTTCAGAATATCAACCAAACCTTCCTCTTTCCAAAACAATAGTAGTCCACCACTTCTACCATTTAGTTCCACTCCAAAACATCCTTCCATTCTCAACCTTACTCTGATGCCCTCCAACCTTCGAAACTGCAGCTTTGTTTCCATCACAAACACCACATCTGGCCTCTTATCCTCTACTAAACAGCAGAGGTCTTGAACTGTCCGAGGGTTGCCAAGCCATCGGCAGTTCCAACTTAATATTTTCATAATGTTTGGCGGGGCTGTTTGACAGCCTCCGCCAAATCTTCCTGTGCAGCAATAGCCTTTCCTTCACTTTTTAATTTCTGTTTCTTTTGTAGAGTTGCCTCCTTCACATTCCAACTGGCCTCCTCACAAGATCTTTTTGAGATTGGTATATGTGTTGGCAGTACCTCTCTAATTTCCTTATTTTGCGCCCTTCTCTTCCATGACTTCCCCTTTTTTACTAGATCCCTTAACACCTCATCCACCTCTTGAGTATCAGACACTACATTACTTCCTTCATACTCAGGACTACCCAACCCTTCAAACTCTGTTTCAGGTTGATCAGAAAACTTCACTCCCCCTAACTCTCCCCTTCTCTTCCCATCCTCCACCTCTTGGGTTGTTACCTCCATTACTCTCGTTACTTCCTTACCCCCCCCCCCAAGGCTATCTACCCTTTCTTCCTCTACCTCAGTTCTCCATCTCCCCTCACTTCTACTTTCCCCATTAAAACCATATCCCCCCTTCTTCCTTCCCACTAAGTTCAGCCTTAACCAGGCCCCAAATTGTTCATCTCCCCCATTACTCCCATCCCTCACCTCTCTCTTTTCTGGGCAGCCATTGGACCCATGAATGATTCTACCACAAGAAAAACACAAAAAGGGTAATTTCTCATACCTGAAGGGAACCCATATGCTCCTGCCATGAGCTAAAACAATTCTTCCTCTCGCCAGAGGCCTTCTTAGGTCGATATCAACTTGAACCCTCAGATAACTTCCCCATCCACTCCCATCTCCCTGAACATCAACATCCTCCACCTTCCCCATCGTGTTTCCCACCTGCTCCCCCTTCTCTTTTGTCATCATTGCTAATGGTAGGTTGTACATATGCACCCATATCTTCTCATGATCAAAGGACATCATCGATGGGGGAGTAAACCCATCGAACAGTTTGAGCACCATTATCTGGTTATCAAAGAGCCAAGGTTTCCCACCCCACACCTTTTGTTTGTCTGCGTGGTTAGCGAAAGTAATAACATACACATTCATCCCCACCTCTAGAAATTTTTCCGCCTTGCTAATTTTCCAAATCTTTGCCATCGTCGACTCTAGTAACCCAGCGGTGATTTTCCTTTCAATCCACAACTTTCCCACCAAGCTTCTTTCTTCTTTGTTCTTTATTTCCTCTGATACTGCATCTTCTAAATCCACGCAGAGTTTTTCATCCTCTGTTAGACGAAGCTTTCCCCACTGTGCCTCTAGATTATCCATTGCCTGCCACCTTCCTCCTGGTTTCGTCACCACCAAAACCACTACGAAGTGAAGAAAACCACCACGAACCGCCACTCACCCCCTCCGTCTGCCAGATACTGACTGTACTACTCCCACTCACAGTCGCTCTTCCACCAGAATTCAGTTAGAATCTCCTTGCATGCTGCATGCCCCACTTCTCCTCTCTTTCCACTAACGAAAAAGAGAGAGAATACTATCACCTTTTTCTTCTTGGTAATCTCCATTCCTAATCAAACAACCAGTTGCTTCAAAAGTTGAGTTGAACAAAAGACAATCGATTTTAGCATTTATATTATATGATAACATTTATCCTCAAGTGTAGACCAAATCTTTCATGTATAATACTTAATTAAATGAGCGTGAAGTATAGGGTCACAATTTAAACTTAAAATTTATGCTCTGATACCTTATTAAATCATCACTTATCTAAGAAATTTAAATAAAAATATTAATTTAATTATTTAAATTATATCTTCGTACTTCTCACTTATGGACTAAATTTTCTTTGATAAGTTAGATTAATACGTAGAATATTTTAGTTAAATAAATTGGAGTGTAGAGTCAACATGAAATATTTTAATTATCTAATACTCCCTCTCACCCTTCAAATCATTTTCTCGAACCCATGATGGGCTTATTTGTGTAGTAGGGATGTCTCTCCCCCAATGGTTATTTTATTGAGCTCATAGGTTTATCTTTCTCGGTGTGGCTTCCACTCTCTAGGCTTATCTTTTTTATTTATGCTACCAAGAAGCCTTTTTATTTTGCAGATCCAGCATATCTGGTGACATGACATTATTTTATTTAAAAAAAAAAAAAACAGCAACACACAGACAAACAAATCGGCATATTCACTTTAACAAAGAACAAGAATAGTGCACAACTTATGATCTTGAGGGGATCAGAATTCCTCCAAGAATGAATCTTATTAACTTTTCTCAATGCCTTTTACAAAGAAAGCTCCAGTATTTATACATATTGGAGATCGTTATTCTAGTTACAGATGGGAAGGGTATTCTTGTAATCTATCCTAAGTAAGGGTACGTACGTAAACTCCTACATTTAATGAGTCACATGCCCTTCAGCTGCTTACTGACCCTCAGCTCCTTCATCAATCCATTGAGTTCCCCTTTACGTGTCTATACTACTCTTCTACCGCACTGCCCCCATGCCACTGTAATGCTCCTAACAATTTTTCCCCCATCAAAAGTTGACCTTGCCCACAAGCTTAGGGTAATGAACTCTCAACTGGTCCACAGGAACTCAAGATGAGTCTTCCTCAATAGCCCCATGCCATTTAACCAACAAGTCAATCAATCGGTTGTTGTTAAGGGCAGACATTCTTCTCTGCAATATAGTCTATGGCTCAGTCCCCCCATGAGAATCAAGTAATGGCAATGTGGATTAAATATTATCTGTTGGTCCAATTTGTTTTTTCAATTTGGAGACATGGAAAACTGGATGTACAGATGAATTTTGTATAAATTTCACATTTTATGCCACTTCCCTAATGCGTTCCAGCACTTTGAAAGGGCCACAATACTTTGTTGCTAACTTAGGATTAGCAACTTGACCCAAACTCTACTGTTTGTACTTTTGCAACTTCAAATTCCCAATTTGAAATTGCCTCTGTGTGTGAAGTCTACATATTGCTTCTTCATGTTAGATTAAGCAGCTAGGAGGTTCTTCTCCAACTACACTACAATTTCTTCCCTTAACTTCAACTCATAATCCACTGCCTCATTTTGTGTTGTGCCTCCTACATATTGCAGCAATGTAGGAGTGAAACACGATACAAAGTCTCAAATGGTGTAATACTGGTTGATGAGTGGACTAATGTGTTATACCACCATTCTGCCCAAGGAAGTCAATGAATTCACTGCTTGGTTTTCTTATAAACAAAGCATCTAAGATATTACTGCATGCATTTGTTAACTATTTCAGCCTGCCCATTTGACCGAGTATGATAGGCAAAGCTGAAATGCTATTGTCATTTAATATAAATAGCTCCCTTTAAAAAGTACTCATGAAAGCCACATCTATCTCTTATAATAGTTAATGGCATACCATACAACTTGAAGATTTGAGAAATAAAAAGCTTAGCCATTGAAATTGTATTGTAATGATGAGATAATGGCAGAAAATGAGCATATTTTGTAAATATATCAACCACAACAAAAATGATAGAAAATGCTTTAGAAAAGAGGAAGATCATGAATAAAATCCATGGAGATATCACTCAATGGTCTAGTGGGAATTGACAATGGTTGTAACAAGCTAGCTGGTTGCAAATTCTCCTTGCACTTTTGACAAACTGTGCATTCTTTAATATATTTCTTAATATCTCTTCTCAAACCAGTCCAAATGAAATCAACCTTGGCTTTAAGCAAAGATTTTTGATATCCTGAATGTCCCCCAAAAGCACTACTGTCTATGAACTACAACACTCGTTCCTTCAAATGAGATAAAGCTAACAAAAATAATCTTCATTTCTTAAACAATAGTCTATTTTTTACTGCAAAGTTTTGATTGGTAACAACCCCTTGTTGTAACTTACTACAAATCTCATAAACTTCTTCATTCTACAAACAAGAAGCCTTCAATTGTTCTGTCCACAATGGATCCAGAATTGTGATAGCAGTCCCCAAAATGTAAAGCCTCCACTTCTTGACTGCTAACACCAATGCCAACAGTTCCTTCTTGTATGTAGATAAGTCCAATGCCTTGCCTTTCAATGCTTGACTACAGTATGCTATAGGCCTTCCATCCTGGATTAACACAGCCCCAATACCCCTTCTTGATGCATCACACTCGATAAAAAAGGGCCTAGAGAAATCAGGCAAGACTAAGACAGATGGGTTAGTAACTGCTTGTTTTAATGCCTTAGAAGCTTGTAAAGCTTTAGACCCCCAAACAAATACGTCCTTCTTCTATATTCAATGAGTGGGACATTAACCAACCCATAACTTCCCACAGATTTCCTTTAATATCCAGTTAGTCCAAAGAATCCCCTTAGAGATTTAATGGACCTTGGTAAAGGCCATTTAATCATAGCTTTAATCTTGGATGGATCTACTATGAAATAATTTATATCTCATCCCATTCCATCTCATCATATTTCATTTCTTTTCCAAATATCATTCAAACACAAACATATTCAAACTAATCATTATAACTTTTCCATATTACCAAAAAAAAAAAAAAATCAACTTTTTCAAATCTCAAAATAAAAATAATATTAAAAAATCACATTCTAACAATATTTTAGTTTTATAATATTTTTTTATTTAATTTTTTCTCTCTTCTTTCACGAAACCCAATAAATACTTAACTCAAACTATCTCACTATTATTCATAAATTATCTTACTACTATTCATAAAATTCTTATCTTATCTCGTTCCCTAAGCATCCCCCAAGTGCCCAAGACACTTCTTTTAGCAAACAATGTCATTTTTTGCTAAAACTTCCAATACCAATGATAAGTCTTGTAAATGTTCCTCCTTGCTCTTGTTATATATTAATATGTCATCAAAGAAAACTATATCACATTTTTTTAAGAAGGGCTGAATACCTCATTCATCAAGGCTTGAAAAGTGGCCGGAGTATTAATTAAGCCAAAAGGCAAAACCAAAAACTCATAGTGGCCTTAGTGTATTCTTAATGCAGTCTTCTCAATATTAGCTTTCTTACACAAATATGATGATATCCAGATCTAAGGTCTAGCTTGGAAAAAATTATTGCTTCACACAACTCATCTAACAAATCATCAATAATTGGAATGAGAAATTTATCATTTACTGTTTCCCTATTAGGTGCCTTACAATCAATGCACATACACCATGATCTATAGACTTTCCTCACTAAGAGTACAGGTGAGGAAAATGGAAACTGACTACTTCTAATCACTCCTGATCCAAGAATTCCTTCACTATTTTCTCAATCTTAGATTTTTGGTAAAAAAAAGGATATCTGTATAGTCTCAAAGATACTAGCAATGTACCTTCTTTGATATTTATTTTGTGATCTTTATTCCTCTTGGGTGGTAACCCTTTAGGTCCCTCAAAGACCCCATTATATTTCAAAAAGCCAAGCTTAAAAAACCATCTTCTAAGTAATATTTTAAAATAAAGAATTTAAAACAAATAGGATAAGTTAACTACCACATGTGACCAACCTTGCCACCAAGAGCACGACTTTTATTGGGCTGCTGTGGTGATCTAATATCTAGACACAATCACCAGCCCAATTTGAGCCGCTTGTGATGGCCGAGCCACCCATTAATAGTGGCTGTGTGTTGTACTTCTTTTACATATATTTGTCAATGTTGTGTTTCGTGTGTCTGGGCTAAGTTCCTACAATCTTGGCCGTGATGTTCCCACCTGCGATCACGAAGACAAGGATGGGCTTGGGGGTGGTCTGGGAAGCCTCCAATGTTAAAGTCAGTAGTTCATTTGAGTAAAATAGTAATATAAATTTGAGTTAATTACACTTTACCTCTTTAAACTTTCATTCAATTTAAAATGTACCTCCAAAACTACTAATTGCACCAAAGTGGACCCTCAAAATTTCAATACTTTCCAATCCCCCCTTTCGTCTATTAGCAGTGATAAATCTAACAAAAATTCACTGCATGTGCTACTCATGTGCATAAATTCACTACAAAGATGTAATTTTCATTTAATTTATTATCATTGACCATATAAAATATAAAATAATATATGCGATCAATTAATAATAAATCATAAAATTTATTTTTTATTAATTTATATATAGTTAATGAATATCAAATAATTTCATTATATACATAGATTATTCATACTTGCTTGCAACTTAGGTCTAAAATTATTTTATATATGGTTAATGATTAATGATTTATTATTAATTGATAACAAATATTATTTTATATTTTATATGGTTAATGATAATAAATTAAATGAAAATTAAATCTTCGCAGTGAATTTCTATTAGATTTAACGGTGCTGGTAGACGGAAGGGGGGACTGGGAAGTTTTGAAAGTTCGAGGGTCCACTTTGATACAATTAGTAGTTTCGAAGACACATTGTGAATTAAGTGAAAGTTCGAGGGGACAAATTTTAATTAACCCTATAAATTCATAAAGTGTTTAAGATTGAAGTTGACATTTCTGATGATCACACCAGAGGTGGAGGAGGACCAGTGACTTGGCTTGCTTTGCTCGTGGGTATTCTTACATAAACTTATGCATCTTTGACTACGAGTTCATGGCTTAAAGTTCGTGGCTAAGCATTGTTTGGTAATACTTAATTTATTTATCAATTTATTTAATATGTTTAGCCAAAATATAGAATATGTAAATGATTTGTTGGTATAATAGTTTTTTCATGGATGACTCAGAACTAAATTTTGGGTGAAGAGAGGAGCATAAAATTGTTGAGGAGTTTATGTCTAATGCATTTCCGAAATATAAGCCGAGATGTCATGAGCATTATAATAAGTTCGAGAATAATGAAGAGGTGCGCCAACATCCTTTTTAGGGTATTTGACTTTGCAATTGGAAAAACTTTTGTGGCATGTTTGAAGATCATGCATTTAAGGTAAATGAATTATTTTACTTGTTATATTTTGTATTTTTTTTTTTGTAAATATTTATTATTTATTTGCAGGAGCGGAGTTCTATAAAAAAAAAAAGCAAATAGATCAAACTTAAAAATTCATCATCATGTAGGTTCAAGATCTTTCTATCATCTCTCTAAGAAACTAGTAATGCTATTTTTTTAATGGGTTGCTTAGTTTGATATTTGTCTTATTTGAATGAGTTTATATTTATAAAATATGTGTCTTGTAGCAACAATCAGATAACAATTACAATCTGATAGAATTATAAGTTGCATCATTTATTGATTGTAATGAAGAGTGGACTCATCCCGAACGCACATGAAAATTATGTAAGTATTATTACCTATTTCAACTAAAGAATTGTGTATTTGTGATAATATTAATTCTTTCTCTTAAGTGTAGGAAAAAATGATTGTCCTGTGTGTTAAATTAACATCTAATCAGAATTCCTCAACAAGTATTCTCAGATATGAGAATATCTGAGAACACTTACAAAAGTTTTGGATCCATGTTCATGAGGATATTTGAGGGATTTTGGTCGTTGCATCAAGGCTTCTAACTCATCCTCATCATGCAATAATGCCACCAGCGGTTCTAGAGATTTAGTACTCGTTTGGGAATATAAATGTTCTCAGATATTCTCAGATATTTCATTCCCAAACACTACTCAAACACAATTACTTAATTATTACAAAATCTTCAAACTCTAAAACAAAACACAATAAAGCAATACAAAGTTTTCTAATTTTAAAATAAAAATTATATTAAAAAATTATATTCAATTATTTCTTAACTTTATAATATTTTTATTTAACATTTTCTCTCTTATTTTTTAAAATCTAATAAAACATCTTAACTTAAACAATTTTACTATTATTCACATATATTCTAATACATTCCAAATGAGTTCTTAGAGGAAGCGGGGTTTGAGATTGAGCAATTGATGACAAAGCAGCAAAAGTTAGAGAATATTGTAGCATAACTATCAGAAATGAAGATGCGATTTAAACAATAACAACAACGACAACAAGAGAAGTTTAGAAGAGAAATGCAAATCCAACAAGAATAGATGCTACAACAAAAGTAGATGTTGGCACTCCAAAAGTATATCTTGGAGTGCCGTGCTTGACAGGTAGTACTTGGAGAGAAAGGATTGCATGTTGGCATCAAAGAGCCCGAAATGCTTCCCGTTATGGTCAGCTACTGGGACTATTAACTTTAATTATCACTTGTCGTCTCTGGTGGCGTCACTGTAAGTCACGAATGGAGGGAGTGATGGAATCAACACAGACTGTTTGGTTAATTATCACTTGTCGTCTCTGGTGGCGTCACTGTAAGTCACGAATGGAGGGAGTGATGGAATCAACACAGACTGTTTGGAGCTCTATTAAGTATTGGTTATCTTGGGTTGCATTGAAATTGAAGGATGTAAAACCACTTACTCGGCGCGATGAGGAGATGTTACTGTGTTTGAATTTACCAATCAAACCTGTTGCAGAAGTGGTTTTGACGATGGTCCAGTGGACACGTCCAAAAGAAGGATGGATGAAGTTGAATATAGATGGCTGCTCACTTGGAAACCCAGGCCCTTCAAGTGCACGAGGAGTGATTCAAAATGATAAAGGGGAATTTATTTGTGGTTTTGCAGAGGTGATGGGTTTACTTTATGACCTTCGACATATTGGCAGGTTGGGTTTGTCAAATGTTGAGAGAAAATGGATTCAATGCTTGTGCTTCATTGGTTGAAAAAACAGAGATGTGGTCTTTAGTATATGGAAGATTATTGGGATGAAATACAAACTTGGATATATGGGATTACTTGTTCTATATCTCATGCTTACAGAGATCAAGTGAATGTTGCTATAGATGCACTTGCTGGCGCTCAAGGTTTAATTGGAACATGGTCTTCGGAGTCAGTCCTTCCTCCAGTTCTAAGAGGAATTCTGAGATTGGACAAGGGAAGTTTTCCCTATATTCGGAAACGTAGCAAGAATTCTTAGAGGTTTTCTTTTGTTGGGAGCTCATTGTTTTATTCTTTGTTTTTTTTTTATAGGTAGTGTTTGGAGTAGAAAGTCTCAGTTGTTACCACAGTTTTATCCTTCAGCCATAAGCTTATGAGGATGTATTTTAATAATACGGAGGCCAGACCTCCATGGTTTGTTTAAAAAAAAAATACAACAAAAGTAGATGATGATGCAACAATTCATGCCTCCTAACAACTGAATTAATAATTTTTCTACTGGTTCTATATGAACTAGCTATTTTCTATTTGTTTCCACTTCTAAAAAGAATGAGACTCCTTTTTATGTTTCTTGGACAAATATTTTGAGCAAAATATTTCCTATTTTTCTAAGGCCCTAAAACTGTTTGAACATATATTATTAACCATTCAAACAATTACATGGTACATTTGAATGAACATTGTACACAATCATGGAGTAACACATCTATACCGATCAAACATAGATACAACCTTCGAACGGAATGAACGTTACTTTTGAACGTGATAATTGTTCAAATGGTTTCTTACTACATCGAACATTTTATGAGTTCTAACACTAAATTTAGCGTTCAAGCGTGTTTTCCTAATAATACAGTCGAATGTATTAGAATTCGATTGACCACTCAATGAAATGCGTTTCAATATGCTTCGACGGTTGAACGTATTAGTTTACCATTCTAACATGAATTTGGGACGAATAATTAAAATTATTTGTCCTACAATTAGCTTTACGTTCGAATGCCATCGAATGGTTTCGTTCAGTTTCGTCCCAAAATGTATTTGTTGGGATGAAATTCAATTTTTCGTCCTAAAAAATATTTTAAAACGGCAATACCGGGACGACCTTGGGATGAGTGTTTTTCATCTCCAAAAATATTTTCTGTTGTCTTGGATATATTATGAAAAAAATACTTCTCATAAGCCACTATTTACTACCTTACACCTTATGAAAAACTCCCCCACACCTTATGAAAAAAACCCAACACCCTATGAAAAAAAAAAAAATTATAAGTATGTGGTGTGAAAATAAATAGTGGATGATGTATAAAATTTCTTATATTATGTACATATAGATTTGACCTCCAAGGTTATTCGACC
>QEOT01000841.1:0-33636 GCA_003123785.1 Pterocarya stenoptera | reverse complement strand
TATACCAAGAAGCAGCTCGCTCATTAAGCTTAAATGCGTAACCTGTTGTGCTCGTCGTGGACTTGTACTCATCTTTACCACTAGACTAATCAGCATTGCTAGAACCGCTCAGTCTCATGTCTCTACCCTGATAACAAAAAACAAGATATGCTATCTCACAAATGTATCCGAAAATCCTCTTAAGTGCTTGCCAATGAGCAGGTTCTAGGTTACTTTCATAACGACTAACCAATTCAACTACAAAGCAAATGTTAGGTCATGTATACAATATAGCGTACATTATACTTCCAACTATATTTAAATAAGAAATTTTGGTCATCTCTTTCATTTTCACATATTCTTAATGCAATGATCTAGGCTCAATGTATAATGCATCTCTATTAGAGTGTACAAGTTTGGAGTTGTTTATACATAATTGCTTTAAATCTTCTTAATGAAAATATCTTAATACAAATCAAGAAATTTTCTAAGCCTCTATTAAAATTTTAACTCAAAGCACATAATTTTTTTTACCCATGTCCTTCAAAGGACAACCACTCTTTTGTGGTGATAATGATCTCCACATCATTTCCAACTAATAAAATGCCATCCATGTGTAAAGATGAAATCAGAAAACTCTTTCATGTACTTTTAACTACACACAATGGTCTTCTTCTGTTAAACACATAATAGTTTTCTTCTAATATCTCAAGCAAATTGAAGTAATAGTCTCATGAAATCATAAGTACCATTGTCTAGATAATTATTTATGGCCATAAATGGAAAACTTAAGCTAGCAGACTTTGTGCTCTTTCCCCTTAACTTCAAAACCAACAAGTTGATCCGTATAGATCTCCTCGTATAGTTTTTTTTATGGCGAAATGCAATTTTCACTTTTCAAATCTCGTTGTGAAAGTTCTAAATCTAAATGTTCAACTATAGCTAGAATGAGGTGAATGGAAGCAAATCTCATCACATGGAAGAATGTTTCTGCATAATCTATGCCCTCGCTTTGGGGATAGCTCTTTGCCACAAGACATGTTTTTTATTTGTCAATTGACCAATCTGTCCATCACTTAATTTTTAAAACCCATTTGTTTCAAATAGATTCTCACCCAAGTGGAAGATCAAGTAACTCCCAAACTTGATTACTTTCCATAGAACTCATCTCATCTCTCATAACAACCATCCATTTATTTGAATAAGGCAAATCTAGTGCTGTCTCATAAGAAACAAACTAATCAAGGTCATATATAGCAGACATGGAAAATTCTCCTTCAATTTCAAAACGATAATGAAAATGGTTCCATATTTTATTTTACATAATTGAAACTCTTGTGACTTACTTTCTAGTATTACACTCCCACTAAGAGGTAAGTTAGTTCTACTATCTTTTGCAATTTTAAGATGTGATAATTCTCCACCCTCGCCACAAGATAGTATAACTCTCTCGAGTCCTTGCAACTTAGAAGGTTCAAAATCTTTTTTTGCTTCACCAATATTGGGAATATCATTCTCAATAAATGTGACATCATGTGACTCTATTTTGGTTATTCCTATGTTAGGTAATTTAGTTCTACTATCTTTCTGAATATCTTAGGAATATATGTTTATTTGCTCTAAGGCCAAGTTTGTGATATTTATGGGAAGTGGTGTAAACATAACTCGCAGAACTCCAACATCACAGATGATCCAAATTTAGTTATGCGTTATTCCATAATTAATATGGGGTTGAGGGAATAGACTTAGAAGGCACACGATCTAAAATGTAGATAACAGCTAAAAGAGCATCCCAAAAATGATATTAGTAGGTTAGCTTGAGCCATCATTGATCAAACTATTTTAAAAAAGAAATAGTTCCTCCTTTCCGCAACACCATTTTGTTACGGTGTGCCAAGAATCATTAATTTCCTACATGTTCTTTTTTTCTCATATAATCCCTGAAACTCTTTGAACAAGTACTCAAGACCCCAATCAGTTTATAGAATTTTCATTTTTTTTTAATTCTCAACATCAGCCATAAAACGCTTGAATCGGTCCAATATATCAAAGATTGGAAGATCATATAAACATAACTTAAAATGCATATTATAGCGTACCTTCACATTTAGAGGTCCGCAAATGGTAAAATGACCTAGCTCTAAACGATAAGATTAGCTTGGAGCCTTTCCAAAAGGCTTCCTATGAACTTTCACAGCTAAATAGGGCTCACAAATAGGTAGGCATAGCTAGCGAGAGACCTGAATATGCATTTTCTAACTAGTTTAGTCATTCTATTTTTTGCAATGTAGCCAAGTCTAGCATACCATTACAATAAATTAGAAATAACATCATTATCATTTAAAGCCATAAAAGAAAATGAGGGATTATCAAAATTCAATGTAAAGAAACTATTCGAAAGATAATCATGTCCATATAAAATATTATTTAATTAAAAGTCCAATTGAGGGTCATTAAAGTAAAAAGCAAAACCGAACTCCAACTTAGAAATAATTGAAATTAGATTACATTGAACGCTAGGTGTATAAAGCACATCATAAAAAGTAGACAAACCCAAGTTCACAATTGTCAAAGGTGTCGAAAAAGGGTCATGAAAAATAATTCCATGCTTCTACACGTGCCTACACGCTTGTGGGTTTTGTTTACCACTTGTAAAATATATTGGTATTTTTGCACTCGCAACCACAGGAAGTGTATATCACCTATGCCGTTTTCAGCATTTTTGAATGTCAAAATACTATTTTTTTTTTGTTCTAATATGTATGTCTATACCATTAGGGAAAACGGACCAAAAGTTCAGGGGTGAACCACACTATCCAAGACCAAGTGTAATGTCTTGAAAAAAATTCAATAGAAAGAATTTCTTTAGACCTTAGAAACACCATGAAATCCTTTTGGGATTTCATAAGTTGAGCGATCGATTAGGTTTTGATCCATTAGCATAATCGGATTTGATCCACTAGGGTCCAGATTTCCTTTTGATTTATTTGAGGGATTTGGGAGTATAATTTAATGAAACAAATTGCACCATTAAACTTGTATGAATAACTATGATTTTATAGTGTAATAAAAAAAATTTGATTTTTTTGGGTTAATAGTAGATCAACCGAAGAGCGCCACGTGACACCTAGTCCAAACATGCATCAAATCACATCTAGGATGTCCTAATCAGCCTAGGATCCCTAGAATTTTTTTTTGGACAGATGGCACCATTACAACCTTCCATTTAAAGCCCACTTTACACTTATCAAGAGGAGTACAAATGTGTACAGTGAATGAAGTGAAAACCAAGCAAATCAACATGCCTTCTTAAACATTTCATTATTCCATCCATTCAAGTACAATTTGGCCAGCCAATAAAGACGGTTTAACCCTAGTGAATCTCCAAAATTTGTGATGTAATCGAAACCCCAAATCTAGAGGGTAACTGAAACCTAGTTTTGTGTATGTGTTTCCCTCTTAGTTTAAACCACTTCTATAAGCAATCTCCACTCAAATACAATCTCTTACACCCTCAATCCACTCCCTTACACCATTGTACGCTCATTTTACCAAAAACATTACATGTGGGCCTGAAACTCTAAGTGAAATTTTAACTATACCATAAATTGATGCCATTCAATTAGACTGGTTTTGTTCTAGCCGAAACCCTCTCTTTGCCCATAGCTTCTCACACAAGGTTTTGCCCTTAAATGACATCTCCATAGCCTAACCTTATACCTTTAGTTCAGCCCCAAATAGTGTCCTTATGGAAGGTCAAACACTCAATCCACTCACCTCAAAGTCACCCAGTTGGCCAAGACACTTCAGCTCTCCTTTTCTGGCAGATTTTTCACCTTTTGCACAAGCAAGCTTCCCATCATGTTTCATACAAACCACCCACTCCAAGTTAGCCCCTATGGCCCAAGCCACACCCTCTTATTCTCCCACACTTTGCAAAATTTTCATCTCCTTCCTTGAGAGAAATCAAGAGAGTTTTTAGAGAGAAAAATTTTGGGTGATTTGCTTCTTGGATTTCCAGCTTTGTAAGTTCTTTTCCTAACCCAAATCTCTTCTATTTTTATTAAGCTATGAGTCTTCGATAATTGGATTATTAGAAGAGTGTTGGTTGATTTTTATTGGGAGTTTGAAGGTTGGATGATGGTATTTGGTGATATGGTGTTTGGTTTGTAAGCCTTGGAAGTTTGTGTTTTTTTATTAAAAATTCTTGAAAATTTCGGTGCCATGGAGTATTACATTGATTATTATACAAGTTCATGGTTTGAGTAAAGGCATATAAGGCTTTAATAAAATAGATTTGCATGATCCACTAAGTGTTAGAACTAAAACCCTTCAACATGAGATTGTTTCGTTTAGTTTGTAATTTTCACCTTAGGAACTTAAATCCATGATTTTGGTCTATAAACTCATGTTCTTAAAGCTTTGATTTATGGTTTAAGCTGGATTTTTAAACCTTTATGTCTAAGGTTTTTGTTAGAGTCTTGAAGAACATGCAAAGAGTATGTTTTCCTCTATAGTTTGGAGGATTTTGAGTTAATGGTTTCTTTGGTGTCATTATTTTCTATATATGTTAAATATGATGTTTGGATCAAGTTAGAACTTGAATTTGAGGTATATGGATGTGTTGTTTCAAGATTATATGTATACAAATCAAGGATTTAAGCTTGGCGTTCAAAGCCAATGCATGATATGTTTCGGGTTCCACGTTTTGTGTGCAAACTAGTTTTCATTTGGTGTATAAGTTGAATTTATTGCTTAGGCATCCATGTTATCAACTAGGAATGAGTGATTAACATGTTAGAGATTAAGATTTATGAACTTTTGGAGTCCTTGGTGTTAAAATGCAAAATAAAAGCCGAAGACACTAAGATTAGGTTCGGTTTGACCTAATATTGATGTTTTATGTGATTCTTGACAATAACAAGATTATGGATTTTAAAAAATGCTAGATTTAGTGTTTTGAAATGATATTAGAACTTGGTATTTGATATTTATGAGTTGTCAAATTAGGATTAGGCATGATGATATGTTTAAGGGCCAAATAGCAAGCAAAACATGATTTCTGGCCTATATTAGGTTCGGCCTAGTGGAGTTCTTGTAGTAGGTTTGAATTTTTATAAATTATAAGCACATAAATAGGCTTAGAATGAAATTATATAAGATATGTAAAATTTGATAAGTTTTGGGGACCGTTTGTAATTTTCATAAGTTTAGGAGTTAAATTGCATTTCCCAAGAATTAAAGGGTAATTTTGCAAATTAAGTTCTAAGTTAATACTTTCTATTTTTACGTAGTTAATTGAGAATCTCTAACCCTAGAATGTCCCTCGTTTCAACCCACACTATACTTTCATTACGCACGGAATTCTGTTAGTTAGCTTCTAACTTATGGTAAATTTATGTATATGAGGTGGTAAGGGTCAAGTAATTATATTCCTGTTTCATTTATGTTTATTTAATTGGAATATCTATGCCATGCCATGTTGCTACTACGTGTTTCAATCATGAATATTTGTCACTTGTCACGATCATCATGTCATTAAGCATTCAAATATATCATGAAATATATTTTTAAGTCTAGCATGAAATGTTAAGTTTACATCATGATAATCCCATGAGGCAAGACATCATGGTGGTGACCCCATGAGACAAGACATCATGTATGAGTCTATCTTATGTAAGCAAGCATGCCATGTTCATTAAACTTATGTTTTTCGTAACCACGCACATTTGCATCATGCATATGTGTCATGTTTGTTGTCAAGTATGCTTAATTGTAATGTCTGTAGCTTAGGAGTATACTTGCTGAGATTTTATAAATCTCATTATCGTAGTCTCAATTACCATTCCTACCATTCACATCAGAATGGTAGACGATGTGTCTGGGAGTAGAGGAACAGAGCACCCCGAACTGGACAATGTCGACTAGGCCGAGGAGGAGTCTCAAGGAGTTGGTGGAGTCGATCCTCCAAATCTTGGACATTATTTGAGAGCTAATAGCTGAGTTGCGTGAGCGACTTGGCATTTAGATTAGATTTTCATTTGTCTCTAACTATGGAGTGTGACTCCAGTACCATGTTATTTTGTTTATAGACAAGTTGAACAAATGATGTGACTTTTGTTTATGTGAATATGAATGGAAAGTATTTATGCTTTGGACTTAGCATTCTAGTACAATGTATGTTGTTCAAAATAAATTATCCGTTGTGTGTAATGCATCTTGTTAGAATCATGCTAACTGCATTGCATTCTTAATTGTTATGAATAGGGGTATGTAATATAATATTGCATGTCCTAACGCTTCAAGTTTCATCAAATCCCAAAATATTATTATTCATCATCTTTTTCCTTTGACAATTTTTATGGTTTTTCTGGATTTCAATTCATTTTCAATTGACCAAAATTTACTCCTTTTAATTCCAAATCAATCGTAGGATATATCAATTTAAAATTGAGGTTTTGGATTTCTCCCTCTACATGCAATGAAACTTCACCAAATATAATGGACACACTTCTGACTTATAAGGAATGCTTTCATTTGGAGAACTTGATCTTAAACATGGCATATCATACCCTCTAAGGTTGTATTTGGATGTTAAGCTGAATTAAGATGAATTGACTTCTTTATGAATAATACTGAGTTGAAATGGTGAAGTTAATTTTGTAGGGCCCACTTAAGAAGAGTTTAGATTTGTTTGGATGGCAAAATAAATTTAGATATATTTATGAAAATTTGAAAAAGGTTGTGGATTCTGGGTGTAAAGGGGTGTTGAGTTGAAAAAAATTGTGGGTCTCACGTGTAAAGAGATTTTGAGTTGAGATGAGTTTAGTGCTTTGAGAGTTGGGTGTTTAAATCTTAGACTCAGTTTAAAATTAGACTGAACAGAGTTGATCTCAGTGTAATCCAACAACCAAAATGGCTTAAGAAAAATTCGAATCTTAACAATTATGGCATATCATACAACATGCTTTTATACTCATCATAAAGTATCAAAGAACATGTAATCATATTTATAGAGGTGAAATCAAGCAACTGGCTTAGATACCAATCTTAGATGAGATTAATGCAAATTACCTTGAGTGGACAGAATCGCCACAAGGCTGGATCTTTGCTCGTTTTACATGCCATGTCAAATTGTTGTGATTACACCTCTACATCCCTTACTTCTAGTCTCCCAAAATAATTCCACATTTCAAGATCAAGTGTTTAAGATAGTTGATATAGGGAATTATAGAAAGAGGAGAGGGCATTTTTTGTACATTCAATTACTTTTTTCACATACCCACAACTGACGTATTTAAGAATCTTATTTAAAGAGTCTTCTAATAGGGTTGTTAATTAACTTCCCTAGAAGTTAGAAAAATTAATTAACTACCAATGGTTGGGAGTTATTAACTACTTTTAACTTTTCCACTCATGTGGACACTACATGTTTTATGGAGAACTGATTTACTAACAAGTATCTTGGCCAGAGACCAACAACCAAACTAACTTGTCTTTGACCAAAAAGACTATTGGGTGGCCAAACCAACGAGCCAAGGAGACCAATGTGCATTGTCGAGGGCCTCCGGCCAACAGGCCTATAATGGGTCTCCACAACCATAGAGTGATTAGTCCCATTAGCTAGGTCTCCACGACCAGAACTTCATGGATCTAGTTGTCAATCTTCAAGAATGTGTTTGGCATGAGAGTTGATGTGGACAACTGATTTAGTGAGTTTTTTTAATGATCATTTGGTAAGATCTTGAACTTACATTTGAAACAGAAATGTGAAAAAATACAGGTCATAGATTGAGATAGCTTGTACACTTTCAAATTTAGAAGTTTGTTTGACATTGTTGGTGTTAAGAACGCTTTGAGAGAGCAACTTTCCCAAAAGGAGATGAGTTTCCATGGTATTGTTGAGCAGTTCTAGGAGGCCATCTTCATGGTAGATGACGGTTGAGGTAATTGGAATTAGATATCTTCATGTTGGGGGTAGGTTATGGTGAAAGACGAAGTCAAGTTTTATCATGTACAGGCGAGGGGCCAACGAATATATAAAAATTTGTATATAACAAAAATTAAAAGATTACTTAAAAGCGTTCATAATTTATAGTAAGTTTCCAATTTGAATGTAAAATAAAAAATAAAAACATTTAACATGCCATATCACAACAATATTAAAAATTAAAAAAGTTTATTCAATATTTTTATTTCAAAACGTAATCTTAACAAGGTTTATGATTTAAATTTTTTGACTTCTCCATATCATTCAACTTAAATTTTTAAAATAAAAGGCAAAGAAAATGACCCATGAAAAGTCATATTGATATTCAAAACTAATTTAAACATACGTACAACATAATAAATCAAATTACAAGGGTTTACATGATGAATCAATGAGCATATATATGATTTGGGATTAAAAGAATTCGCATATAATACTTTTTTATTACAAAGATCTCTTCATTTGTTTTTCAATTGGTTAAGAGTCTGCAGACTCTTTTGGAGACAATTATTTTATTAAAAAACCTTGAAGTTTTTAAAAAGTTGGAAACAAAGAGATAGAAGAAGCACGTCTTCCATTACTTCTATTTAAATTTTTACACAAAAGAACTATTGTAATGGACTTATAGATTTACGAGATTGCTATAAAGCCTTAACCCACTATTATTCTAGTGTCTCATGGTATATTATACACTTAACCTAATATGATTTGGGGTTTCAATTTTGAAACTCTAATTAATTTTGGGGTCTCAATTTTGAAATCCTAATCTATTTTGGGGTTTCAATTTTGAAACCTAAAATAATTTTGGGATTTCAAAATTGAAACCCTAATCAATTGTGATTTGTATGATTGTATGATTTTTATTGTTATGTGATTTTTGCAACATGTCAAGTATTTGTGAGTTTGTGAGCCAATTCCATGGACAGTGGGTCAAGTACGAATACTAGCACTAGTGCTAGCTCCTGTACCTGTACTCATACCTCTACCACTACCCGTACACCAACCCCTAGCCCTACACCCATGGGCCCACCAAAGAAGAAACCAGCTTTAGTTATATAGAATCACTTCAACAAGTTAAAGGGGGGTGACCCCAATGAACCACAAGTAAGTGTAACCATTGTGGTAAGATATATGGATGTCACTATAAAAGACATAATAGATCCCAATTGAAGGTCCACTTAGAAGAACAATGGAGGAGAATCAAATTAGACATTCTTTACAATAAAATAGTCAACCTAGATTAGAGATTGAACCTTAAAAGAATAGCAGATAATAATGGCAGATAGGAGTAGTAGGGAAACGTTGAAGGGGTATAGGAGTCACCTAGCTCATATAGTTATAACAGAAGAGCTACCATTTCGATTTATGGAGGTTGAAGGGTTCCAAGTATATTCTAAAGTCTTGAAACCTAGGTTTAACATTCATTCTTGCCACATGGTGGTGTGATATTAATAAATTATACGGTGTACAAAAAGATTTGTTAAGGAACCAATTAAGGGGTCAAAAAGTTTGCCTAATCACTAATATACGAACATTGGTCCAAAACTTGAACTATATGTCTTAGACTACTCACTTTGTAGATTGGGATTGAAAATTAAACAAAAAGATTCTCAATTTTTGTTTATTTGTCAATCACATAAGTGAGACTATTAGAAAGGCCTTGAAGGCTGCAATAAAGGAAATGAGGTTGGATCGGGTTGTAACAATAATGGTTGACAATGCCTTGTGTAAAGATATCGCACTTTAGTATCTTAAGAATAAACTTAGAGAGGACAATAAGTCAATCATGGATGGTGAGTGTTTACATGTTCGATGTGTTGCATACGTCTTAAATCTTCTTATGACCGGCAGTTTGAAGGATGTTCATGATTTGGTTGGAAGAGTTATAAGTTTGGTAAAGTTTGTGATATCTTCACCAGCTAGGCTTGATAAATTCAAGGTGTCTATTCATTTTGTGGGTACTGAATGCAAGAAGGGATAGTGTCTTGATGTTTCTACAAGATGGAATTCAACCTTCTTGATATTAGAGGCGGTCCAATAGTATAGAAAGGCCTTTGACCTCATATGTGACGAGGACATGCAATATGTCAAACACTTTGTGGATGATGAGTGATTGGGGTGGCCCAAAGATGATGATCGGGATATAGTGCAAGTTTTTGCAGAATGTTTTAGGCTTTTTTATGAGGTCACATACACATTTTCTAGGTCTTTATACGTTACATCCAATTAATATTTTCAATAAGCATGTCAGGTAAAAGAACAATTAGATAAAATATACGGGAGTAAGGATCCTACTTGCAGAATATGACAATGAACATGAGTACTAAGTATAAGAAGAGTTTTGGAGATTTGGGTAGGATTAACATTTTCCTATATGTGGCTATTGTTCTTGACTTGCAATACAAAATTGTTGGCATGGTGTATAACTTGAAAATAGTCAACGAGAAGGCATGGGTGAATCATATTGCGGTAAGGGTTAAGGAAACCCTCAGTAGATTTTTTGATGAGTTTGTCGCATCTAAGGGTGGTAATATCAGGGACCTACACTTGCTGCATCACCTTCTCCCGATGTCGGGATGGCAAAAAAGTGTAGGTGGGTTGAGAGGTATGAGCACATTTCCAAATTTCAGAAGACTTTAGTCAGCCAATTGGAGTTGGATAGATATTTGGCCGAGGAGATGCACCTATTTATGTAGCAATTTGATATCTTAGCTTGGTGGAAGGTTAATATCGTCAAATCCATGGAGACATAGCCCGAAATATTTTGGTCATCGCTATTGTAGCCTCAGAGTTCGCCTTTAGCACCGGAGGGCGCATATTGGATCCATTTTGGATTTCATTGCCTTCTACCACTATAGAGGCTTTGGTTTGCACTTAGAATTAGATCGAAAAGAAGCCAATTCATATTCCAGATGTGGTAGACTTTGTGCAGGAGGAGGTAGTGATCAACTTGAATCCGTTAGTTGCTCTTAATTCATTATTTTGATTTTGCTTATAATATATTATGTTATATTTATTTGATCGCACTTAATGTTAAATTCCATTGTTTTAAGGACAACATCGAGAAATGAGGCAACGTCTCAATTTACATCAGCTTCATATGACTTTGATCAACAGTTGTCGTTGGTTTGTTAACTTTGTCTCTTAATTATTTGTAATATTTTACATATGTATATAATGTCTGTAATTCTATTTTTCTCTTTTTAGGTTTTGTAGTCTCACCTGCCCAACCCTAATCCCAATAATCTCATCTTGATAGAAAGGCCTACAACTATAAGCTTATGATTTCATCTTGGTTTGTAGTCTTAAGTTTTTAAGTTTTTAACATATGCATATAATGTTTGTAATTCTAGTTTTTTTCTCCTTTTTTTTTTTCAGGTTTTGGACCATTTGAGCCCAAAATGGTCTAGAAACAAGTTTTTGGCCATTTTTTAGCCTAGAAACAGGTTTTGAGCCAATGGTCTGATGGGACCCAATGAGGGGCGAATGGACCAAGGATGTTGGGGACAAATCTACCATACCCAATTCAGCTTTCTAGACCCAGTCCATGAGAGAGCTATCATTAGGAAACAAGATAGGAGAAAGGAGGAGACAAGATAAGAGGGGAAATAAGACACAAAGGGTGATGTGACATAAATATGCCATTCCTCACCACTCCCAAGGAGCCGAATAAAAGGGGATTTTATGAAAAGTAAGGAAGACTTTGACTGGAATAACGAAGAGATCTTCTTCAACCTTACGACGAGGAGACTCCAAGGATCATCTTCTTTAGGCAAGACGGGGTCTCCGACCCCCATTTGTATAGTGAGGTATGAGAGACCACAAAAGACTGTAAAATACTCTCATCATAGTGTATTTGCTGTGCAAACGACCCTTGGACGGAGGCCTTCTACTGAGCCACTTAAATCAGTGTATCTCATTCTCTATTTACATTGCCTATATTCTTTTTCAATATGGATGTACATACAAACACCATATCGACCCTCCAAACTTCCATTGTAGGGATCCGATTGCATCATTGGGGCCGCTTCCGTGGACCAGGAATTAATCTTTCCTCCGTTTCAAACTGTGGCTCAATTTTATGCATTAATAGGGGACTAATCCGGCTCTAAATATATAGACCGGGGTCCCGCCTAAGGGGTACAAGGTCGGAGTCTGGGGAGCAAAACCTCCCCCGCTAAGGCGGGTCACCTTTAAGTTTGTGTATGTTTACGAGTTGAGTAGCTAAGCTTTTTCTAAGTCTATGACTCGTGGCTATCGCATGAGTAGCATTGATTTGTTGTTGGAGCTAGGGGTACAAAATTTTCGGTTTGGACCAGACCGAAAACTTGTTTAGTCGGTTTCGGTCCGATCTCGGGGTGGGGTTTTTTTATCCGAGTTCGAACCAGACTGACCGAACTACAAATATATATTTTTAATAAATTATATGTATTATTTTATATAGTAAGTATATAAGTAAATTATGTAATTTTCATCTAACCTATAACTATTGACAATATAAAATATAAAATATATAATTATTAATTAACTAATATCAATACCTAATATATAATTATCAATTTTGATAATTTGAACAGCCTTTTTAAAGCTATTGATAACTTAAAAATGTGCAAATAAAGTTAAATAGTTGTATTATTCAAAATTATAAACATTGTGAGCCTTTTTTATACTAATGGATCGAAAATATATATTGCGGACTTTTTTGTATAATTGGACCCCATTGGAAATTGGCCCGGACCGATATGGACCAACCGAACTAATAGTTAACGGTCCGGTCCAGTTCATTAGGGATGTTCGGTCATGTCTGATCCAATTCACTAGTTTCGATCCATCGTTCCTGAACCGGACCATATCGATTTATGCCCCCTACTTGGAGCTTACCCTCAGTTTTGCTCCACACGTTCATTTTAGTACGAAATGATTGTACTCATTTTTGTAAGAGAAATGTATTTATAATCGTAGAATGTGTAAGTGTCGTGCAATTTTTTTTTTAAAAAAAAAAGTAAATTTGAGATCTACATGAAAAAAAAAAATTAATAATGAACCTCACTCTTTTTTAAAACGATTGTACGGTACTTACGCATTCCATGACTATATATAACATTACTCTTTTTGTAATGATTATACTCATATGCACGTGAAGAATTAGGGTAATATATTTTGAATGAGTCAGTGCTAGGAGGATGGTCCGATAATGCTAAATGTCTCTTTTTAGTTTTATTTTTTATATTTTTTTTATATTCTTAAATATTTTAAAAAAATCATTAAAATTATTTATTTAATCATTAAATAAAAAAATTGAAAAAAAAGGCCCTTGGTAGAAATGCTAGGACCCAAGCATTTCGCATTTTGAATAAACCTGTCAAATTGAATAAATGTTTTAAAATCTAAAAAGGTTAATATATCTGTACAACTATCAAACAAAAATCAACGAAACGGTAAAAAACGAAAATAGAAGTTTTAAGGAATTCTTACAAAAAAATAAAAATAAAAATAAAAAGCTTTGAATAATCAATCGAGAACCGCTTCTAAGCGGTCGGGCCTCTTTTCCTCAAATAACAACCTTTCACTCAGACGCTACCACCTCAGAAATTACACCAAGCTCAAATTACACTTGTTCACCACCACCAGTCCGCCACCGCCATCATCCCTGGCCACTTCACTTCCACCGACAAAAAAAGAAAAAAAAATGGTAATAAAAAACTACTAGAGAAAGAAAAGGAACACTGATAACATTGTTAAAAACGTGAAAAAATTCCCTTCTTCCACCGAATCCCCCTAACGTCACCCTGCCTCTAGACGAGCAGCAAGCATGTTGCTTACTTTAAATTTTATCATTTTAAATTATTCTTCTTATACCAGCATTTTAAATCATTATTATTAACTAATATTAGTTACAGTCGTGAAATACGCAAGTGTTATATAATCATTTTGAAAAAGATTTGAGTTTATTTTTAAAAAATGATTTTTTTACGTGAGTCTTGTATTTATTCACTTTTTTCAAAAGGATTGTGTAGCACTTACGTACTTCACGACTGAAAAAAAAAATAGTTTTACAATAATAAACCCCACACTTTTTAAAAAATCATTACGCAACACTTACACATTTTACAATAACACTACTCGTATTCTTTTCATTGTTGTACTAAGGTACACTTGACACAAACTCAGGCCTCGTATGGTAAAGAAGTTTAGATGAGATGAGATAAAATAAGATGTTTTGTTAAAAGTTAAGTAAAATATTATTATAATATATTTTTTAATATTATTTTTATTTTAATATTTAAAAATTTTGAATTATTTATTATATTTTATGTAGTAATTGTAAAATGTTGTAATGATTATATAAGATGAGATGAGATAATTTGGTTTTATGCCACCAAACCAACCCTCAATCTCGATGAAAAAAAGAAAAGAAAATTACAAACAACTACATCAATCATTGTTACAAGTACAATATGCTATTGGAAGTCGATGGTCTCGTGACTTTAATACTGCTACTGAAAGATGTTCAGATTCCAGTTACCATACCCAACCCCTCACCCCTCATCAAAGAAATAACATAGACAGATCTTGATATAAGATACATTGATTATGATTCATTATAATTGGTGAAAGTACTTCATGTTTTCATGCCCAAAGCTGGTAGCAATGGGTCTTTCATCTGTTTTCATGCCCATTTAACAGTACTTATTTCATCTTAGCTACTTTGTACTTGTGTTTTGCTGGATACAAGGTACCAACGGTTTGTTGGTATAGAATTTTTTTTAGGCAAATATTAGGAATGTACTACTATTACAGGCCTATTAACAGTAAAATGTGGGGTAGGTGGATCCTTCCCACCATGAAGATATAGAGAAAGTATGAATAGCAAGCTGATGGGAATGCATCTTCTTGGGGAGGATATGCCACTTTTTGCTAATGGAAAATACACATAGGGATTATACAAAAGTAAATCCATAAATTAATGTGGTTTGATATGGTACGTTAGATTGTAAATCTACTTTTATTATAAAGTAGATCTAATGAATTCTATGAAACCACATCAATTTGTGAGTTTACTTTGTGTAATCTATTTGTGTTTGTAGCTAGCCTCTTTGCTAATTTGTTGGTATAGATGATGCAACATAACTGTACTTAAACCAACAGTAAGCTAATACAAAGAACATCATCATCATCATCACGGCAAAATTCTCACATAAATAAGGAATAAAGACTCCAGCAAACAAAATTCTCACGTATTATAAATATTTTTGAACACATCTTGTCAGTCTAATATAGAGAAGATCATCATCATCATCATCATCACTACTATGAGCATAGAGAATATTATTTAAAATAAATGAAAGATTTCCCAGTTTTTCATTCTCCTCATGGAATTGGATGTATAACTACCTTTCCAGTTGCTCGATTTGTCTCAATGTATGAGAAAGCCTCCACAACCTGGTTGAATGGGAATGGCCCTTTGGGGTCAATAACTGGCTTCACCTTCCCACTCTCTAAAAATGGGTTCAGTTTCTTCAGAACAGCTCCATTTGAGGTGACTACAAATCTGAAACCAGGAGGTGTGACAGCACCAGTTAAGGCAACCACACTGCCCCCTTCTTTCACTACCTTCACTGCCCTTTCACACTGCCCTGTCATTACAGAAGAAGAAGAAGAAAGAAAATGAATAAGATATTTGTGTATCATGAATTACTGCAAAGATCAAGACCTGGAAGGCCATCAATTTGCATAAAAATTATCACCAATAGCATCATAGACGACATCAAATTTTTCTGGCAAATCTTCAAAGTTCTCCTTAGTGTAATCTATAGCCAAATCAGCACCCAAGCTCTTTAACAGCTCCAGTTTTCCAGTGCTTGAAGTTGCTGCAACTCTTGATGCACCAAACACGTGTTTTGCCAACTGAATCAATAGAAACATTTAGGGGAAAAATCATTAAAAATGAAAGAAAAGATTGATTGACAGATTGAGATTGAGATTGACCACTTCTCTGAAGAATATGAGGAGGGGATATAATGTGGTAAAGGTACAAGAGATTACATGAGTGATCCTGATCCGAAATTCAAACCAATATGCAGAATGAAGAACTAATAATTCCTCTGTAACACCTAGACCCAAGTTTCATAGGCTTGGATAAAGATTTTATAAGTTTAGGCCACAGGCTCAATTTTGTTAAGGTAAAAGGGAAGATTATTTTATTGGGCCCATTAGCCCGTAATTTTGAAATTACGGACCTATATTCAAAATAGAGTAGGTTCGGCCAATTAGGCCCAATACGATGTCGGACCTAGTGGCCCATATATGGATGGACAAGATTTTTAAGTCAATGCCCATTTTAGTTTTAGGCGGTTAAACTCATGAGAATTGGAAATCAACCATTTTTGGATAAGTTAGAATCAGATTAGGTGCCAAGAAACCCTCTAGATGAAGGCTATTCACACTTATAGGTTGTTTTAGAAGAATTCTTGAAGTCTGTTGCAGCCTACTTTAGGACTGTTTTCAAATAGGATTTGAGCTGTTCCAATCTTGGGGAAGTAGAAATCAACCGCACTTATAACTTCCAAATGGATCCAAAGAATAGGAATATTTTTGCCCTATAACTCCTAGCCATTAGGAATCTTAGAACCATTTTTTATTACAATTATTAAAAAGACTGTATGGCTAAAAAACTAGAAAAAAACAGAGGCTACTGCAAGTCTAGAAAGTTTCTATATCAATCCCACGAGATGTTCTTCAAGACATCAATCCCTAACCCTATATTACTGCTGCACGTACCAATCAGGCTTGTTTTCTTGAGATCCTTGCTTAATTTTTATAAGAAAACCCTAGGAAAGTTGCTGCAATTTCAGGAAATTGGAAAACCAGTCTCATCCTATCAATCCCAACCATTTTCAGCAACTTACAATAGATCATTGAAGTGTTCTAGCCAGTATATGGTAAACAAAGTTTTTAAAGTGTTTTGCATGTATGACCCTTTATTGAAAGCCCCTATTTACATACCAAGTTATACTATGATGAAATTTCTTATACGAAAACCTTAGGAAAGTTGCTGCAATTCCAGGAGATTATAAAACCAACCCTTTTTCAACAACTTACAGTAGGTGATTATTGTCTCATTTTTTATCGCTAGAAGTGAATAGATAAGTAGCATAATCATACCCTTAAGTATATAGTAAACAATGTTTTAAAATATTTAGTATGTATGACCCTTTATTAAAAGTCCCATTTTTACGTACAAAGTTATGTTATGATGAAAGTGAATTTCAATGTCATGTTATTATTTGTTTTACATGCATCATGATATGTTTTCATTTTTATTATGACGGGCTATGCTATTTGGGGTGGATGTGCATGGACCTAAGCATGGTCCACCATAGTTATGTTATGATAAGTATTAAGCATGCGAAAGCCTTGTGTTTATTACGTTTATGGTATAATGTATTGCTTATTGAGTATTCGACTCATTTTTATTGTTGGTTTGTTTGTTTTTATGTTTTTAAAATGTACAGGTAAAGAACATAGTACCTGGCGTAGATCCTGTTTCAAGAGATTTTTCAGACTTAGTTAAATTTTCATGCTATGAGATCGTTTATTAATGTTATGAGTTTTGGAAAACTATTTTCAATATTTTTATCAAGTTGGTCTCATAACAGGCACAGTTAAGAAAGTACAGCCTCAATGATCAGAAGTTAGAAAGAAAAACACATACCTGAATAACCAGGCTTCCAACTCCACCAGCACCATTTAAAACAAGAATGGATTTACCAGCAGAAAACCCAGTTCTTTCTAGACCCTCATAGGCAGTCTCAATTGCAAGAGGTAACGCAGCAGCCTGAACAAAATCCAGGTTCTTTGGCTTTGGGGCCAACAATTTTTCCTCGATGGCTGTGTACTCTGCAAGAGAGCCAAACTGTTTAGGCCCTTCCAATGCTTTCTCGTTTATGTCTCCATATACCTCATCCCCCGCCTTTAGGTCCTTTACTTGACTGCCTACCTTTACCACCACCCCAGCAACATCATAGCCAGGAACAGTCTATCCCCAAAACAAATTGAAGAGTAACTTAGTTTCTTTATGATTTTAAAAAATAAATAAATAAAATAACCCGAGTTGCTGGCATGATTTGTGAAATACATCAGAAAGTTCAGCATAACTCTAACATCCTTGAGAGTTACTACTCGAAGGGGATGTTTGGTAATGTTTTTCATCTCATCCAATCTCATTTCATTCCATCTCATTTGCTTCTTAAACATCACTAAAACGCAAACGCTTTAAAACTAATCATTACAACTTTTTTAAACTTTCAAACAAAATATAAAAAACAATTCAATATTTTCAAATCCCGAAACAAATATAATATTAAAAAAATTATATTCTAACAATATTTTAACTTTATAAAATTTTTATTTAACTTTTTCTCTTTCATTTTCCAAAACTCCATAAAATATCATAACTCAAACCATTTTACTACTTATATAAAAAAAAAAAAAAAAAAATCATTTTACTACCATTTACAAACAATTTTACTACTATTCATAGAATTATCATCTCATCTCATCCTCTAGGCATCCCCTAACTCACACTCCCTTTAGTAATTAGCCATTGCTGTACAGAAAATTCCATAAAATTGGCCATTTATAACAGTTTTTTCCCACCAAAACGTCAACAAACGTAGCAATTCCAACAAAAAAATCCCTGGAAAACCACTCGAGCTCACCAACATAATGCCCCAAAATAATTTAAACCAAATTTCAGCTTCAACGTCTCTGTTTGGCTTTAATCAAAGAATGTATTTTTGGGTCCATAACCGACGAAGATTCACTATAAAAATTGTTCGTTTATACTCTTCTACGAAGTTTCTCGGCAACAAAAAATGCCCAGGAGAAAACAGAATTACCGGAAGAGGCGAATCAGAGGCCTTGAACTTTCCCTGCCTCCTCTTGAAATCGACAGGGTTAAGAGCCGCCGCGACAACCTTGATCAGAACCTGGTCCTCCTTCACTTCCGGCACCGAAACGTTAGAGTCAAACTTCAAAACATCGACACTCCCATACTCCCCATAAACCCAAGCCTTCATTTCGGAGGGTACGGAGGAGGCTTTGGCCGCTTCAGTGGAAGCAGGGGCGGCTTGGGAACTAGCAGAGACTCTGAGGGGGAATGGAGGAACCGAGGCTTGCAGAGTGCATTTCCTATTAGATTGCCGGAAACTGAGGGAGAGTCTGAAGGGAGAAGAAAACGTTTGGGGTGGTAAGGGGGAGAGGGAGTGGAAAGTTCTGAGTTGAGAAGCTGTGGATGCGAGCATGGCTGGCTATGGCTTGGCTTCCAATGTTTCCAACCGCCACCAACGGCTTATCTCTTTGCAATCTTCTTTCGGTCTGACTGAATTACATATGGCGCTTGTTTGTTCCCACCGTACAGTTTGTGTCCTTATCCTTTATTTAATATTAAAATGGGATTTGAGGCTTGAGAGTGAATGTGCGCTGCCCGTAATTATTTTTAAAATCTTTTTGAGTAATTTTTCTTTTTAAAAGAAAAAAATTTGAGATGTGTTTTTATTAAGTTTTTTGAAAGTGGGCTAAAAAGGAGAAATTGTCTGGATACATTATTTTGAGATATTTATTTATTGGAATTTGTTAAAGTAGGTAGTAAATTAAAAGAAAAAATCTATTAGTAAGCAAAACTAGGAAATATATAAATCACTAAGTACATGTTTGGACACTTAAATGTCTAAAAAACTTTTTCTTATTTCTTTTTCAAACATTACTCAAATATAAAATATTTTTTAATTTCAAAATTTTAATTATTTCATCTAATCATTACAACTTTCTCAAACTTCTGAATAATACAACTATTCAATTTTAAAAAAAATATATTAAACAATATTTTAACTTTATAATATTTTTATTCAAATTTTTCTCCTACATTTCTCAAAACTCAATAAAACATCTTAACTTAAATTATTTAACTTCTATTCACAAACTATTTCATTACGAAAATTTTTAAAAAGAAGTCTTACACCGCATACTCTCATATTACACCTTTAATCATACATTTCTCCCTTGAATTGAATGAAATTCATTGCCCCTGTCCTTCTATGTCTTGTAAGAAAGAAACAGATTCTACAGTGAATAGACGAAATTCACAAAAAAAAAAAAAAAAAACACTTTAGCCATAATTAAAGGTTTAACAATTTTCTTTCTAGATTTTAGACTTGTTCCGTCATTCCTCTTTCCCAAATCCTCTCTTCTACAAAGTTTGGTATGATCTTGTTAACGTTGTGTTTCGCACAAATTTCAACAATTCAAGTCTTTGAAAACGGGCCCTACACAAGGTAGAAAAGACTGCGGCTTTGAGAGGGCAGCCTTGGGGTCGGGTAACCTCCAATGCCAAAATTATTAAATATTCTTGGAGGGTAGCAAATAAATAAGAGAGTCTAGAGACCAGAGAAAATATTCTTGTACATGGGATCTGCTATTTATACTACAGGTCTGAGGAGCATATCTTGCCTGCTTCCATGAAGTTCGTGTTCCCTATACTGTTCCTTTTGTTAGAGTCTTTAAATACGGCATGGCTCTGTGACGGCGTCATTAATGTGGTGTGTTGTTCAAGTGGTTGAACTATTAATGCGGCATAATTCTCCAACCTCCTCCTTTCAATCTGCCTTCCCTCTGGTCTGTTCATGCCTTCCCTGTCAGTAGATCAAAGGTTCCCCGTATATTAGGCCTGCTGTGTAGGCAGGCACTCGAGGATTTGACACTATTCGAGGGGTCCTCAGATCTACGAGTCTCATCTCCTACATCACCATCCTTTTTACAGGTCATGTACAGAGGAGACTCCTAGTGGGCCGGGTTAATGGCTTTCTGCTCCGGGCTAGGCTTGATAGGGCCTCTTGGGCCTTGTGGAGAAAATTCTCTTACAGTTACCCCACTAATTCTCATTGGATAAGTAAAGTGGAAATTTATCATGATTTGATCCCGCCCTCTTACCAAGGTCGGGAACCCTATTTAGGTTATCTCAGCTCCAGAAGGCTTCTGCAGATTGGCATTTCTAATGGCAGGCTTTGTTGGAATCCTTCCCAGACATTGCAGACCTTACCAGTCATGAGTTTCTTCTTACCTATAGGGTGCTACGTCTAAAGGGGAATGTGTGTAGCTTTAAGGCATCCCACGCTCTAGTCACCTTGGAGTCGCGATACTGTAAAGTGAAAGACTGATCTCCTGAATTCTTCTTCGTGTTTGGCCACGGATGGAGTTTTCGGTAGACCAGGTGAACTGCCGGGAGTTCCTAATATGGAAAAACTGGCCAAAAGTTTCGGAAGACAAGTCTGTATGTCCGACAGAAACCCTGTACGAAGCGAAGCACATTGCGATTGTGTGAGAATGGGTGTAGAACCATCTTGAGAGCATTTTTCCCGAGATCTTACTTTCTGAGGAGAGTTTGAGGAGATCTTTGCCTCCACTGGGACACCTTCCCTCTGACGATAGGTCGATTGCTATACGGCCCCAAGTTGCTCTGCTTCGACAGCGTTCCTCAAACCTTTCTCTTCCGGACAAGGGGAAGAAAGTTTGTTGGGAGAGTGTTCGGACCAAGGATAGGTCCTCAGATCGACAAGTCTCATCTCGTGCTGTTCCTTTTGTCCGAGTCTTTAAACGTTGAGTGGCTCTACGACGGCGTCATTAATGTGGCTTGTTGTCTGGGTGGTGGAACCATTAATGAGGTGTGGTTCTCCAACCTCCTCCTTTCAGTCTGTCTACCCTCTAATCCATTCATGCCATCCCTGTCGGTAGATCAACGGTTCCCCGTATATCATGCCTGTTGTGCGGGTTGGCACTTGAGGACTAGACACTATTCGAGGGGTCCTCAGATTGACGAGTCTCATCCCCTGCAACACCATCCCTCTTATAGGTCATGTACAGATGAGCCTCGTAATGGGCCAGGTTAATGTCGTTATGCTCCTGGCCAGGCTTGATAGGGCATCTTGGGCCTTGTGGGGAAAGTCCCCTTACAGATCCTCAAGATCCGAACCCCCCTTTCGTTTTCTAAATGCTTTTTCAGCAGCGTGTTTATGTGAAAGATTTAGTAAAATAATGATGAAGATGACTGAAGTAGGTTACTGCATTGTGTATATTTAACTGACATAAATAGAAGTGCATGAGTATTAGATTGTTATAGTGGTTACATAAAACTTATCTTTACATATACAAGTTTTAGATTGATCCTAATAGAAGATAAGGAGTTATCTTTATAACAATTGGCATCTATCCTTATCATCTAATCTTTGATCATCTTTATCTTTATCTTTTGTAATTGAAACTAGAGCAGGATCTACATCTTTAAACTTATTGTTTACTGTAGTGTGATCTGTTAGGATTATTGTTACTACCTTAACATCCCCCTTCAAGCTGAGAGGAAGTTCATGGACAGAAAGCTTGTCCCAAAGATAGAGAAAGCGTGAGGAAGTCAGTCCTTTGGTAAAGATGTCAACCATTTGAACATAAGTGGATAGATATCTAAGAATGATGTCTTTCTAAGCAACCTTCTCATAAATGGAGTGGTAATCCACTTCAATGTATTTTGTTCTTGCATGGAAAACTAAATTTGCTGCAAGAGAGAGGGCTCCAAGATTGTCACATCAAAGAATAAAGTTCAGTGAGAAGTGAGTGGAGCTTGGAGATCAGTGAGAAGCATGCGAATCCAATAGAGTCCTGCAGGTGCAAAGGCATGGCTTAGTGCTATGATTATGTACTACAGCGAGAGACTACGGGTTGCTTTTTGGCACTCCATTACACTAGGTAGGGAAACGAAACATTGCATAACCCGTTGTAAAATGACGGTCGATCATATCACCTGCCCAATCAGAATCGCTAAAGGCCTAAAGTTGCCAGGATCCTTTTGCAAAGTGGGGGCTATGATGAAGAGTGCCCTTTAAATAGCACAACACACACTTTGCTGCATACTAGTAAGAAAGGTGTGTGCATGGATGAAGTGGCATAGTTGATTAACCACAAATGCTAGCTTAGGATGTGTGAGTGTACAATCACTGCTTATTTCTCTGATCTTGGCACTCCTCTGTCTTCAATTTCAGTGTTACTCTCGACTTTCTCCCCCTTCTCTCTCAAATCCCTCTGTTTTCTTTCTTTGTTTTTTTCTTCAAATGCCTTTTGTGTGCCGGAGAATTAATATCAATCTCTATCAAACCTTCTTTTTCTAACTGTTGGAGCAACCGACTGCTTTTGTATGACTCTCTTTTCTTTTTCTTTTTTTCTTTTTTAAATCGAATTAAATGGAAACCGCTATTTTTTGTGATCACTTTAAATTAAACATGAATTATTAGTAGCATTCCTATTTTCCCTTAATTAAAATGATTAATGGGGGAAACAGAATAAAAAGGTCCATATGGTGCTAGCTGCTACAAGATATTCACGTACCGAATTCAACAACCAGTTCAAACATGTAAGTTGTAACCTTTTTGGTTGAGATAGGCCAAGCATTTAAAGGAGTTCTTGTCATCTTGATTGAGATAGGCCTTTGGTGAGGAGTGCGTAGACTTATGGGGGGTTTTGGAGACTAAAATGAGATGAGAATTTTATAAATAGTAATAAGATAGTTTGTGAATAGTAGTGAGATAGTATGAATTTTATGAGATTTTGAAAAAAGAGAGAGAAAAAGTTGAATAAAAAATATTATAAAAGTAAATTATTATTAGAGTAAAAAATTTTAATATTATTTTTGTTTGGATATTTGAAAAGGTTGATTTTTTATTTCCCTTTTGGAATTAAAGTAGAAATGTTTGATATGGAAGGAAATTGAAGGGATGTATACGTAGGTTTTGCCTTGTAGTTTGATTTTTTATCTAAGTGAAGAGGAAGTTAAGGAAATGTTTTATTTCACTATTGGAATTAAAGTAAAAACTACTTAAATTGTAGTTAGGAAAACTTAGTATGAAGTGGGTATTGATATGTTCATTCCATTTCATGGAATAAAATTTCTTGAAGTGCAAGAGAAACTATGCTTCTTACATCATATTTGTTATTAAAATGCTCTCTTTTTCTACAAATGCTTCTTTGTAATACAATAGAATATGTATCTAATGTATAAGCCTTCTTGATAGTCCATGTTGAGCATCCTATTAATTATAAATGTGCATATAAGTATGATGTAAAGCATTCACATTCAAGGTTGAGATCATGCAATTTATCATGTACATATTTTCTTAAAAATTAGTGACTTCCCTAATGTAAAGTTATAGTATCAATTGCATACTTTTTATCATTTGCACACGAATCATAATAGTGTGTATTGGCCAATGGAAAGCGAAAATTGAGTTTAAAATGTTTAGACTTTTATGATTTTTCAAAAGAAATGAAATAACTAACGTATAATATTTTAATTATAGGGAATAACTGCATGTTGAGTATTAGACTCACTTTTATGTTTAATATTTTAAACATCTAAGTAATGAAGAAGACGAAGCTGCAAAGAAAGATAATGTTAAGATATAAAATAAATAATAAAATCTACTTATTCTCATTAGTTTAAACTTTTAGGATAAGTAGTGATTTCACATGGTGTTAGAGAATAGATCCTGAGTTCGAACCCTAACTCTATATTTTACCCCATTTAATTAAATATTTCAAGTCTTGGGCCATTCATTGAAGGAGAGTCTGGCCCACACGTGAGGGAGAGTGTTAAAATATAAAATAAATAATAGAATCTACTACTTGTCCCAAAAATTTAAACTTATGTAAATAGATAAATTTTATTATTTATTTTATTTCTTAACATATAATACCCGAGAATGAGAGATAGATGTTTAGTAGTAGGGGCATAAAAAAGAACATGAAAACTAGTTGAACCGGACCGGTGAGTCGGTTCGATTTTTAAGCGGTCAGGTGCGGGACTTGTTATTAAGAATCAAAACTAGTCCTAAACTGGTGTAGTACTGGTTTTCAAATTTGAAAAACCAGTTTAAACCAAACCAGACTGATATATATTTATAATTTTTTATATTATATTATATATTATATTATAAATTACTAATTAATATAACATAAAATTCTAATCTTAATATTCAAGTCTGTTAATCTTATAACATAAAATTAATATAACACCATAAAAATAATCTTATAATTTTTAATATAACATTTGATATAACATATAAATTTTAATCTTCTAAAATAAAATTAATATAACATAAAATTATAATTTTAAACATAAATATTAATATTAAGTTATTAATATAAACTTGCTTTTGGTATAAATATATATCAACGATAAATATATTTTTGGCATAATAACTTATAATTTATATATTAGTTTTACACATTTAATCATATATACTCATATAAAAAGCCTAAAATTTATGTAAACTATATTTAAATTCAATACTATACTAGTATATGTTAATTATTATAAAATAATATATTTATACTATAATATAAATAGATTAATAGTTTAGTAAATGTAAATATATTATTACTAATATAGATAATCTGTAAAATTGAAAAAATCAAAATTTTCGGTTTCGGTAGTGAATTGGTCCGGTATCGATTCTTAAAATTTCAAAACTAGTATATATAACAGGTTCAAATCTAAAAAATGCACAAAACCAGACCGGTTACACCCCTATTTAGTAGTGTTTGGTTGGGTCTTGTTGATGGATTTATAGTTTGTGTTGGTTTTGTGAAACTTTCTGATGAACATGATAGCCCATTTTTTTTAATCTATTTTGAGACGAGCATTGCTACTCTCATCATCCCACACATGATCACACACCACACTTAATTTTATTTTTTTATTTGTTTAATTTTTCTTGATTTTATTCTTCCTAAACTAATTAAATTCTACTCATCATCCTCCATACCACACATTTGGTAAGGGAAAAAAATTAAAAATTAAAAAATTATGTGTGGTGTGTGATGTGGGGATGATGAGTAGAAATTTTTTTTTTTTGAGAAAACATTTTTTTGTAAAACAGGATGTAACTTCATACTATGTAAAATGTAAATAGTTATCATGGTGAATATTGAATACATTTTTGTCCTGAAATATAAATATTAGAAGGATTTATACTCTGTAAATATATATATATTGTAGAGGACGTATTTTGCACCACCAACCGTATGGATGACCTGCGACAATAAAAAAGGCAGCATTGATTGCCCTAGGGAGACTTCGATGCTTAAGTCAGTAACACAATATGAGAATAAGTGTATGCATGTAAAGATGAAGTGAAATGAATGTTACCTTTCATCGGTTATTTATAGAAGGACATGGACATGGCGTGATGGCAACTGACTCTAATCACCATTCCCATGTGCATATCCTTCATGATCCCTTATTAATCGAGAATGATATCTCCTGTTTTGTTAGAATTATCTTCCCTAGGATGATCGCATCTAACTGTGGATCAGCCCTCCAATTTCCTGGGAGTTATCTGCCACATGGTCATGATTATAGGCTCTTGGTTCGTGGCCCTCTCAATCTGAAGCTAGAGCTTTGGGCAGGTTTCCTAATCTTGGACTTGGTTACCCAGGGGGATCCAAATATCCCCTCCAGTTACCTCGCTAATTTTCTTTGTGTTGAAACATGAGAAATTAAACATCCAGATTCTTTATACCCTTTGCCTACCCTGTTGGTTCGTGGGTGTGCATCTGTGCTTTTCCCCTACTTGGCTGGGGTCTATGCTAGTTGGTATGCTCGAGCCCGTACCCTTTCCTTTTTGAATGGACATGGCTTATGTCAATGATAACTGTTCCCACTTAATTAAATGGTTTTCAAAAGAAATGGTAACCGTCGGCACAACCAACCTTTCAGATTCCCAAGAACCCCCATGATTTCTTTCCTTGATTCTCCTTGATTCGCTCATTTTTGCCCGTGCTTCCTCTTTTTGCATTTCCTTCTCCTGCTTTGTTCGTACTTCCCTTCCCTGCCTCCTTTGCATTTCCTCTGTCTATGCCTCATTTGCATTTTCTTTCTTTAGCGTCACCCTCAATAACTCTTCCTTCTTGCAATGACCAGTCGTGGTTCTGCGAAAGCTTCCCCCCCAATTGAAGGGTGAATCCTCCATCACTTAGCACCCCGCTTCCTTCGACGGATATTCGTGGCGTTCGATCCTAAACATGGTGGACCTCGTTGATTTGAGGGAGACCTTTCGTATCCATGAATTGGTGGACATGACCATTCCAAAAGTAGGGTGAGTCGACAGAGAGGGCTATGCCGAAGATGTGGCTTTGATGGTTTGTGCCCAAACTAATGGGTTACGCCTCCTTTTCATTCACCCTGTTCATGACGTTTTGCATTTCTTGAAGCTTACCCCCGCCCAGCTCCATAGTAAGGCATGGCGTGTGCGCCTGTGTAGTCTTTCGCCGAGTGTTGGTGCCAATCGGGGAGAAGTACCTAGACTTACGGCGAAGGAATTTCTTTCCTTTTACAGCATAGTGTCTCTGCCAGGGAATATCTGCAGTTTTCGCATCCGCAGGCAATGCCAAACAATGGACTAGTAAGTTTTTTCATCTTTAATGGCAGTTGGGAATTCTCCACCGATGAAATGCATGTAAAAGACTATCTTGTTAGAGCCAATTGGGGGCAAGTCCCCGATGATAAAAGCCTGTTGTTGGAGCTGACTGATAGTCAGCGCTCTCGTATTAACCTTGTTCAAGATAGTCAACGCGGTAGTTGTAGCACAGCTTTGAGGTGTTGATTCCACAGAGAGACAAATTAAAAGAATAGCAGAATGAACAAAGAAACTAAATAAAGATATTAAATGATTAATGGAGAACAAAAATTAATTTTAAATGCAAATTAAAGTGAAGCAAAGTGATTAACGAAAAAAATACTCAAATTTGAAGTACAGTAAAGCGTCGGGAATCCCTTGCACAAATCTGGTATTCTAATTATTCTTAATTCATTGAATAACTTAATTCGGAAGGTATAGATTTATAAACAAAAATCAAACCAAATGTAACCCTTTGAAAAATCATTCACCACTTTTAAAATATGTAAATTATTATCACTATTGAGAAAATCCAACAACAACAATATACTTAGGGAGCGATATTGCAGCAAAGAATTAAATCAATATAGATAAATAATTGATCCAAACATACTCAAAGAGCTAATCCATTCAATTGAAAAAGCATGACTGAATCCATAAGCAGAATAAATTCTATGATTATTTGGAGAAGAAGACTGTATCAACAATGAATTGAGAATGATAAAACAAAAGAGTTTTAGTAATTGAAAATCAAATACATAAATTAAAAATACCATCTAATATGCAAGTTCATCCCCAACTAGGGATTCCCTTGGTACGCTTGTTCACCCACCATTAGTTCAGCTCGAAAGAGGAGTTTGGTGTGCTTGATTGGGTTTGCGAAAGGTAATTTTCCGGTGACCTACCTAGGGGTTCCCTTGGTGCGTGGTCAACTAAAAGCTGGCCATTTTGATCAATTGATAGTGAAAATTCAAGCCAAGGTTGCAGGTTGGAAAGCGAAGTTGTTATCACAAGGGGGGAGGTTGATTTTGCAAAACCATGTTCTATCTAGTATGGCTTCACATTTAATGGTTGTTCTAGACGTTCTGCAGATTGTTCTCAAAAAAATTAATTCAATCTTCTCCACTTTCTTTTGGGGAGAGCATAATGGGAAAGCAAAAATCAAGTGGTGTGCTTGGTCTCAGATCAAAAGCCAACAGATGAGGGAGGTTTGGGTTTGCAGGATTTTTTGGAGATTCAACGAGCTTTGCATATGAAGTTGGGTTGGTGTCTTTTGTCGATGCACTCCTGGTGGTCCTGTTTCTTGTTGAAAAAATATGGAAGAGGACAACATGCTTCTCTTTTGGAATCTCACCAGACTAGTTCTAGATTTTGGAAATGCATTGTTTCAGTTCTTTCTGATGTCGGTGAGGCTACGAAAATTAAAGCAAGGGAAGGTGCAGCTTCCTTCTAGTTTGACAGATGGTTTTCGGATGGCCTTTTGTCTCATACGGTGGATGTGATTGGCAAGCCTTCATTGCTAGTCAAGGATGTTTGGGTTGGTGACAATTGGAACTATGAGCGGCTAGAACAATTAATTGGTGAGGAAATGACAGAGGAAGTGATGCGGAAGATTTGAGCAAGACGTGCTTGTGTGGAAACTAGCTCAAGATGGTTGGTTCTCAACAACATCAGCTTGGAATTTATCCGAGTTAAAGGGGATCATTTTACTTGGATGGACCGGATCTAGAACAAAACTTTGCCTAAGAAGATCTCGGTATATATGTGGCGTGCTCAGCTTAAATGTTTGGCCCTTGATGATAAAGTGAAGTCGCGTGGAATTGAGACGGTCTCCAAATGCAACTGTTGTTCGTCCCAACTTAGGAAACACTGGATCATGTTCTTGCACATGGAGAGGTTGCTGACCAAGTACGGCGCCTTGCATCCTCAGCGCGGGGTTTTTCGTGTGTGTAATCTAGGACGTGGTGGAACTGATTGGAGGTTTGGATGAGATGTGCGAAAAAAGAAAGCAAGAGGGGTCTGTTGATTGGCCTCTTGCCTAGTCTTCTAACATGGTGCTTATGGCGACGCCGCTGCAAGGCTCGGATGGAAAGTGTCTAGGACACTGCACTGGGTGTTTGGAGGACCATTCGGTTATGGTTAGGCAAAGTGGTAAATGAAATGGCTGATACTAAGCTGTCTAAGACAGATTTCCAGATTTTGAATGCATTGTATATTCGGCTCAAGTCCGGTTAGTACAAAAAATTCAACATGTTGCTTGGTCGAAACCCCTAGTGGCTGGTTGAAACTAAATGTGGACGGCAGTTGTCGTGGGAATCCAGGAAGCTGTGGTGGTGGTGGAGTGTTATGGGATCATGGGGGCCATATCATAGTAGGTTTTTTGGCACAGTGTGGTTTTGGGACTAATAACGAGGCGGAGCTACGAGCCCTGCTACAAGGGGTGCGACTTTGTAAAGAAATGGCATGTACACCAATAATTTTAGGAGTGTGATTCAAAGATATTGGTGGACTGGCTGAATACTCGGCGCTATAATTTCTGGTATCTTTGGGATTATTGGGATGATCTTCTTCAGGAGTTGGAGGGCATTCAATTTCAAGTGGTTCATCAATTTAGAGAAGGTAGCCAAGCGGCGGATTTTCTGCCAAGACAAGGTGAAGAGGGAGTCAATTGGATTTTTGGTTCAGGTGCATGCTTACCAAGATCATTGAGGGTATTATTCGGTTAGATGCTTTGGGTTTTCCCTCTAGTAGACAATAGCATTATGGTATGAGGATTTTGCGTTTTTGCATTTTTTTGGATGTACTATTTCGGCATTTTGGTATTTTTGTTTATCTGTTTATGTACCACGGGTTTCCCGCCACGTGAGTGAGGCCATCTTATAAATGTAGAGGTTCCACCCTCTTTCAAAAAATAAAAAAAAAGAATCTAGCTTCATGAGTATGTACATATATATATATTTATAGTAGATGCGTGAGTGCGCACAGTTACGTAATCTTCATTCTTACAGTTGGTTTGGATTCAGAGATAAGATAGTTTTAAAATGAACTATGAAAGTTGAAAAAAATATTATTAGAATATTATTTTTTAATATTATTATTATTATAGAATTTAAAAAAATTGAATTAAGATTTGAAAAGATTGAATTGTTTATTATAATATTTTATATGAAAATTTAAAAAAATTGTAATTAAGTTGCCGGGACTATTGCGACGTTCCGGGCCAGAAATATTCTTTTAGTCAAGAATTTGACTACCAAACTGCTTTCTAGGAAGTCCCTCGTAGGTACGTCTTTAATTCTGGGTTTCTAGCTAAAACGCAGTCTGCAGGAGTACTTCTTTAATTTACATTTATATATAGCCTAATCTAGAATATGGTTCGGTCAGCATATATCGTCTGATGATCAACGTACATGAGCTCTAGGATGAAACTTTTGAATGAGACTTCTATTTTATCATTTCATGAGTTCCATATGGAAGACCAGATCATGGATATATATTTTACAAGAAATATAATTATACTTAATTTACATGAGAGAAATGAATGGTCATTACCATATTAGAACCCAATATAGGACTAGCTAGTTGGTCGCTTGGGTTGAAATTGGAATTAAGTTTCGATCGGATGAAGAGTACTGCGCGCATCATGTATGCATGTGTTCTAGATCAACAAGTCTAGCTAGTTGTTGAAAATGGATACAAATTTTGTTCAACTCGATGTATTATTATGATAATTATTTTCATGAAATAAACTATATATAGAGAATTAAAGAGATGGGAAATGCGTACAGCCAATTAGTGTAATGTAAGTATTTATGAAATACATCGACCGACCATATTACTAATAAAATGGCAGTTGACACGACTTTCTATCACGTTAAGGCCGGTGTTGAATATTGGATGTTAATATATGAAAACAGAGAGAAAAGAAGAAGAAGAAGAGGGAAAATAGATAAGAATTAAAAAAAATATTGAAATGATAGTATTCGCTCGATCATGAAGAGGATTACATATGTTTTAGTCAGAGATTATTTTCCTACCTACTATTACTATGAAATTTTTTACTTATGAACATCAACCATGATCACTACAAGATATTTGACTTTTAGAAACGAAATTTGTTAGGGGCGAATTAATTTTCATTCGTAAAAGTCATTTTTGGAGATGAAATTTATGTCTCCAAAAATGCCTGAACTACTAAGTTCGTTCGAACGGATAAATATCCGTTTGAACAAGATATTTTGTGACGAACAAAATCATCTAAAAAAAAGAAAAACCATTCGAACGAAATAAAATAGATTCGAACATGGAATTAATGTCTGTTCGAATAATATATAATTTGTTCGAATAATAATATTGATGGGAAATTAATTTATTTTTCCAGAAAATTAATAACCGTTCGAACGTAAATTTATTTTTCACGAGACTTCACATCGGACCTAAGATTATATCTAATAGTATTCAAATTTAATATGTTTTAGTACTATTTTCATACAACCTATTAAGAAATGTACTACCATTTCGGAAATTGTTTTCTACATGATCAGTAGGTCATGCATTCATGAGCTTCGAATAATATTTAACAGGTAATACTTGTATTTTCGTTATTTTTCATTGAATAAATAGTAAGTAATTAATAACCAATAAATGTTTTCTACAGAACTTGAAGACTGCATGTATTATATGGCATCCTAATATCAACTTAACTACTAACTATATTTTTGTTATTTTTCAGCATATATAATATATAGATTATAATCATAAATATATAACCAATAAATATATATCTTTCTACAGGAGTTGAAAAATCATCTACGTAATAAAATAGTTGGTTCAGCCACGTAATTAATATACACGAGCCTATAACCCGCGCAATACGCGAATCGTTATTTATGCTAAATTTATAACTCTAAATAGTTTATTATACATAATCACTTTCACAACTATTAAAAAAAATATATCAAATATATATAAAATAGAACATGAATATATAAAAGAGTTCACTTTACCAATAAATATTTCATAATCAATTTATAATATTAAAAAATTAATATACAATGCGGAGCCTCGCATTATTATATGACTTTTCCCACTATTTGTTTGGCCATAAGCAAAACAATGCCTACAGCAAAGCAAGAGAGAACAGCAAAATCAAAATGCATATGATCATTTAGAAAATTTCGCAACCAAATGAGATAAGAAAATGAACCATTAAACTATTTCTTTAATGCGGGCCTTATAGGCCATGATAGTCTTGCAATCTTCACCGAAAATGCAATCTAAAAACTCAAAATTTCAAAAAGAAAAGAAGAATGAAATAGTTTACTGTCTAAACAATGCTCTCAATATATATATATCGTCTACTCGTAACAATCATTCAATAGTATTTTATCTACAATCATTGGGACTTTAAGCTTTAATTGTAACCCTTAACTAAACCAATGCATGGTCTTATAATACGTAATTTTGCAAACAAAAATAGAATAAATGAATCTCAACCTCACGTATGATTATTGACTTGAACGATCACGTCCTAGGCACAATGATGCTTTTGTTGTCTTTTTGAAGTCTAAAGTCAATGTATTATAAACATACCTAACTTTGTTTACTTCTACTCTTCACCCTCTACGATATTGAATTATTTGTAGTATTTTTGCTGAGACAAAATCAGGATAGATGTTCAACACCGGCAATTCTTTCCCGACTCCAGCGAGATATACTAGCGAGCTGGGGTTCAATCCCGCTCTGGTTCGGTTAGGAAGCTCAGACCCCCGAGTGCCGCTTCTGAATCTCTCCACGGTCCGAAAGAAAATGGATAACCTGCAGTTTTTCCTATCGGATTCTGTCAACCGTAACCAACTCATCGGCCAAGATCAAATGAACTTGGTTTCCTCCGAGATCGTCTCTGCCATACACCAAGTCATCATCAATGGTGCCACCCTCCTCGCCTACATTCAGACCCCGAGCCCAATCGAGTCGGCTCCCAACCCCATGATGCCTTCGAAATTCTCGGGAGAATCTTCAGTTTCCAATAAACAGAGTAAACTCGACATCCTTGGGAGGCAGAATGGGTGGGAGGTCGTTTTCGTCGCAGTCCTCATCGTCTTCTTCATCAAGGAGTTACTCAATGCCGAGGACGTCGAGCCCGGGGTGCTCTATTTTACACCACCG
>QEOT01000838.1:24876-131720 GCA_003123785.1 Pterocarya stenoptera | reverse complement strand
TCTCCCAGCCCTGACCTTCATACCCTTCAGGAATGACTACAGCAGTACGTTGGCCTCCTCCACTATATTCAGTGACGGTTAGATACCTACCATGTACATTGAAGCGTCGTTGAACCACGAATGCTCTGTTCCCTTCGCGCAAATGTTTTGAGAATTCCAAATTTCTCCCAACCTGTAATACTACTTCCACCGCGGCCACCAGCCATCCTATACTACCACGCCCCATAGTTAGAGACCTCCAAACCCTTCTGCTCCTATCCACAATTTTCAGTGAGGACCTCCATGCTTCTAGTAAAAACTCAAAAGCCTTTGATTCCACCCAAAAATGCACCACCTGACCCATATTAATTTCAAAGCTTCAGTATCAAATGCAGGGGCTTCCCCAGCTTCATTCCTGACGAATGTTCATGCAAAGATACAAGCACAACGCAAGACAGATCTGGTGCACCAAAGAAAACGGCTGAAGAAATACGGGAACAACAGATCTTGGCGCCGAAGTACTCCCAGTGGTGACTCTTTCTGTGTTGACGGCACGACCAACAGAAGGGTGAACCAGATCTGCACCGGCGAAACTGAAGCAGCCAAAAAATATGGTCGCCGGAGGGGGACCGAAGTCGGAGGGCCCTTAATGGGTTCACCAGAACCCATCGGACTTCTCTGTGGCGGTGGAGATGACAGCAGCACAGGATCGATGGTCAATATTGCATCTGTAAAAATGACGGAACGGATTTTGCGAAACTAAAATTTATCCCAACCAAAAAATAGCTCAACAACAGAACTGCAATGTATTGAAAGAACAAAATGGCACTGCATTCTTTGAAGATGGAAAGAACTCATATGAACTAATATTTCTCCCAAATTAGGCAAAAAACATATTAAAACAATAGCATAGCCCAAGTGGTAAAGGCGAACTTGTGTGCATGAGCCCCATGTCACGGGTTCTATTCCCCCTAGGATCAAACTAAGATTTAAGTGGGAGGCCATGGTAGTGGGTTGCTGTGCTAGTCTCCCCAGATGTTTAGGTCCTATGGGTGAGTCCTAAGGGCTCTGCCGTGGGCTCATTCCCCCGTCATAAAAAAAAAATAGCATAAGCCAATATATTGGTATGAAAACTATGCAAATTAAAATACCTTGCCATATAGTAAAACATTCAAGCAATTTACACCCATGTCCCTTAGAGATTGACCACCTTTGATTGAGGTATTACCATAATGTATCAATTTATATATATATAATATGCATGGATAATTACAATATCCTAAGTCTCGCACTCCACCATCATGTTTAAAAACTTCTGGAAATTTTTTTATGTTTAGGGACTAAACAGATAGAAGGGTAGCATTCAAAATTTAAATCTGACTGGTAAGTGTGAGTGCATTAGTTATCATCTCCATGAAATGTTAAATTAACTATAGTAAATATGGCATTTGATTTATGATTTGACACAAATGATTGGCCATACTAAGGACCCATCCGACTGAAACTTAAATTTATAAAGATGTCAAAGGTTCTGGTATCCAGCTTTTTAAGCGGAATTATCATCAACCATGCTACATGTAAATACAAATATATTTAAATTGTTCTTTGAATTCCCAAGTTTTGAACAATCTAATCCATAATTTTGGACTTAAAATGAGATTTGGGATAGAAAAAGATAGGTACAGTGCTCTAACCTGGAAAATCTTCCCCGTATATGCTCTCTCCACTGGTACCTAAGAAAAAAAGAAAAATGTATCAAAATCCAGTATCAAAAAACAATCTCAATGTTGCACTTTTTTTTTTATTGGCACTGGGTGTCCAGGAACAGCATCCCGACTAATCCCGGGGGTGCACAGGCCCTTGGCAAGTAATTTCCCGCAAGTGCACCTCGGGTAATTCAAAGGGAAAATCCCCGAGTCCGATGGCCCTTAGAAATTGTTTGCACCCAAGGAGATTTTCTCAATGTTGCACATTTACGACTAAATATTAGAAACTGAATGCATATTACCAATTGTTTGACATCTTTTTGCCATATTTCTTTGACACAGATGGAGAGCATCACCAAAATATGGCATTTTTTGGGTTACTTCACAAATTAGCAACATGAAAATTGAAAACAAAAAACTAAGCCAACAAGGCAGAAGGCAGATCAACATAAAAGATTATAGAACAGAGAGGGATTAACTCATTATCGTGTGATTGGAATCTAGAGACCATCCCCCGTCGTTTTATCCTTATCGAAAGAATGTAACCTCAAGTAAATGACTTATTTTTCTCTATATGTTTTACAGATCTAACATCTTATACCAGCAAGCATGAGTCAGTTTTCAACCCTTAAGCTTCAAACAGGACCACTTCTAACTATAGGCCATTATAAATGCAATTGGCATTACTTATAAATAAATAAATAAATGCAATTGGCAGTATAGATAAAGTTCGACAAAACAGTAGCAAAGAAAATGCAAAACTGGATGATGTAAAAGGGGACACATGACTAGGTGTTGCTCTTATATATGTCCCATGTTGTAACGCCCCAATGGAAGGCCCAAATCACATGGCCTATACTTCAAAATGACTAGTCAATGATACAATTGGAGCCCCATTAGAACCTTATAAAGAGCAAGAATTTCTCCTTTCCGAGTAATGTGGGATCTCATTCACCACCTACACTTATTCTTATCATATGGGGTATCACAATCTCCGCCTCTTAAATTTCAGATATTCTCGTCGGGCCTATCCATTGTAGGTGGCACAACTTAAGTCCCACATTTCTGGTTAGGATAGACTCTGATACCATTTGTAACGCCCCAATGGAAAGCACAAACCACATAGCCTATACTCTAAAATGACTAGTTAATGATACAATTGGAGCCCCATTATAACCTTATAAAGAGCAAGAACTTCTCCTTCCCAAGCAATGTGGGATCTCATTCACTACCTACACTTATCCTTACCATATGAGGTATCACACATGTACTTGGGCTATGCTTGTTTCTACTTTCTATCAATAAATTTGTTTACTGATCAGGAGAAAAGGGAGGTCACATGAACAATGCATTGGCAAGTACAATCACAAAAAACTAAACTAGTCCACCGCTAGTAGTTATCTCCAGCCAAAAGCTACTGGTCCAAATGAGTCCATAGAGTTTGAAGATAAAGCATGAATTCTAACAGCATTGGCGACAAAAAATTTTACTTTTACAAGTGAAAATTTTTTTAGAATATTCCATAATAAAAAAAACATACAAATCCACGATCTAAAAAACATAGTGGCAACCATATCACTTTGTATTACACACCTCGCAACATATACAGAATTAGATATGAAATAAATGGCGTCAAAAATTAAACATACCATCTCGTTTAACAAAATCGCCACCCTGCAAAAGAACATCAGCTATTAATAAACCGGAAAGCAAAAAGACTCTGTACAAAAGTGGGTCGGGCATGGGTAAGCTTAGTAAAATTTTGAGGATGGACAACTTAGTAAGTACAACCTTAAAACTATATCACAAGAAAATCAGTCGTGACCATCAGCCCTGTATCCTACAGCATAAACAAGGGTAACTGACTAAAAGACAAACCCCTTCTAAGTCATGTTCAGCCAGAAACATAGCACAGAAGCCAAATCACAATTAGTCTACCGAAGAAATATCAGAATGTAAAACATAAATAACATACCTGTGCAAAGGAACCCCTGATTATGTGATGGAAAAAGGATCCCTTGTAGTGTAGTGGTCTTCCACTTTTAGGACCAATACCCTTTTCTCCTAAAAATGTAAAGAAAGATTAAAGAAAGAAGGAAGACAACTACCCATAGATCATGACCCCCTGCTGTTAGACTTCAACTAAAAATTTGATTTCTGAAATGCAGCTACCCCCCAAAAAAATACAAAAATCAATGCAGGGGCAAAAGCAAAAAGTGCAATATAAGATGAAACATAGGAAGCTTTATATGTAGGTGTGAGCAACAGTTTTCACGAAAACAAGGAATGCAACCAAACATAGTGGCAAATAAACAATTATGGTGCTACATTAAATATGAATATGTAAGAGATAAGATGAGGTGCCCGTTAGAGGGCTGATAAAATAACGAAATTCCATAGTATCAATGTTGCATTACCTGTACAAAGTGCACGAAAATTTTCAGCAGTCTTGGGAGCAACATCGGGGAAAAGCTGTAAGACCAAAGATGACTAGTAATAAATTACTTGCTTTTTCATTAATAACACCACAACAGCTATAGAAGCAAACAACAAATACCGTAGAACACAGATTTATAAGCAACTGATAGTTAGTGTACAGGTTCAGGCATAACAATACCTCAAAAACCATTCTTTCAGCAGGATCTCCATCAACAGACACATCCATAAAAACTAACGGGTTCTTCTTCTTCGCCACTTTCTTCATTTTTCACTATTGAAACTCAAGCCAGCATAACCATTTGTCTGAGGAAATGCATACATCTGTTGTTACTAGCTACCAACCATATAAGTGAGAGAAAACTAAAAAACTAACAGGACCCTTGAACTGATTATTAATGAGACCGAACATGAGAAAATAAGCTTTCCAAGTATCCCAAAACTCAACTCAACACGGACACAAGTATGAAAGAACATGCAGTATCCATGTGACACATACATGCCATGTATAAGGATATGTCAAGGATACATAGCAATGATAGTGCTGCATCCACATTCACCAAACTCTATTTCTTAAACTAACCACATACTTGCATGAAGAGAAAACCTGGTTTGAGTACCAGTAAAACAAAATTCGCAATTAGCCACTCAAAACAGTTAACAAGTGCATGTATCCAACAAGCAATGAGTAGACAATTCCCAAAAGAAAATTTGATTATATAAAAGTTACAACTACAACTCACTGTTTGGTAATAAACATGGGATTTTCATAGCTTCCTGCAGCATGAGAAACCCAAAACCCATAAACCAAAACTCAGTATCCAATTAATACTAAAAGAATCAACAATCAAATTGTACATATCAAGCTAATCCACTTGAGGAAAATAAGTGAATAGAAAAATAATGCAAAAAAAAACTAGTCAGCATCCTTTTATATTTAAGACTGGCATAGATCCAAACCTAAGCTTCACAACTATTACCAGCGATTAATTAACAAACTTGTGATTCAAAAACACAATGAGCCAATAACACTTCCATTGAATACACGACCCGCCAAATCGCTAAGGGGAAGTAGCGCACTTCTACTTTCTCTAATTAACCACACCAACTTGAAACGTATTTACAATACAGGGTTAATCAAGTGCAGACCTTAAGCCCTAGCAGAATTTTTCACAAACCCTAGAGTAAACAAATGAAGTAGGAGAAAATGAGAACTCTAGCATCAAAGCGAACCGAAATATATTTATTTAATATTAACTCAGTGATTATCTCTTGTACAAGCGCGAATTGGATAACATAACACTTGTAAAGAAAGGATATGGGTAAAAGATTGAAGGTGCGTATCAAATTCATGAATGAAAACAGAAAAGAAAATGAATGAAAATTTAAATGTCAAAGAAGAAAAGTAAAGATAAACCCTAAAGAGCACCTGAGAGACGCAGACCACATAAATGTACGACAAGATTAGCGAGACTGAGCTCAGTGATAGAAAAACCTAGGCTTCTCTGTGTGTACGTGTGTATGTGGTTATATATACACACACAAGGAGCGTTTCTACTTCTGCTGGACCTCAGAAGTTACTGGACTATCCCTCGCGTTTTTAATCATTGAGAATACACATACAATATATTACTTATAAAAAAACAATACATATGCTATTAACATTATTAGTTAAGCATAAACCCTGAGGGGTAGCTCAGCTGGTCCGGCCTTGGGTTTGCTCCCCAATGGTCACCAATTCAAGTCCCCTTAGGGCCACTAGAGGTTTATCTGGCCGTTAACTTCAGGGCCCCATGGGATTAATAGAGGTGCGCGCAAGCTGGCCTGAACACCCACGGTTATAAAAAAAAAAAAAAAAAAAAAAACATTATTAGTTAAGCATATACTTAATTAGTTAAATATATACTTATTTGAACATCTTAGATTAAATCATTAACTTAATTTCTTTTTATTTTATATAAATATTTTGTCAAAAACTCGAAAAAGACCTGAATCTAGACGCTTGATAAGAGCATTAGCAATGGATTATGCAAATGCAAATGTAAAATTTGCATAATATGACATGATTTTGCATTTAGTTATTCTACTCAAAACTTATTCACACATTGGTTTATCCATCTCTTAGTCAAAATAATAATAAAATATTATAAATTTAATAAGATTTTTTTTCAATTTTTTTTGTTAATTAACTTTTTTCTAAATTAAGAGCTACATGAAATATTAATGTTATACAATTTTTTTTTTATAAGTAAATATTAATGTTATACAATATGAGACTTGGATAAATATGTAGATGGGTCCTGGAGTGCAGCAAATATTATATTTTCATGCACTTGTTGGGTCCAAATCTACATAATTTTAGAGAATCTTTGACATAAATGATAAAAAAGAGTGACCTTGGAGAAGTCATCAAATTTGACCTTTATATACTATCTTAACGTTTCTTGAAGTGACATTATTAACAAGCTCAAAACAGTGGCTTGCTGGAATCAGTCCAGAACATGCAGATTAGACAATTTTGTATTATTTCCTAACAATTTCTTGCCCAATCATTATGTGTGAATTTTGATTCTACCATCGAGGGTGCAATTGCTGTGGGAAAAGATATTGCCATATGGGAACCAGAAGTGGAGTTTGACCTCAATGATGGCTATACTGTATACCTTAAGCATCCTGTATGTCTTTGTTATTTGTCTACTATCACTTCTATTTTGCATACTCAGATTATCTTCTAATACGGTACTTACTGCTGTGAACTTCATCCATATAGAGTATCTCTGCCTACATGGGATCAAAACTATGTGGAAGAATGCTGGCAACTTTTATAAAGGGGAACCTTGTCTACAAAAAGGAGGAGCATGCTCCTGCTGCCTGTGGCATTCCCATCCTTGCAAGATGAAAAACTTAATTTACTAGTTGCTCTTGTATGTAATGGATTCTAAATCTCAATGGTATGTGAAGTTATCATCCTTCTTCAATTATGGATTTTTTGACAATCCCTTCAACTTTTGTCCATTTCCTAGCCTAGTTTCAGTCGAGGGTGTACCAATTACTGTTGGGGGCAATGCATTAACTACTTTTATATTCTATTATATTTTTTCATCATTCCAAGACCACCCAATATTTTAGAGTTTTTTAACTTTGCTAGTCATGCACCTGAGTACTTGCTACACCTTTTTTACTTGTGTTATCAAACTTTAATTGAAGATTAAGTTTGCTGGTATAACTGATGAATGCCAGTTATAAGACTGAATACTCCTCAACCCTCAATCAATGCCGGTTATTAGATACTAATGCAGATCCCTTGATTGCATTAAAAAAAATGTGTAGGAAACAGTGACATTAACTACTGAACTCAGCCTGTTTCTCCAGTAGCCAAAAAAGAAGGGGGAAAAAAGGAAAGAAGGGCAAACATTTGAATTTGGACAGGGAGCAGAGAAGAAGTAATTATTCTTTCTTGCAGATTTTATTGACCAGTGCAAAATTAAGCTAAACTGTGTCAAATAAGCATTATTATTCCAAGTGAAAAACACAAAGCGCATTGAACAAAACCCAAAAATTTATATTGCAAAGTGCACTTTTGAACAAAACCCCAAAAAAACTGATGCAATAGCTACTTATAACACCTACACAGACAAACAATAAAGTAATACCCTTCCCTTTTTTTTATAAATAAGTAAAGCTAATTTGAAAATTGCCTTACAGACTATAATATCACAAAGACAGCAAATAAATATTGATTATATTCCCTTTAGATAGATTCTACCTTGATAATTGGTTCCACAAATCTCATGGAGAGGATTAGGCAATGGTCCACAAATCTCAACAGTGTGAAAATTGGTTCCTACATGTCTCATATGGTGTCTTGGAAAGGAACTATAGAAGTTTTGAGGATCGGGAACGGGATACAGGAGCTCAAGACTTTCTTTTCAACATATTCCTCGTCTCTACAGCATCTAGGACTTTAATGGGCTTACTCTTCATTATTATTTTGTCTCTCTTTCTATTTCTTGGTGGTCGACGTTCTTGTACGTCGTGGAATGCCCCTGTTGGAGAATCCATCAAGGGAGCGAAACCACTCATTATGTGTGAATGAGTTCATATTCTCCACAATCCTACTCATTCGAGCCGGGGGTTAAATGATTGGGCATTTTGGGTTGAAATATGCAAGACGGGGAGGGACTCTAGGGCAAGAAACGACTCACCTGGCTGCCGAGATGAAGATTCGGATCGTTGATGTCGATTCTGAAGCTGGGAAGATGAGAGAGTTAGAAACCGTGCGACATGTATTTCCCAAAATCAATCTCAAATGCCGAAAACAGAAATGAAGGAAAGAAAATCAGGGAGAAACGCACACACGCACCTGGGACGATGACCAAAATACTGGGAGGATTTTGTGAAATCCTTCTTGGGGTTTCTGACACTGGATGGAACAAAAATGGGGAAGAGGAGAGGGAGAGCAGGAACGAAAATGGTGAAGAGGAGAAAAGAAGGAAGCTTGGTTTGGGTCCTTGACTCCTTGGGAAAAAGAATTTCGAGGGAAAAGAAACCAGCATTGAGTTTATTGAATAAAATAAGATTTGATCTTTGTACAGTAGCCTTGCATATATGACCGCCGAGTATGATACACTGTAGCTAAAATTCAAATATTTTTACGTTGGGATAATTTTATAAAATTGAATCAAATTTTACATTTTACTTCATTTAGATAATCCAAAGTCAGTGTTCTAACGACTAAATCCGTTCGATTTAATTCGGACTTTTAGTTAAGGTAGCACCCCTATGGGACGGGGTAGCCCCCACCCCGGCCCCGGCCCCCGCCCCCGCATGGATGGGGGAAGGATTTCCTCCCTGTCCCCTACCTCCAGAGTGCGAGGACGGGGTACCCCGTCCCTGATAACGAGGTGCAAGTGGTGGGTCAATCCGCCTGCCCCCTGCTCCCTACTGAGCCTTTGGCCCATAATCAATTTTTGGGTTATTTTTTTCCCAGAAACGATTTCTGAACCATTTTTACTAAAATAGGCTTAAAATGGCCTATAGGCTTTTTCTTTTATGCCCAGAAACAGCTTCTGGGTTATTTTAGGCCCATAAAATTAGAAGTAAAATAAAATTTTAAAAAAAAAAGTTAAAAAACTATATTAAAAAAAAGTTACATGAATAAAAATAATATATACATGATACAAATTTACTAATTTAGAGCAGATGAAATATTACTACAGACTACTAGTCTACTACTTAATAAACTAATAATAATAACTGAGCTATTACAAAATTAAAAGGAAAATTACAAAATTACAAACATAAAAGTGTCTAATGGACATTGTATCAACATTACAAATCATTGAATACATAATACGTACGAATTATTCAAATTTCAATATTGTAAGAATCTAAAGATAAAGTTATTCGAGTATTTGATTGTGACATTTAGGGCTGCCCGGGCAGGTAATCTTTTTATTAACTCATTGAGATTTGAGACTTTAGCACATATTCATATTGCAATGAATGTAGACGTCGTCTGAGTCGTCTTATGTGTTGCTACAACAATTAATACTAAAATTAATATCGATGAAATCGAAATGAATATAAATAAATCAAAATAATAAAATAAAAACAACAATTACCAGGTGGTCCAGATCTAAACTGATCACCACCCTCATCCTCTTCGGTCTCCTTAAAATTTAAAGCATTCGAAACATGAATATCATTTCTTATCGTCCAACTCTGTGTGCATCAATGCCTCCACAGTTATAGGAGACAATGAACTACAAAAAGGATCTAATATGCGTCATCCGGTACTAAAAGCTAACTGTGAGGCAACGGTGCTAATAGGGATGACCAAAATACAGTGTGTCCTCTCATAAAGGATGAGATATTTTTTTATTGCCACATTCCACCATCCTAATATATCGAAATTATCATCATCTTGAATAAAATTCCCTGATAAATAGTTGTCTAACTCCGAAACCACCTCCGTATATTGACGGACTAGTGTGGAATTCTTTGTGAGGGTCTTAGTCCACGCCAATCTACGCTTCTTTGTTGGCCCGGTATCTAGATGACGCATTGGGGTATGTGTAGGTGTAATAGATGCAGTACCACATTTAATCGCATTAAACTCATTATACAATTTAGACAGGATATCTCGGGTCATATCACCAATAAGATCAGCCCATACCTAATGGTGCGCAAGTCCCAAACCGTATAACATGCATGAAATTTTCAAATGGGGATCAAGAATAACAGTCACATATAACAAAATATTTAGTCTACTCAAATCTCCCTAATACTTGTCATATTTGACCCTCATGGTCAATGTCATACACATCATTCTTAGATTGGAACCCTTACAAGTGTCGTCTAATTCTTCTTTCACCTCACATATTTGTTGACAAAACTCATGAGATGTAGGGTATAAATAACTAGATAACTTTAATGTGACATCGTAAAAAAGTCCGAGAAAATCAACAAAAGTAGAAACTACCTCCCAATCATCATCATCAGGCTTTCCTAATCTCCGTGCTCATCAAAGTATTTGACATATTGAATGTTTTCATCACCCAATAATTGAAAGGCTGCCTTATATTCTTGGGCCGCCTCCAACATCAAGAATGTTGAGTTCTATCTGGTAGGAACATCAGTACAAAGACCCTTTTTCGATGTTACATACCAACCTTGAATTTCTCCAATCTAGAAGAATAAAATCTCACAAATTTCACAGTCATTCTAACTCATGCAACCGAGTCATCAACATATTTCAACCCCTCGATCACAATTATATTCAAGATATGTACAGTACATCTAACATGCAATTATTTATCACCCAATAATGTTTTACTTGCCTCTCTAAGATAAGTCTTTAGATATCCTAATGCAGCATCATTAGACAAGGCATTATCAACCGAAGCTGTTAAAACTCGTGCCAACCTCCACTCATTTATTACGGCCTCAGAAGCATTCCCAATCGTCTCACCCTCATGATCAGTTACTTAACAAAACTTAAAAAATTTCTTGTGAATAATCCAATCAGAATCAACAAAATGTACAGTCAAAGACATGTAATTCATATTTTGGACATAAGTCCAAGTATCAATAGTGAGGCAAACTATCAAACTCGTGCAATTGGCCCCTCAAAACATCTTTATCTTTTCTGTACATCTTTTTAATATCCTTTGCCACAATGTGGCGAGAAGGAATAGTAAATCTAGGTTCTAAATCTTGGACAAGTTCTTGGAACCCTTTCCCCTCTACAAAACAAATTGAAAAAGTAGTTCGTCTATGATAACCATACAAGCTAACTTCCTTCTACACTCATCGGGAATTATATTTCGTATACCCCTTCAACGTTGGACTCCCACAACTCTCATCTGTCATTTTTTTAGTCCAATATCTAGTTTAGATTGACTCTTCTCCAATAAAGATCTTAATATTGGACTCTTATTGCATTGTTCTTCTAAATAAACTTTTAACTGGGATGTACCATGTTTCTTATAATGACATACATATATTTTCTCACAGTAATTACATTTAGTTTGGGGGTTACTGGGGCTACCACCATCTAGCTTGGTAAAGTGAGACCAAACTATGGAAACATGTTTCTTGCCTTGTGTCAATGTGGGATTAGGGGCGGGGCAAGGTGTACTCCCAGGGGTTGGAGTATGGTTAGGTTCTGGGGCCGGAGTACTGATAGGGGTAGGAGAGCTATCACTGAAATCCTTTTGAGAAGACATTTCTGATTCCCCAACACAATAAAAAAATTATAAAATCAAGCAACAGTCAACACAAGACATAAAAAAAATCATAATAATACACCACACATGAAAAAAATAAGGCACGGTGCAAAGGCAACACAAGACATAAAAAAACGTAATAATACACAAAATAATTTAAAAAAATGTTTTCTAGTTCTAAGAGTTTTAAAAGAAAGAACAAAATTTTGGCTAAATGTATTAAAAGAAACAAAAAATGGGTCATCAAAGATTCAATTAAATTGAAATTTCAGGGGGAAACCTCTAAATCAATTTAGGGGTTCAGATTGAACCCCTAATCAAATGCTAAATTGATTTAGGATTTCAATCTGAAACCCCTAAATAAATTGATTAAGCCTTTTAGGGGTTTCAATTGAAACCCCTGAATCAAACCCTAAATTGATTTAGAGGTTTCAATTAAAACTCCTAAAAGGCTAAATCAATTTGTTTAATGTTTCGGATTTGGACCCTAAACTAATTCGTTTGTTTCTAGAGATGAGATAAGATTAAAATTGAAAAGTTGAATAAAATATTGTTAGAAAATATTTTTTTACTATTATATTTGTTTTGAAATTTAAAAAAGTTGAATTGTTTATTTTATTTTGTATGGGGATTTGAAAAAATTGTAATGATGGGATTGGAGGTTTTCAAAGTTTTGGGTTTTGATCTTGAAAACAAACATTAAAGAGTTCCAAATTCGAAAACCTACAAATTACAAAAAAATAAAAAAATCAAACATTGCCGTTCAATTTTAAACACATGCACAAATCAAAATCCACAGCACACAATTCCACAATCATTCCCACCCTCCATCTCTGATTCAACCCATCATACTTCCCATTTTCAATTCAAAACTCAAAATAAAAAATAAAAAAAATCTAGGTTCGGAGTAAGGAGTCTTACCTTTGGCGCAGCAAATGACGGACAGAGCAGTCTCAGTCTTCAAAATCTCACATGTCGTGCTAGTGCTAGAGAGAGAGAGAGAGAAAGAGAGAGAGTGTGAGTGAGAGTCTTCGAGAAGACGGGCCGAATGTGGGGCTTAACAAGTAAAACACTAAAATGAAATAGCGTCATTTTGTCATGGCATCGTTTCACTTATAGAGTTATTTTTATTTTTTATATATAATATAAATTATATATATTATATTATGCGGAGTGGGGAAAAATCGGAGCGGGGCTTAGCCCCTTTCGTCCCTCACCTCCGTTGGAGGCTTTTGGTGCGGGCAGGCCCCCCACATTAGCAGACCGGAACCCCCGGTCCAAAATTCTCAGATCGATATTACACTCCTAATTAGAATTCAACACCCGAATCAATAATTTTCTTTAAAAAAAAAAGAATGGATAATTTTCCGTATAAAATATAAAAGGAAAATGTTAGAATTGCAACTCATATTTTATATCGCGTGCAAATGAGTTGTTATTTTTTTATAATTTTTAAAATATTTTTTAGACATCTTTAATTATTAAAAAATAAAAAATAAATAAATTTATTAAAATTCAATTCCTTAACTATTAATATATATATATATAAATAAGACAGATTTGATGAATATATTTAAAAATCACACCATCATCTTCCAATATAAAAATTCATACAATTTTTTGCGAATCTGTGAAAAACTTAAAAATTAGAAATTTATTTCTATTTCATCGAACGCGTGAAAAGCTAGTCCGTGTTACATAGTTGACAAAGAAAAGCCTATACCCTTTTTTCATACGTCGACGAGGAGGACCTCAGTCCGTTTGTAGCTCAATAGGGTTTATAGTTCTAGCAGCGCCTCCATAAGTCCAGCATCTCCTTCCCTCTGTGGAATTCTCTCCTTCTGTAACTCTCTCACTCTTTCTCTCAACGTTTAAGTGTCGAACAGTAAAGGGATTGGTGGCATAAATGTCCACAAAGGGAGCGACGAGTCTCACAAACAACTTCCTCGCAGTACTATCCAAGGTATGTTCGTCCAGCAACTCATTAGATTCATTCAAAAAGCTTACATTGCTGAGAAATCTCAGCATCAGCACTGCCGCTGAAAGAACAGATTTTCAAAACGCTAATGGATATCACGGAGACAACTCTTCAGAATATCAGCAAAACTCTGGTGGGTTTTACGGTGAGAACCAAAATCCCATGGCTTTTCACCAGAAATCAACCGGATTTATCGGGGGAAGTTCCGTGTGGGCTTCACGGAGCTCAAACCCCAACGGGAATTGTGGAGAAAGCACAACAAACGATTTTGCGGTGAACCCAGTTGCGCAAAACGAAAGTTGTAGTGGGCCTTATGGGCAAAACTATGGCGATTTGCAGCAAAATTCTAGTGGGCTTAATAGGGAAAGCTATAGAAGTACATATCAAAACCACCCAGTTGGACAAAATGGAAACTTTAGTGGAAATTATGGTCAGAGTAGTGGAAGGCCACAGCTGGACCCAAACGGAATTTCTGCAAGTAATTCGAGAGGGTTTGAGCCGAATTCAAGTGGCTTTCACCAGAACAACGGCGAAGTTTACAAGGAAAGCACTATAAATGAATGGCAGAATAACCAATATCAGCAAAATGGGAATTTTAGTGGGCATTATGGGAATAATGACGGAAAGTCCTTGCAGAACCATAATGGGGCTTACACCCAGAGTTCACCGGTACAGCATAGTATGAGCGGGTTCAACGGGATAAATAGAAATCTACAGCATTCATATGGGTCTTACCTGGAGGGTGCTAGAGCAATGAGGCAGAATCCACATGGATTTAATTCCCAAGGCCTTTCAGAATCTCAGGGAAGCCTAAACGAGAACTACATGCAAAATTTTGGGCAAGCTCAGCAAGCCTCGTATGATCATAACATGGTGAATGCTGGAGTGCAGCCGCAAGGCCAAAGTTGGTATCAGCAGAGCCCTAGTGCTGGACACTATAAGCAGAGCCTCCATGGAGGACAAAATCCGCCAAACTCAAATGCTTCTCAGATTATGACGAGTAGTTCTCAATCATCCCGTCATCCAACACATGGGGGTGAATTAGCTGAAACATCTGACAATCACCCATATGTCGGTACACTTGAGGAGCTAGATAGTTTTTGCAAAGAGGGGAAAGTGAAGGAAGCTGTAGAAGTCTTAGGTTTTTTAGAAAAGCAGTGTCTTCCTGTTGATTTGCCCCGATATTTGCAGTTGATGCAGGCATGTGGTGAGGCTCAATCTCTACAAGAAGCAAAATGTGTTCATGAACACATTGTAAGAATACAGTCTCCTCTCAGAGTGAGCACCTACAACAGAATCATAGAGATGTATTGGAAATGTGGTTCCATAGATGACGCTTGGCAAGTGTTTAACACAATGCCCAAGCGCAATTTGACATCGTGGGATGTTATGATAACATGGCTTGCTAAGAATGATTATGGGGAGGATGCCATTGATCTATTTACTAAGTTTAAGAAAACAGGACTGAAACCTGATGGTCAAATGTTTATTGGAGTTTTTACTGCCTGTAGTGTTCTAGGAGATATTGATGAGGGAATGCTGCACTTTGAATCAATGAGCAAGGATTATGGCATTGTCCCATCCATGAATCATTATGTGAGTGTAGTAGACATGCTAGGAAGTACAGGGTTTCTGGATGAAGCTTTTGAGTTCATTGGAAAGATGCCATTGGAGCCAAGTGTTGATGTATGGGAAACTCTAATGAATCTCTGCAGAGTTCATGGGCACAGGGAGCTTGGTGATCTTTGTGCTGAGATTGTTGGGCAGTTAGAACCCTCACGCTTGAATGAGCAATCGAAGGCTGGCCTTCTGCCTGTGAAACCTTCAGACATTGCAAAACAGAAAGAGAGGAAGAAACTATCTAGTCAAAATCTTTTAGAAGTTAGGAGTCGGGTTCATGAATATCGAGCAGGGGATAGATCTCATCCTGGCACGGATAGGATCTATGCAGAACTTAGGGCTTTGAAGGAACAAATGAAAGAGGCTGGTTATATACCGGAGACTAGATTTGTGTTGCATGATATAGACCAGGAAGCCAAGGAGGAAGCCCTTCTTGCTCACAGCGAAAGACTTGCTATTGCCGATGGTCTCCTGAGTAGTCCAGCTCGATCACCTATTAGGATAATCAAGAATCTTCGTGTTTGTGGTGATTGCCATACTGCACTGAAGATCATCTCAAAGCTTGTTGGCAGAGAACTCATTATACGAGATGCTAAGAGGTTCCACCATTTCAAAGATGGGTTGTGCTCTTGCCGGGATTATTGGTGAACAAACTGAAATTTGAGGTACTATTTGCTTCTTTTTAAAAAAAAAAAATTTATGGGAAGAATATACACTGAAGCTTCTATTATGTGTATCTTAGATGTGAATATGTTATTATATTTCATACACCAAAGCAATCTCAATATGTTAATCAAGTGTGTAATTAATATCAACTCTTTTGATGCGAATTCTAAAGTTCTCTTCAATTTTCTCTCTCTCTGTTGATGATCGGGATACAATATGCAGTTGGGTTCTTCAAATCTTTAGCTCTAGCATTTTACGCATCATAAATAAAGGATGATTTATCTTCAACTGGAAAAACCTGAGAAGAGTACAAATGGAACTGTCTTGGTTGCTTTTATCACAATTTTGGCCATATACATCTGAAGCAGACGGGTGATTTCTCCTTTTCAGTGTTTGCTTTTGGTGGGGAGATTTGAATCGCATGTAACTGTAGTTGTGCGTGTCTAGAGCCAGGAACTGCTATAATTTTGGAGTAAGTTCTTATCTGTTTGGAAATTGTAATTAAATTGAATTTGACGGTGTTTGTAGAAAGTAGGGTGGGTGGTGTTGTGTATGTTGTTTACATATTGACACGCTTGAGTGGATAATGGATTATATCCAGTGTCATTGAATAGGTGCCTAGGCTCACTTGAATTGCAAACCGCTGAGAGAAAAGTTCTTCTTGATCGTAAATGAATGCCAAAAAAGAAGGAACTGTTGCCTGCAAAGTGGCTCGAATTAAAGGCTGTAGATTTACACACAAGAAAAGAACCACTAAATGAGGGTTTTTAGTATTCATTATATCCTGTACTGGAGAGAGAATTGGTTGAGGCTTAAATATCTCAATAATCATGGGAATAAATTTTTGTTTTGTTTTTAAGCTGTTATTTCATTTTGTACTGATATCTGGTTTCTTATATTTCATTTATTCTCCCCTCCCTTTTATTTACTGGGCTTGTATGCTGGGTTTTGGTTCAAATTTCAAATGACTGGATTGGTATGAATTTGTGACAAATGCAAAATTTTCATCTGAGTATAGCTTATCTCGGAATGTTTATAGGTCTTTTTTTATGTAAGCCTGTTTATTCATCTTTACAAAATACGAACTTCCGAAATTTCATGCAGGTCTTAGTTCGGTGATTTTGAAGGTAAGGCCATGGTGTACTTCCTCACACAGAAAGCAGTGAAGAAAGCTGCCCACAACATGTCTAAATCATTATTGGAAGGAAAAAGATCTCTCTCCCCAGGATTGATAATTTTTAACTCAATACTCTTGGGTATTTTGTCCGTGAATTGACCTCGACGCAAACAACAAGAACATCTCTTTCCCGGCGCTGAAGCTTTGTATTTTTCTTTCCCAACACTGTTCTTACATAGTTGATTGGTCTGATGTCAATATATTTGAACTCAAAACTTCATAAAATCTGTATTGGATAATTTCCTTTGTATACGCACCAGCTTGTATCTGATGTCAAGACTCAATATATGCAGGTAGCAGACAAAACATTTCAAAAGCTTTTATTTTGATGGTGAAGATTAGGTTGCAATTAATCAGATGGTTGAGAACAATCAGTATCATATCATGTAATTCAAAAGGTTGGATGTTAGTTTGAGATGGATTTAAAATTTCGTAGATTTTCAATTTTGTCAATTTCCTTAAAAGTAAAGACTATTATTAAAAAATTAAATTTTTTATGTAGATTTTAAATTTATTCATTTTAAAAAAATATATATCTTGAGATTACATATTATAAAATTGTAAATATCATTTTTCAATTATATATTATGTTTAATATAGAGGAATGTTTATGAATTTATCCTTCTTTTAGACAGTACGAGAGAGTAGAGACCCTCTCTCTCCCCACCTTTTCATCACCCTTGAGAGGTTTTTCTATTTTTATTGTTGTTTTATTTTAATGTTGTGCTAAGGTGTGATGCATATCACATGTTCATTGTAGGGATGTATAGGAGCCGACTGGAACTGGCTGCCGTGCGGTAGATATTTGCTTAAATCGAAGTTGGTTGGTTTGAACCACTGTCAAATCGCCAAACCGGCCGATGGTATATATAAGTTTGTCTTATATATAAAACGATGTTGTTCCACTTAAGTTTAAGTGGAACGGCATCGTTTATGCATGTTTTAAACACAACTGAAACAACGTCATTTGGTATTACGTCGTTTTATCCTTTGCGCATGAAAGAGAAAAAAGAAAAAAAAGGGTGGAACGATGGCATTTGATTTGAAACCAAACGGCATTGTTTTGATATTATATCGTCTTCTTCCCTCACTTCTTTTTCCCCGATTGATTTTTAGTTTATCTCATCCCCTCTCTCTCTCTTCTGCAACACTCTCTCAGACCACCATTGCCGCAATTCAAATCGAGAACCAACCGTGAACCGCTAGATTCGGTACGGCCGGGTTTTCTTCCTATCTATCGACCTGTTACGGTCATTTGCTCCTCCCTAGTTGCTCTCGTCTGTCGGCATCAATTTTGTCCAAAAATCGTGTTAAATGTGTCGGTTTTCACATCTATTTTATTTCTTGATAATAATGGTTAATAGAAATGATATTTGTAATTTTAGAGCTTGTAATTTATGCGTATTCTCTTTAAAATAAGTGAATAAATTTAAACTCACATAAAAAATAATAATTTTTAAATAATAGTCTCCACTTTTTTCAAATGGAGTACGCGAAAATTACTTATTTTAAGATTGTAAATAACATTACCCCATGACATATCTTACTGGTTGTTTTACAATCTTTTATATTATTATATTTTAAATTGAGAATATTTTTATAAACAGCTTTCTTCGAGAGTTTTCTATTGAGAAAATGATAATATGATCCATAGATTTATTCTTTTATTTTGATGGTTCATGTATTTAACTTATTCTTTTTTTAATTTTAATTTTTACTTAAAATGAATATATTAATATATCTAATATATTAATCATTAAGTAAATAACTATTAATACATTAATATGTTTTTTATTTTTTAAAAAAATTTAAAAAATATTAAAAAATATAATTTATACCAGCTAGCAAACCTGGGCAGCATATTAGGCTACTAGCAGGTTAGCAACGTCTTTTTAATTAATATTCCCGTCCCAAACCCAGACCAGACCAGACTAGACAAGCTCCAGCCTTGTCTGGACGGTAGTGAAGACATCTGAAGTGTGCTTTTAAGCTCAATGTCTCAGGTTTTGGCTCGTAACCTTCTCTTTGTGCGATCCCACTTGAACGATGAGATCTCCAATCACTTTTTTCTCCATGTCTTACATGCTCCTTCTTAAACCCTAAGTCCTAGTTTGGGTGGTGAATTACTCTGAGGTATTCTCAAACACTTTCACTACTATTTTCTACTTTATTATTACTTTTCATCTATTTTTACTACTATTCATTACTTTTCACTTACTTTTTACTACTATTCAATATTCTATTATTACTTTTTACCTACTTTTTACTACTATTTACAAACATTCTCAAACACTTTCACTATCCAAACCAAGCTTAAATCTCTCTGTTTGCAACAACAATTTCCCAATAAAGCACCCATCTCAGAGCCTCCATCTTCCGAGAATCTAATCTAAATGCCTACTGTCCCCAATAAATCAATTTAGAATCTAACTTTCTCGCGAAACTCAGCACAGAACCAGAAGTTTCCATCAACGCATTTTCCCAAGAACCCAAACATGCAGACGTCGCCGCAGAAATTTCTCAAAACTCGATTTTGTCTCAAACCCATGCGATAAACATCCTTCTAAGCCACAAGAGCGAGCTAAGATCGGCTTTGAACTACTTCAAAGGGGTCGAGAAAAAGCGAGGCCTTGTTAAGAGCGTGGATTCCTTCTGTGTTTTGTTGCACATTTTGGGGGGTTTTTTGCCTACTCATAAAGCCGCTCAAAATTTGCTTAATCAGTGCGTCTCGGGCGATTCTGGTCCCACCCCGGGTGTTTAAGACTTTAAGTTGATCACTTGGTAGAATGCGCTAAAAGGTTCGCATTTGGGTTACATCCAAGGGTATTTAATTATTTGTTGAATATTTATGTTAGATCCAATAAAATAAAAGATCTTATGTTTTGTTTTGTTTGAAAGAATGATAGAGAGTGATGTAACTCCTTGGGTACCCTTTATGAATATTCTTTTGACGGCATTGGTAAGAAGAAACTTGTTCAATGAAGTGCGAGAGATGCATAATAAGACCGTACTGAAAGGAATTAACGACGATTGCTATACAGTGCATGTGATGATGCGTGCGTGTTTGAAGGACGGGGAGGCTGAGAAGGCGGCAGAGTATTTTATAGATGCAAAGGCTACAAGTGTAGAACTTGATGCAGCAGCATACATGATTGCTATTCAAGCAGTTTGTGTGAGATCTGATTGGAGTTTGGCTTTTGGGTTATTGAAGGAAATGAGAGAAATGGGATATGTTCCTTCCGAGGGTGCATATACTTCTGTTATTGGGGCTTGTGTGAAGCAGAGAAATATTGTGGAGGCAGCGAGGCTTAAGGATGAGATGTTGAGTTGTGGGAAGCCCATGATTTTGGTTGTGGCAACAAGTTTGATGAAAGGGTATTGCGTGCAAGGTGATCTGAATAGTGCTTTGGATTTGTTCGATAAGATTGGTGAGTTTGGGCTCTCACCAAACAAGGTTACGTACTCAATCTTGATTGAATAGTGCTGTAACAATGGGAACATAGAAAATGCCAACGAGGTGTAAGACAGGGGTATCCAATCAAGTGTCTTTAACGTGAATTCCTTGATTTGTGGATTCTTAAAGTCACGCTCTCTTGAAAATGCATCCCAGTTGTTTGATGAGGCAATCAAATGTGATATTGCCAATGTGTTCACAAATGATAATCTTTTGCCATGGTTATGTGAAGAAGGTAAGGTTAATGAGGCTAAAAGCGTATGGGAAAAGATGATCAGAAATGTTGTGGTGCCCAGTGTAGTTTCATACAACAACATGATACTTGGCCACTGCAGAGAAGGGAATATGGATGTTGCAAACAATGTAGTTCTGGAGATGGTGGAAAAGGGCTTAAAACCTAATGTTATCGGATATAGCGCTCTGATTGATAGGTTTTGCAAAAGGCGGGACATGGAAAGTGCACTCTAACCAAACTCTACCTAAAAGAGAACTTGAAATAGAACTAAAGGGATCGGCTCATTAGCCCAAGAGAGAGATCATCGTGTCTAGTAGTTTCTGTTTGGTAGTAGTCCCAAAATGGGTGGCTTTGAATAAAAACAGTTTGGTGAAGATTTGTAATATAGTGTTACATCAATTGATTGTGTTGCAATGTTTGGTGAAGATTTGTGGTTGATACTTGCTAGTTAGACACAATGTATTGTTGCGGTTCGGCGCTCCCTTTAAATATTGGAGTACGTCAAAGCTAATTGAGGAAAGTATTTAGATGGGGATGATAAACGAATTGGACTGATTAATGTTGGACATCTAAAGCTCATAGACTTCTTTTTCAAACCATGTGGCGCATGATAGTGACGGCGACGCTTTAATCACAAAAAGATCTTATAAAAATAAATTTATAAATTAACATATATTCTTATGATGTGTTAGAATGGACATCTCCTTCTCATCCGTATAATCTTTTTGAGGAATATTTGAAGTATTATTCTAAGAGAGAACACAGCGATCTTGTGAATGTGTCTATAAATTTAACCAATAGAGTGTGTTACAGGACAAATATCTTATATTATAGCAAATTGTTCATCGAATTATGGTCATTTTCTATTTAGATCATAGAGGAGTTTGAACTATTAGAGAAATGATATTCATAATTTTAGGGCATACAGACCAAACACACTTTCTTTAGAAAAAAAAAAAAAGAGAGTAAATATCAGTCTATATGAAAAAAAAGTATTTTTTTAATAATATATCCCATTATTTTTAGAAAAGAATACACGATACTTAAACACCCTAAAACTATACATGCCATTACTCAAGCTTTATTCTCATAATTGTTCACAACGATTTTCATGATAATTATGCATGCTAGAAAATACTATTCTTGAATGTCAATTTTAGTACGGACACTTCTCAATTCATAATCATTCCTCTATATTGGGTCTCTCTAGTGCATTTTCATTGAATTAGTCAAATGTAAATTCAAATTTTAGCTAATATCACATGAGTTTGCATTTGCCTATTCATTTTAAATCTAATCTTCACATTATCCATTTATTTTCTATCTCGTAATAAATATTATTAATTTAATACTTTTTTATTTAATTTATTTTTATTACATTTTGTAGTTCACCAATTAAATGTTAATAATAATTATATTATAATTAAATTAATATTTATATTTATTAAATATTAATACTAATTATATTCTAATTAAATAAATAAATAATATTCTAATTAATATTAACTAATTAATTTATTTTTATCACATTTTATATTTAGTAATAATAAATTGAATCAAATTTCTTAATTACGAAAAACACCTATATACTGGGTGAGAGGAGTGAGAAATGAATATTATAGTGTTTGGCTAAGTTACCGCACACCCACATATTTGGTGAGTCATTGTGGTTAATGTCTAAATTTATATAGGCATACCTAATTCAACGTGGGTTGTTTTAAGTGTTTTGTTAACTAAATTTGGTTAAAGTTAAATTTTAGCCAAACTAATGAGAGTGTTCTTAGTAATTGAGAACTGCTACAGATATAAAGAGATTATACAAAAGTAAGTCTACAAACTGACGTAGTTTCATAAAATCCGTTAGATATATTTTATAATAAAAATAACTTTACAATCTATAGTATCATATCAAGTTACATTAATTTATGATTTATTTTTGTGAAAAATATTTTCCTTAACAATTTTACTGGATATTCTAGTACACTACCAAGAAAAAAATATTAATATAATATATTTCATAGTATTTATTATTGTTTATACAAATCTCAAATATAAATTTATATTTAATAGATATTATGGGACATATTTTATATATATTTCTCCGTCACATAAAAGGTGTTAGGGATTAGGGAGTACCACATTTGACAACCATACAAATTTTTTTTTAATTGAAGTCCCTTAATTTTTTAAATGAAAATGAATTTTCATTAAATAAAAGTTAAAAATTTGAAAGATACATTCAAAAAAAAAAATATGATGGCCGTAAAAAAACTGATCTCCTAGACTTTTAAAATTAATCTATATATTAAATATTAAAATTCGAGAGATACGTGTTGTGATTCATTCAAAGAGAAAAAAGAACAAAAAACAAAACAAAACAAAACAAAACAGAGTCCAGATGAATAAGATAACGCTTTACACGAGTCTGTGCGCACTACGCACCCCTCCTTTTTTATCGTTGAGAGTCAGAGTTAAACTTGGAAAAGAAGTATAAAAAAAACTTGGAAAAGAAGTGTAAAAAAAATTGTTTATTATTTATACCAATTTATTTTTGTTCTAACAAACCCTAGCTATTTTTCCCCCTTTCAACTCACAATCTCAAAACACAAATCTATTAGTAAGAGAAGCACACAACGATAAAGAGAAAAAGTCTGGATTCTACAGTGATTCATTTTCGTACGATCATCGGGGAAGGTTAGTGAATTCTCTCCTTAATTTTTAATTCCAGGGTTTCAATTTTTCCTCATAATACTTCTGTATTGTTGTGCTATCTGCATTCTTTTGGTATCAATTCAAAGATTCTTTTTTGGAATTTTTCTCTGGAGTTTGATGTCCTCTGCATGCTTTAGAATGAAAATATTAATTTTTTTTTTTTTAAAAAATTTTACGGTTATATGTTTTGATTTAATTTTGCTCTATTTATTTAATTTAATAATGCTATCTTGGCCTTGGATGGAGTACTTGTTAGTTGTTTTTGTACTTTTATTTTTTAAATATATATGGAAACTGATTGTTTTTTGATTAATTTGTGCATGAACTAGCAACGGTATGTTTGTATTTTCTTAGTTTATTTTATTCTCAACTGATTTGGGTTTCTTGGATTGTTGGTTCTCTCCAAAACAAAAAAAAAGAAGATTACACACAACGCACATATTTTGGTTGTTCCAATAAATATCGGCATGCTTTTTAATGTTTTTTAATGAAAACTGTATGACTTATATGTTTGAGGTTTGGAATCATATAAACCGTTCGTAACATATGAAATCTTGGGTGGTACAGGTTCTGTAATCTTGAATTTTCCATTAGAATAACAATCATGAGACTCATGAAGGGGAGTAAAGTGGAGGTACTAAGAAAGAAAGAGGCGACTTCTACTGAATGGGCTTGTGCTAAGATTATCTCAGGCAATGGGCACACTTATGGTGTTGTATTCGAAGGTTCCTGTGGCATGAGGAGTGAGGCACTTGTGGAGAGAGTGCCAAGGAAGGCCATTAGACCCTGCCCTCCTTCTGTGGGAAGTGTGGAGAGTTGTGCAGTTGGAGATATTGTGGAAGTTTTTGATGTTGGTTCTTGGAAAATAGCCATGGTTGTGAAGCCTTTCGGCAGAGATTATTATTTGGCTAGGCTACTGGGGTCTTGTGAGGAGTTCAGAGTTCACAAATCCAACATTCGGGTGCGTCAGTCTTGGCAAAATAATGAATGGATTGTGATTGGAAAGGTGGGCGTCTATTTTTGTCTTTCTTTGATATGTTATTATGTTTTGTTTCTTAGTTTAACTTTAGTGAGAACATTTAAAGGTTCTTGCCTTTTACTGGGTCCTGGTATGTTTTATCTTGACTAAAAAAATTTCTCACTTAATTCAGTGTTCATATTCAGATGGTGAATTTCTGTGTAATATTCAATGAAGAATTTGCACTTTTAATCTAGAAGTGCACCGCCTATCCTTAGCCTTGTTTTGACTGATTTTACATTGGCTTTTTTCACAGGGTTTGGAGAGTTGTGATTTTGTGAAATCCAACAAACCATCTAGCTCATATTGTCATCAGATTACTTCTGGAGTTCCACAATTCAATTCAAGAAGAAAGATGCAGGCAGGATATAATTGTTTAGCTGCTCAAGACAATACATGCTTTCAAGACCCTCATACTGTCTCATCTAGGATATTGAAGAGATCGCTCCCTTATTGCTCCTCTAATATTGAACCATATGCCAGAAAAACAAGAGGAATCCAGAAAGAGGGTGAATCCCTCTTACTGAAAAAGGTAGATGTTGTTGCTTGCCCACGAGTAAATCTGGGTCAAACATACATGCATGCTTCCTGTAATAATGGAACAACTGGATGGTTTGAATTGGAGAGGGGAAATCAGATTGGTTCTAATTTTTGTTTCCATGAAAGAAGTTCAGAACCTAATGATTGTGGTAGTCTTGCATCTTCTGTTGGTAGTTGTAGTGTTGTTAGCAACAGTACAAATGAGTTGTCTGGTCATAATTTATCAGATCCTACTCAAGATGCAGATCCTATTGGTAGTGATGCAGATTCCTTTTATAATTGTGGAGATGAGAAAAGAAAATGTCCCCTTTCTATGAAAGAGGATGTACCTGCAAGAATCCATAGATTAGAGTTGCATGCTTATCGCAGCACTTTAGAGGCAATATATGCTTCTGGGCCCTTAAGTTGGGAACACGAAGCTCTATTGACAAATCTCCGCATTTCACTCAACATTTCCAATGATGAACATTTGCTGGAGATAAGGAATTTAAAATCAGCTCAAACTAGCATTCATCTTAGTTAACTAACAATCAAGGGATTTCTTTCCTTTAGAATAGGATATTCTACACTTGACAATTTCCTTCTTGTCAGAGTAAGAAGCTGGAGGATTGGTTACATTGTGTAGCTTCTGGTTGATTCAATTTGTAATTTGGAAATTATGTACTAAATACTCTTATACAAAAATGAATATGTCCAGGCTCATTGTTGTGCTCTTTATTTCATGTTTTATTTTCATTTACACACACACACACACACACACACACACACACACACACACATATTGAATTTTGGGGTGAATTTATGATATATTTTTCTAAGTGGATGGATTTGTGATTTTTAATTATTTTCCAACGAAGATGTTGATTTTTTAATCATTAGAAAGGTTTGGCTGACATATCTTTAGAGAAGTTTCCCGTTGACCTCTCTATCTGCAGCGCTTGATTATTGAAATCAAGCAATGGGAGTGAAAAGAAAGCTATTTTGTGCTCCTTTGAATAAACATTTTGTTGTATTTAATATGGTATTGCTTGATGCCTTCACCCTTTAGTGCTGGGTGTTCTGTTTCAAGAATGCTATTGATGAAACCCCTACTTTTTCCAGGGCCAAAGTTGGAGGCTTGCATGCCTTGCTTCCAAAGGTCTAAAGATGATGCTGGGTTTTGCAGCCTTTCTCTGGGCTTAACCAATTGTGCAAGCACTTCATCCATGATGTTTATGTATGTGTCCGTGTGTGTCTGTGTATAGCAATATGTCGTTCCTGCTAGTAATCCCCAATTCCAGGATTGAAAGAAGTTCTACATTAGGACTTTGAGATCAAATATAGTATTTAATTTCCATCTCCAGTGAGCCACTTATTTGTCTAAGACAAGATATCCAAGTAATTTTCCTCGTTTTATGCAATAAGTCCTCGGCTTTACTCTATTGCTGAGAAAAGAGGAGGGGGGGTTGGAAATGCACGCTTTCGTGTTCAAAGCATTGTACTAGAAAATAACCTAAAAAACAAAAAGCATTCTCCAAGTAAATAGGCAACACCTACCTTAGATATTTGGCAAGGCAAGTCCCAAGAAGGTATTGGTTGGCTTCCAGCTCCATCTTGGCCAACATCTTTCGCTCCAGGGGGTGGAGAGTCCTAGGGCAAACTACTCGCTTTGCTGTGTTGCCCAAACCCAGGGAAGGGCATTTGCTGAGGAGTATGGTTTTGAGGGAGGGAAAGCATGGCTGACAAGCCATCAGTGGCATGGTTGATTTCTGATCTGCTAGGAACCATGGGACCCATATGGTGCCAACTTTTGAAACTTTTGGGAGAACAATCTTGATATGGTAAATCTTCTGATCAAACTTCTAGTTCAGTTCAGATAATGTGTATTTTATATTGAATTTGTATTTAGTGGCTAAAAGTTTGTCTTTTATCACTATGGATAAGTTTCAGTTAATTTAACTATTTCTCCATTATTTCTTCAAAATTGACAACATAATGAGCTCTGGATTTTCCCAGTTTTGGCTTGTATTTAATATATGATGGTTGTGAAGCTACTCTCTAGTGATTGTACAATTCATATAATCTACGTAATTAAATGATAGTGTGTTGGTAGAAGGTCGTGCCCAAAGGCAGGAAAAGAAGAAACAAAGCAACAAAAGAAAAAGAAAAATGGGTACAGGCCCACATCCTCAAAATGATGCAACAACCAAAAATATATCTATGCCAACATACAAATGCCAGCAATTTAGAGAGAAAATATATGGCTCTAGTACTCGCATATATTGGTAAGAAACTCTGCCAAAAACATGAATCCCCCCCATTTACTCGATGCATCATCATCATCATCGGGAAGGGGCTGACTAGCGGCAGCAGCAAGCTCTGCAATTTAAGGAGGAAGAAGCAGAGCTAGGCTTGGTAGCTGAGAAGCGGAAGGAAGCGTGGGAGAGATTAGAGAATGCAGCCAGTCTTCAGCCAATTACCGGGAATACTGCTGTTCGGGTAGCTCCCTTAGCAACCTCAATTGCGTATTAAGTGCAGTTACCAATCTATTGTCTCAAGGTTCTCCTTTTTGGGTGGTGGGAAACCAGAAGAAATGGCTCTTCAATAGCAATGTACTAAAACGGCCGATGTTTGGGGTGAAAATTTATTTTTGGACTGTCCTGTGACGGCCAGTTGTAACTTAGTTCTGATCCTGTATTTTCCATTACTGCTGTGTGGAAATGTTAGTTGCTCCCTAGAAAAATGGTTAATGAGAAGGGCCATGCAGTTTATTATAAAATTCTTTGTACTAGCTAATGGGTGACTTTAATTTTGCCTCTCTGCGTGTAGGGTTGTAAATGAACCAGCCTGTCTGATAGTCTGCTCGGTACTTGTCTGGTTAAACTCAAATCAAACTCAACTCGTGAAAAAAAAGTTCGACCTTAAAAGCAGATACCCGCTCGATTAGTAAATAGCACATTCCCAACTAAACTCATTAAGGCCCGTTCGTTTATACTCGGGTCGACTTGTTAGCTCGACTCGATTAAACCTCGTTCATATATTTATATGTATTATCTTATAATAATATAAGCATAACACTTTTATAATTATTGAATATATAGCTTATATGGCCTATATATTGAACATGCATCCTTACACCAGGACTCTACTACTTCGTTCACTGCTCGGGGAGTACTTCATCTCTAAAGCATTTATCTCTCATTGTATCAATTGATGATTGCCACAATCAAATCAATGCCGATGTTAGATGCCAGATGAAGAAGGAATTGGAACGTTTGGTTAGTGGATGTCATTAATGCATATGACACCATTCAGTGATCTTTTAAAATCTTTCTTTACCATTGCAGGAGGTGGGAGAGCTGTAAAGGGCCTATAACTTTAGCTATAGGATCATGCTCTAAAATGTTCTTTGCTTGCTTTCAGAGAACAGATTGGAATCTGCGTACCCAGCATCCACACACAGCATTTTGCTCTCTTGAGCGAATACGAGGCATGACGCAAGTTGCACATTGATGACTAAAACGTCCAGGCATTCTCCCACACCAGGAGGCGGAATCAAGTTCTATAGACTTGAGTTGTCTGATTTAGGTACAGGCACAAGCTCACATGCACGCTTCCTACGTATATAAAAAACATTCTTAACCATGTTCGAATTGGATATACAACAACATGCGGACTAAAAGGATCAAAAAGGAAAAAGAGAACCGTCAAACAACAATGAAAATATTACACGTGAATACTCACTTTCTGCATAAAGGAACTATTTTTTTTCTCTTTTTCTTTTCATATGAAGGTTTTAGATACATTGCTTCACAAGTAGGCTATATTTCCCGTTGCACATTAGCTTACCCAGGAATCCTAGGTGCAATTGAGACTTCCCATGGGCTATAGGAAGCTTTAGATCATTATTCTGCCGAAAGGGGCATATAGGTTACTGCCTCAAATGTGTCATGCCAGCAATTTAGAGAGAGAATATATAGCTCAAGTACTCGCATATATTGGTAAGAAACTCTGCCAAATACATGAATCCCCCCCATTTACTCGAATGCATCATCATCGTCATCAGGAAGGGGCTGACTAGCGGCAGCAGCAAGCTCATCCTCGTGCCTGTGGAAATCACCAACAAAAAGAAAATACAAGGGTTAAATCCAAACTGATGCGAGAAAAGTAGAAAGGAAGAACTACATTATCAAATGAGTAATTCATAACTAAACAGGGTCATTGGCCTACAAGAAATTTGCCAAGTCAAAGAGTGTTTACCTTTGCTGTGCAGCCAAGTCAATTTGCACTTCTGGGGGAGCCAAGGCAGGAGATTCAACAAAATGCAGATTAGGATCCCTAAACAAGAAGCATATTTCCTCATAATCCTTAAAACAAGTTCTGCAGAATTATCAGCAGGATTGAAAGTAAAGGGGAGTATTTTCTCTATCACTTATCAAGAAATAGGTCTTTACCCTGCAAGTTTCCTAGCAAGGTATAAGAAAGGCTTCTCAAAGTTATAATTGCTCTTGGCTGATATCTCGTAATACTGCAAATTCTTCTTTCGGTGAAATGTAACCTGCTTTGCCTTCACCTGCCTGTTCTTCACATCAACCTTGTTTCCGCAGAGAACAATTGGGATGTTTTCACACACTCTGAAAACAATACCATATGAAGTGGTGCTGAATCCCGATGATGCCTTAACAAGACATTCAAACCTAACGAGTGACCAGTCATGGTTTCAGAACAGACCTGCAAAGATCGCGGTGCCATGTTGGAACGTTCTTGTATGTCAGGCGGGCAGTAACATCAAACATGATAATTGCACACTGTCCATGAATGCTGCAAAACAAACATACTTTGTGAAAAGTAAGTTTCAAACATTTATACATGAAACACAAGTAAAAGTTATTGCTTACAAGCATTGAAATACAAACATTAAAAAATGGTGGCTTAAAGAGGGCAATGGTACACCGAGTATGCCCGCGACTCTTTTAAGAAAAAATAATATTGCCCAAAATTTATTTTGAAGGATACTCACTAGTAACCATCTCTAAGACCGCCAAACTTCTCTTGCCCAGCCGTGTCCCAGCAGTAGAAACGGATTTTCCCGCAGTTGGTGAAAAAGTCCAATGGATGGACTTCCACACCAATGGTTGCTGTAGACGAATTGAAAGATGAGTCCCATAAAAACAAAGAAGTTCAAGCAGTTTTTTCCATGAAAGCGATGTTTTGCATCTTGGAGAAAGCAAGACTTTGACTTTGTAGTCAAAGCAAGGTTTTAATCCTTCCTTACCACCAGGGAAAGAGCCCAGAAGATGAAATCAGACTTACGTTCGTATTTCTTCTCAAACTCCCCAGTAAGATGTCTTTTCACAAACGTTGTTTTTCCTGCATTGTTCAAACACTCGAAATTAAATAAGCAAAATCGTCAACAATCCAATATGAGTTCCAAAACAACAACAAAATCAAAGGTAACTGATTTATCACATACAAACCCAACTGCACAAGATGGAAATGACAGAGAATAAAATTTAAACCTAAAGAACTATGAGTTATTATATACGATAAAAAATGCAAGGTTGCTTTTTAATTTTTGTTATACCATAAAGATCTGTTCTTTGGAGTGTTTTCAATTGAGAATTATATAATGAAAATGGTAAAGAAAGGGAATAAAACCCTAGATAAAAGAGACTATATTAGCAAAACATATACAGCTTAGTCAAAGTAAATATTTTTTTTCTATCTCACAATCCTAAATTTCCCCGGCAACCAGTCAGATCTTGAAGGAAAGAATACAATAAAGGAAATTTACCGGTTCCACCATCGCCAACAATTACAAGCTTGAAGCTCGGATAATCGACGGTCTGCTGGTTTGGCAAAGCCTGAAACACAAAAGCAAAAGATCAAATACCCAAAAAAATGCAGAATCAAAATGGCAAACAACTGCAACATAAAACGAAGACGAAAATCAAAGAAAAGAAAAGGGATATTTTTCGAGAATTTACGAAAGTAGAGGCATACCATTTTTTTCCCTCTTTCCGCTATGAGTAGTGGCCCTCTCCGTGGCACAAATAATTTTCATTTTATATGTACAAGAGGAGCTGGCTAGTACTTCCCCGGTAGCTTCAGGCTGACGCAGTTCTCTGGGCCGTCGATTTGAGTCTTTTGAGAAATAAATATCATGTTCGCGTGGGGCCGACCGATCCAATATCTGGATCTTGTATAAAGTTTTTCCCGACCCGTTAGTCCAATCCTATGGGCTGTAAGATTGGTCCTGGGCTTGGTGATCAAGGTCCAACTATGGTCCATTCGGTTAACATAGGCTTTCAAAGTTAAACGAGACTGATTTTGACGAGTTGCCTAAAAAATCCTCTACTGTCCAGTTTATGAGTAAAGCGCACTTAATAAAATATTTATATAATTTAATTTAAATTAAAAAATAAATTTTAAAATTTTAATTTTAATAATCGAATCCTATCATTTAATGTAAATGGAATGTTCTATACCAGAATATAACAACAAAATTCTTAAAAAATATTGAAATTTTTTTTGTTACGAGGCCTAGATTAGTAACATCTAGGAGGGAGCCCCAATCATTTTTTTTTTTATATGTACTCGAGTAATTAATATGTAATAAATATCCACTTTTTCCATTTATTTTGCTAAAGTACATGCATGGCTGCCAATATAATCAAACTAATACATTATAGTAATATATCGATCCTTACATAATTTTTTTTTTTGAAGGTGATCCTTACATAATTCAGTATATATATTTATATATATATATATAATTTTTCAATTTCGAATTGTACTCTAAACCCATACTAAAACCCATGAATGCTTCCTTGATTACAAACAAAATTACTCAGTAGTTTGAACAAATTAAGATCCAAATATACCCATCCATATGCATGCATGCAAGAAGCTGCCTCACATCCGCCGTGGCTTACGCACACTGAGAAGCTTCAAATCATCGACAACAGGGCCACAAAGTGAAGAAAAGTCATCGCTTCTCATGGTATAAAATGTGCTGAGGAACATTATACGTGTTCGTGGAGACACAGCCACAAACTTGAGCACAGCACGCTTATATCCGCCTTTGCCCTTAGATTCATAAGGCACTTTCACAGTGTCCTTGCCTGCAAATGCCTCAACGATCATAGACCCTTCACAGGAATTGCTGGCATCTCCCACTGCAAAAGAGAGGGTGTATGTTTTTCCAGGAATCGTCCTGACTACTTGGGCAATAGCACTTTCTTTTCCGGCCACAAGCTCTACTGCTCGTTTGCCTTGTGGCACTGAGAAATGGTCCGAGTCTATATACTTGACTGCTTTGAGAGACTCCACCATCCAACCTGGCAGTGGAGAATGGTCATCCTCGATGTTTGGTGGGATTAGGACTCCCCAAGACGTGTTGGGGAAAACATATGGTCCTTCTTCGAAATCCGGATTCTTCAATATGTTTTCTGCACAGTTACATTAATGTTAAAACAAGTCAGGTAATCAGAATTTAGCAATCTGAAGAAAACCCATATGAGAGGGAAATAAAAGGGCATCCAGTAGACATGCTAGAGGTTCATTACTATGGTGTTTATCATGAGTGTCTATCCCTGCAGAGAACAGGGGCGTAAATGTTTGGTAGATTTGCAGGCTCTAATTAATTCAGTGTTTAACTAAAGACTAAAGAGGTAGGACGTGGACGACAGAAAAAAAGAAGTGGTCCTATCGCTGCTATACTAGAGTACCTAACTGCATGGCCATCTTGCCCAAAATAGAAGCAAGTAAAATAAGCCAAATCCCATGGAAAATTGACTCATGTCATGTGATTTATTTTTTTTACAATTTTCTGATAAAAGCACTTACAATTAAGAGAAATATAGTCTAAATTCCAGGACATTGAACGTGCTCGATCGTGGCCTGATAATGTGAGTGTGTGTGTGTGTTCGCAAAATCATTGATCATGTAAATGTTAAAAATTAAGCACTTACTGTTGGTGAGTCTTGGAGGATATAAAGCTCTAATAGCAATGGAATCGATAAGAGGGCCACATGCCGGATCCTCTTCCCTTCCCGGATTATGAATGAGAATCTCCGCGACGTCACGCTCGGCTTGGAATGCCCAAGCATACGAGTCCCACCCATTACTGCTATACAGAGTTTGCATCGGCAGCACGCCCCAGTCCGGCGCTACGGACACGTTCAACTGCTCCTCCTGAGCGCAGGTGCGGGCTGCACTGAACGTAAGCGAATAGTATAAACCCTTGACCACTTTCATGCTTTGCTTGATTGACGCCTCGTTCCCAAGCCTAACAGCAAAGGCTCCCTCCGGCACCACCAGCAACATATCCCCTTGCTTTTGTCCCGATTTTATGTACTCCACAAACCCTGAAATCTCCCACTTCGGTATGGCGTAGCGCCCCACCACTACAGTACCGTTCATGTCGGCGGGCCTCGGGCCAAACTCGAAGTTGCCATTTGGTAATAATCCTGTGAAGTGAAAGGTACAAAATTAAGCATAAGTCTAATAAAATAAATTAATAAATAACATAATTTTATATGATATTATATTTATAAATTCATATTAATTTACAAATTTAAAATATTTCTAACTTAAAATAGCCTTCAAGTTTATTAACACCAGCACCAACTTATTCCGGTCAGCTTCGAGTCGTACGTAGTACATACAAACGTTAATGGAACATTGACAGAATATATTTTGCTTACATAGCTCGCAGTAAATTTTAGCAAACGACGACGACGAAACTGAGTTGTTTTCCTTTTTCCTTATTTTATTTTATTGTGGTAAGCTGCTTTCGTGGATATTAATATAATATGCACACAAACCAATACAACGTCATGTGCGGTATTTTCTGGCCAGCCTGAAAAAGTGATCCCACATGGGGCAATCGCAACCTTCCAAACTTATTACTGCGAAAGCAAGTGGGGCGACTGACAAAAAGCCAAGGATAGCGTTCTTGAATGTCAGAAGATTCAGAACCAAATACATATGCTGTCAACTCAAATCAATTGCAAACAGAAAATAATGCAGAAGCATGTTATTATTGGAGAGACAAAAGCTCTGACCCTATCAACCAAACCCTGACAAAGATCAGATACACATTAATTCCTCCGAATATTAGGCACTCCGAATAATGCCTGGAACTCTTTCGCCGCTCACTTCAAAGTTCAAACTTTCAGGTTTCAATCACCCGGGCCGGCCAATAGATCATGACCATGCTGAAACTCAAAGTAATTGCCATCTGATCTACCAGTCCTTGATCGCAGCTTATAAATGAAGTACGTAAAAGGATGAAACTAACATAAACAATATCGATCTGATCACAGTATGAGACCCACTACTTCGGAGCAGAAGGAATAAAAAATCTAGTCCCAAATCTCAAATTTCAACAAAACAACTTCTTAGAAGAGTGTCATGCTCTGTAAATCCAGCTTCTTTTCAAGGATTAACTCTTTTGAAAAAATGAAAATTTATACGTATTTGATATATATGTTTGGTACGTGGATAAAAGACTTACCATCGGTGAAGGAAAATGCGATGCTGCCAGTTGCACACAATAGCAGTAGCACCGACAGAAAGGCGATCCTTCCCATGGTGAAAGCTCTCTGCAAATCTTGGAGACTGTAGGGATTGAGATCGATGGGGGTAGAAAGCATTGAGCAGAAATGGGTGAGCATGGCTACTCCATATATGCATGACATGCTACCAAATAACTCTCGGTTTGTTAAAAAATCTCAAGATTGCCATTACTCGAGCCCGTTTAGAATAATAGAATGACGAATTTGCCGTATTCTTTAGATCGAGATCGGACCCATGGTGTATAAGTGTATATTCCAGCGAGAGCAATGTATGGTGTCAAGGTATGCATCTCTCTCGCGTATTGATTTAAGAAAAAATAATAAAATGAATTATTAAAACATATTTTTTTTATATAATTTAAAAAAAAAATGTACACGAGACTTCGATTGAAGACAAAGTTTGACTTATGTTCTGTTACACATTTATTGGATATATTACGTAATGAATAAGATTAAAAGATTAATGAAAAAGTCAATTTAAACTAAGGTCTGTTTGAAATTTGGACTAAACTCAAATTAATTCAGTTAAGTCTAATTTTAAACTGAGTCTAATATTCAAACACCCAACTCTCAACTCTAAAATTACTAAATTAATATTAATTCAAAACCTATTTACGCATGGAATCTATAATTTTTTTTAACTTTCCATAAATACATTTAAACTCTACTTAACATTTAAACTCGTCTTAGGTGAACCTCACAAAACTCACTCCATCATCTTAACTTACTACTACATTTATAAAAAATTTAATTCGTTTTAACTTAATTCAACGTTCAAACGGAATCTAAAGAATTGTGGAACTTAGCAGATATATAAGACAACATTGGTTCGAATATGGTTAAAGGGACGTAGGGCTGAGGCTTAAGCCGCCCAATAAACATACGATACGAACTAATACAACCTCCAAGAAACATACCACGGAAAACGTGGGCCAAAGATTGAGGATGGTGGACCAAGAGGGCCCAGAAAGTGAAGGTGGGGACAATGGGGCGATACTGAAAATCTGATGTCCAGTACGTCTGGCTCTGGGCTTTCAACAACCATAAGATCAGATGCATGTCGGCCTTTTAAAGCCTAGTTATATCTTCTTCATCCTTATTCACGTGGACACCCGAGCTTCCGCGAGGGACCTAATTAAATGGACCAATCTATATGCTTTTTAAAATATAAATGCATAAAAAAATTCTATAAAAATCAATTTATAAATTAATACAACTAGATCGATGTAGTAAGTTAGATTGTAAAATTATTTTTTATTATAAGATATATCTAACATATTATATGAAATCGTGTCAGATTGTGGGTTTGATTTCATGAAATCTCTTTATGACTGTAATATTTTTATTTTCAAAATGAGATTTTCAAAGTTACTACACATACATATTTGACCTTTTGATCTTGAATTTGTTTCATGCATCATACTTGTATTATTAGAAAGTCTTTGATTACTAACACGTAAAAACCTCGTCATATCAAAAGATCTTATATATCAAAAATTAATATTTATACAAATAATTTTAATATTATGATATTTTATAATAAAATGAAACCACTCCAATATCTGTAATTTGATAGTACATAATAATTATGACAAAATGTTTACTTGTAATATTGATAAGAAGTTGCAAATTAAGAAAAAAAGAATATTAATATCAAGAACGAAATAATACAAGCTTAGAAAAAAAAAATAATACAAGTTAAAAAAAATGTTATTTAATTGTGAAATATAATAAACATTGAGAAACGGCGTCGTCGACTGTCGAGTGATTTTTATTGTGTTGAGGCTACGAGCCTACGAGTTTCTCTTTTATGGGTTTGATGGATGGAAAGAGACGAGCCAACTGACCATGTGGACAATGTAATACGGCGGCCTGACAATCCATTTGCTCGCATTAATTAAATGGAGTTGTCTCGACGTAACAGTACTCATTAGTCAATCCATGACCAATCCCTTTCGTTAGAAGTTCAGTGATGCAACGTTAAACTTGCATTTGAAGAGGAGTTTAATTATTGTAGTTTAATGATTGAAACGCTAGATACACTTTTAAGATAGTTTAGGTGTTGAGATGATTTTAAATAATTTGTAAATAATAGTATTTTTTGAGTTTTATTGAGATGTATTTGAATGTATGTATAAAAGAAGTGTCTCATTTGTTGTTTACAACCGTTTACCTGCGTGATAACAAGAAGTTTTGGCATGATACGGCTGGAAAAATTTCAATGCTTAAGTAAGTAAATACCACAAACAATTTAGAATTCAAAAAAGAGATCGATCCTTTACTATCGAGGGTTACTATCTAGTGCAGAGTTTATCGGTATGGATCATAACCGAACTGATCACGTATCTGCATGAAATCTCTATCTTCCCGTAAAAGGTGACGCGTGGGATGTATGACTTTATTAGACCTTGGACTCTCTAGTTCCCTTTCGGTTAACTATAAACCTTTTATATTTGACTCTTTTTATATTTGAGTTTTTAACTCAGAATGAACCCTCAACTAAAATAGGCCCTCTAATATGAAATAAAGTGAGATATGTTTGACTTTTTATAAAAAGTTAAAAAATTAATAAGTCTCATCAATGATTGGTTTGAGATAAGTTTGACATCTAAATATTAGAGTGTTTAAGTATCATATAATCTCTTTAAAAATAGTATAGTCTATCATTAAAAAATAATTCTTTTATATAAATCTTAAATTATCTATTTTTATCCAAGAGTTGTTTGCGAGATTTGTATACTACTAATATGATTTATCTTGATTATAAATTGGACAAATATATTTGATTGATGCATCTCATGATCTCCTGTCTTCCCCATTCATGCATACATTAATTAGTACTTGACAAAGACAACAAGAAATGAAAGATTTGATCAATAATTTCATACTCCTAATTCTTTCTTATATATTATCCCACTCGTGTTGGTTGCCAAATCAATTCACGAGTACTGCCATAATATTCATAAGAGTACTGAAGCTCTTCACGGGCACTCCATAGTCCATGGATACAACTTACAAGGACAAAGATCATCAATCGATCGATATATATAGTTATATACTGTCTATATCCTCATTTAATTCCACAAAGCAACTCCACGTGTGAAATAAATCTTCAATCAGACTGCAGATTGAGATGGGTTGCTTTCAACTAGAATTGATGCAATCCATTGTCTCAATCATGCAAAAAAGGACATCCTAACAACTGAAACTATTGCCACGTCAGAGCTATTATTTTCGAAAATTGACCCAGAATATAAAATAAAGAAAGATTAATTACCCATATTAATTGTGAGTTTCAACCAAAATGGTATCATTTTTCTTTGGTCCTTAATTCCATTATATACGATGATCAGTACCAGGCTATCGGCTAGCTGCAGATCATCAAGACGTGCAGCATGGCGGATCAAGTGTATGCAGTCAATTTTAAGGTTCGTGAGTTATGCATGCATGCATGGACCATACAACAGGTGACAGATACCATAATATAAATATATATATTTATTTGATAAAGACTAGTCTTAATTAATGCCGATCGAAAGCAAACTGATCATCATGATTTAGCTAGCTAGGATCAAATTAAGCATGATGTGAAAGATAGTTGGAGATCAAGCTGAACTAAGTTCCAAAATTCAAGCGTTTTTCAGTGTTTTCTTATTGTAATTAAGGTGGAAAATTATCTGATCATCTAACAGTTCGAGTAGTAGTGAATCCCCCAAGCAAGGGGATATTTCTGCCTGCATTGTCCTCAAGTTGCCTAGTTCTTCTTTTTGGCTTGTCTTGCATGTACGTAGCAGCAGATATATATGGTCAATCAACTCTGGAAACTCATCATCAGAACTTCATACTTCTCTCTCTCTCTCTCTCTCTCTCTCTCTCTCTCTCTCTCCACTTTTTTCTTTGGTTTTTGGGTACCAGTTAGATTTCTCCCTGCCAAGACAAAGAGATGGGGGTCTTTAATTACTTTTTAGTAATAAAATAGCCAAAGAGACAGAAAGGAGGATGTACAATACTCCTTCATTAAAACGTGGGACTGGGTATCACATGGAATGTCCAAGGGTAGATAAAATTCGACGAGGCATACGCATCATCCTAATCCTCAAGTACTACTGATCTACAGTAGTATGATAAGAGATACTAGGGCTGAATTCACTTTGCGCCATTTTCTGGTCATACCCATATAATAATAATAATAATAATACTAATAATAATAATAATTCAAGGTCGACATTGTCCATTTTGGTGCTTTTAGCTCCTCCATTATGCATGGACTACGCATGTCCTTCCTATTTGGCAAACATGTACAAATTTAAGATCTACCTCGAAATAAAAAGAGCAAGAAGAAGAATGTTTATTAAGACAAAGTACCGTCATGATACTCGGAAAGAATCTGAGTAAAAAAACTTTGGAAACAATTAGCTCCCTTTCCATTGACACCATTTTTTTTTTTCCTGATCTACTTACTAGGCTATCGTTATTATTATTTCCCCTTTAATTTCATTATCATGAGAGAAATTATTTGTACAGGTCTGAAATAAACAAATCTTGTGCAATTCATTTGTAAAAAAAATGTAAAAACAACATTCTTTTTAGCGTGGCCTACCCTTTTTTTACAAAAAAATTGCGTGAAAATTTTCCATTTGAAATTTCTACTTAACGTTGTTTCTATAATGATTGTCAATCTAGTCAATTCGTTGGCACTAGTCCTTAGGTCACCGTTGTTTCAGACACTACCAAAAGTACCCAATCGTTCATGGAGCACTCTCGTCCGGCCACTTTTTACTATTCTTAATAGAGATTGGAAATGAAACAACCATGTCTCCAGCATTTAAAAGGCTGGTACTCGTACAAAATGGACAATCAAAGCCATTGGCAGATGCACACATCACATGTATTGATGAGAAACATATATAGCATTGCATGATTGAGGGAGATCGAATTCGAAGCTTGTGGACATTAATTTGTTTGGTGGATAACAACTTCGAATAATTGCACCTTACTGTGAAAGATGCATGCATGTATGCTATAATTCACAAAACTGCTGTGTATTACTGGCAAGCATTGCTCGAGCTGACAATTTTTTCCAGAAATCAGGCCCTGTCTGACAGCAACCTCAAGCTCCAAACTATATTAACGAGTTGTCTACTTCACACACACACACACAGATTTTCACTGAGTCATTTACCATTAATAAAGAGAAAAATAAAATGGCCCAATGTCTCGAGCTCAACGACCGAACTTCGCCCGAGCGAGCGAGCGAGAGAGATTAGAGATCAAGAGCGTGAAGCAGAGAAAAAGAGATTCAACGTTATCGATATTTTGCAGATTGGACCAAGAGAAAGAAATTAAAAACCATAAGCTAGCTGCTCATAGATATCTCTGCTATCATCGATCCTTGCGTAAAACAACGAGACACAATTATCGGACTATCAATTTCTTACAAGAAATAAAATGTCTCGGGGAAAAATCTGGAACAATTGGGACATCGCACCTACCCCTCAAGAAGTCGGGCTTTATTTTCTATCTTCAGAATCCATATGGAGTAAATAATAATAAATAATTAAATAAATAAGTAACGAGGTAAACAACCCAGACCACAATTATTGATAGATCATAGAAGAACAAGATCACAGCTAAAAACTCTTCAAGACATACCAAAGTACCAATGGACAGGGTGAAGAATCCATGGGAAAAAAAATCATTTTTTTTCTTTTTTTCAAACATATAATAAACATGACCCGCGACAATAAACACCTAAATTCGAATCCTTATTTTCAGGATCGGCATCCTTTAATTCATTGAAGGCCCCCCAGTTTGCATTTGAAACAAGTTTTATTGTACTCAAAACATTACAAAATAAGTTAAAAGTAGCGTTTTACTTGATTATTTGAAATGCAAACAAGTTTTATTGTATTCAAAACATTACAAAATAAGTTAAAAGTAGCGTTTTACTTGATTATTTGAAATAAAGAGGTTCGCCAGTACATGAGAACCAACATGCGATACCATTCAAATACCAAGACTTTGGAAATCAAATTCTGAAAGAGACATAATGCATCTCCCCTTCTCTACTATGAAAAAAATTTACCACAGGTGCCAACATAATATCATTCAGACTTCCACCCCAGCATAGTGATGTGATAGACTTGGATGCTTAGGGAAGGGTACGCTGGTAGAGAGGCAAAGCTCCCAGGGCCTCACGTTCTGCATTCTCCCTTTTAACCTACAAAACATAGGCAAACCATTTGATCACACATTTGGAACCTATTATTGCTTTTTAGAATTGTTTGACATAATGGTTAAACACTTTTGACTGGAAACTTTCTGATTGAGTATGCTGCCATCTACCCAAACCATTCCATTGTTTTGTTCACAGTCTCAGAGAGTAAGAAACTCTTATTAAGAAGTAATGTTCTTTTATTATTTGTTCACTCAATCTTACAGGCAACACAGAGAAATATAGCACATAATAAGGAGGATATAAGGCCCCTACAAGGCCTGCAAACATATTTCAAGATACCCAACAGACATACGATATTCCACATTTTCCACAATGTGTGTTTTCAATCAAGTTGGTTTTCCAGTGTTTGACGCTTTGATCAAATCGCACTGCAACAACGAGTGCAGTATCATGGTGCTGGTACAGTCTCCTCTATATCAGCATCTCTGAGCACTATTTTTTTTTTTTCCTGGGCTTTTTGAGTACAAGCTTGTAAGCATGGACCATGCCCTCATATTTGAATAACGTCAATCTGACGTTTGAAGATAGCCATTTTAGGATATAGTACTTGATCACAAGCATACTGGCACATATTTCTTCACACAAACTACCATTTTATGTTCTAACGCATCCTCCTTTCATCATAGGTGAACCCCCCTGAACACATTATTTTTTTGTATAGGTATCCAGCATTGCCTATAGTGGTACGTTGCAAGTGCAAGATACTTAAGTTGACAATGAATTTTACAGGAAAATTTTTGTTAAGGAATTTTACAGGAAAATTTGACACCTATATATTGGTAAGAACCACATTGTCAAAAGAAGTTATGCCCATCCAGTACATATTTAATCCAATACCTTATTCTATTTTCCATTGAAAATTTGAAACAAAGAACACATTCTCTAGACCTGGACAAACATAAATCATAAGAAAATACTAGGTCCTTTGAATAGATAAGTCAGGGAACAATGCCAAAGCCACTAACAGTGGTCCCATTGAGGTTTATGATATGGGAAAATTCAAGAGAGGACAAACTTACAGGTTGAAAATTGTGAAGGGGCCATAATTCCAAACGAAGCCAATAAAAAACTAGATATAAGAGCTACACAATGTTAAAATAGCTAAGCTCATCAGAATAGATAGTCAACCATGTTTCTCTCTTAAATTAACACTTGGAAATAAGTCATAACCAATGAACAAGAGAGGCAATAATAAACATCAGAATTCCTGACTCCCTGGTTCTAACATTTTAGCAAAAAGTTAATCTTCTTATTTTATAGCTTGCTAAGGTTCAAACCCATCCCCAACTCCACTTGTTACAATGCAGAAAGAATCACGTAGTGAGGATGCTTTTTTATAACTAAGAATATAAATCGCGTAATATGGATGTTACAGATGTTACTTATCAAAGAGACAAAAGGATGCTGTCATCCCACCAAAGGAGGGTGAAGTTGATAAGCACAGAATGTTTCGTGTGTGCGCGTGCGAGTTATCTCAAACCACTTACAAGGGCTAGCATTTCTTGAAGGTAGCTCCTGAATGGTGTTTGCACTGCCTGCAAAAGAGTTTTAAACAATAACTCAAAAAGGGCCATAGGGGAATGTACTTCATACTTAACATGTTGCAAATAGATTCACATCAGAAAATTTTCAGGAGAAGACTCGTGATACTTATCCCTTTTTGCCTTTCAAAAGTGAAAGAAAAAAGTATGGGGATGCAATAACTAATACTTGTGTGACCTAATTTAATACCCAATCCAAGGTGGACGTTAAAACTTATAGCTTGAACTTATGTATCAAGAGCTTTATTGGCCAATAAAAATTAAAACCAAAATGCAGCAAACAACACTAGCATATCTAGTGAGTCAGCTCACAAATCCTAGAAAGAATATATTGAAGTCGACAAAAAGAGGTTTCCATAGAACAGAAACACACCAAAGTAATACTAGGTAGATGATTATGATTGCATGTAGTGAGTAACAAATAAAAATCAGCAATAAGATTAGCATGCCTCATGTTAAGCATTTGACCATCTTGGTCCCAACACGAGAAATTAATTATATTTTTCCTGGAATAAACCAATTCTTATGTTAGGAAGCTTGTTTTGAGCGCCTCTAGCATGAATTAAATTTCTAAAAGCCGATCCCTTTAAGTAAAATAAATTGGGGAGCAGAGCAAGAACTAAGGAATACGACAGCTTCAATTTTATTTTCTCGCGTGTTCCTCGGTCACCAAACAGAAAAAAAAAATACTAATAAAAATTATTATTTTTGATCGGAAATACTAATTAAAAGATTTCTCCTGGCCTGTGTAGCACGGATTAGTCGGGACTAACACCCGGTTCCGATAAAAAAAAAAAATAAGCAAAAGATTAAACAAAAAGATAACGGAGAGAAAAAATAATGGTGAAAGAAAACCTGAAGGCTCTCGGGGAGGTACTCGTGCTTCATGGAGAGGTCCATGGCGCGCTTGAGTCGCTGATTGCGGGCGTCCACTATCTCCCTGGGCAGCCGATTCAGGGCCTCCTTAATATCCAGATCGTAGTACGGATCGTACAGATCGTCGTACCGAAGTCCTATATATCATTTCAAATCACACAAAATTCAATCATATACGTATTGAGGAATGGACTGGAAAATTAGGGTTTCGGAAAAGAGGTGGACCGTATCTGCGGAGGCGATTGGAGATAGTTTTCATGTGCTGAGCTGCGAGCCAGTTCTTCTTTGGGTCCAGAAATGTCCGCAGAAACGAAGACATGTTTCCGGCTCCTCTCTCTGACTCTAGTTCTCGTTCGGAATGTGCGATCGGAATTTTCTGGAAGACTCGTCCGCTCCAGAAGCAAGATATTCTGAGCCGAAATTTAAAAAGAAAAAAGAAAAAAAAGAGTAGGCTAGGCTGGGTTGTCCAGTCCACGGTCAAGACAGGCCCAACCCATTACCAATTCATTGAGCTCTGATTACTTCTGATCCAGTGAATGCTTGGATTTTGTTCCTCAGAATTTGGCTCGTGGCAATTTCTAAAACGAGTTAAAAAAAAAAAGAGAGAGAGGGAGAGAAAAAGGATCACGCGCACATATTCAATACAGAGAGAATAGATCGAGGGCCTAGATTTACTTAAGAGATAATTTATTCCGGTACAATTTGGATAATCAGTTAAGATAAAAGTTGAATAAAATATTATAAAAATAATATTTTTTAATATTATTATTATTTTATAATTTAAAAAATTAAATTATTTATTATATTTTGTGTAAAAATTTAAAAATATTGTAATGATTAGATAATATGAAATGAGACACTTTTTGTATCCAAACTATTAACACCATGTTTCGCATAGCTTTGATTAGGTTCTGGTAACTCAGATCTTCATAATTTTGGAATTGCAAAAGATAGGAAATAAGACAACTATGAGAGAGAGGCCTTAGGGCTGAAAAGTCTATAATGTCAAAATTAATAAATTCTATTGGAAGTTCGTAAATAAGTAAGAAAGTCTATGGATCATAGAGTTTTATCGTACGTAGGACTTGCTATTTATACCATAAGTCTGAGGGACAGATCGTGTATCTCCCATGGAGTCCATGTCCTTTGTACTATTTTTTTGTCAGAGTTATTTAATGCAGCGTGACTCTACAACATCGTCGTTAATGTGGCGTGTAGACTGAGTAGTGACGCTATTAATATGGCGTGGTTCTCCAACTTCTCTCATCCCACTAGAGTCCTTGGTGGTCTGTTGATGCCCCTCCTATCAAAAGATTGAGGGTCTCCGTACATTATGCCCACTACACGAACAAGCACTCAAGAGCTTGACACAATTCGAGGGATTTCCAGGTCAGTAAGTCTCATCCTTTGCAGCATGTTTTCTCATGCAGGTTGCTTCTAAATGAGCCTACCCATGGACTGGGTTGGAGACTTTATTTGTTTTGGGCTGAGCTTTTGGTTCTTATGCCCTTAGTTGCTATTCTCATGCCCGCGAAAATAGAGAGGAGAAAATTTTCCTTACAGGAACCAACCTCAAAGGCAAAAAGGGTAATGATACTTGTAATTCTCTACGCAAAAGTCTCAACATATTTTTAAAAAAATTAAAATTTATGTAAAAATCTTGATATTTAAAAAAAAAATTATGTAAAAATATTTTTTTATTAATATTTTTTTTAGGATTGCACAAAAGCTTTGACTTGTTAGCAATGCCTTCAACAAAACATGAATAAAATAAAAAGAAAAGAGTAAAACCACATAGGAAATACGTGTAATAAGCCAAAAGTTGTGTCTAGATTTGTGTGTCAACGAAGTAATGAGAAAAAAGTTTATTGAGTGAGTTGGCAAAAGTTGTGTGTCTAAATTTAGAGGGAGAATGGGATTTAAAGATTTGCATGCTTTTAATATATCTCTATTAGCTAAAAAAGGATGGAGGTTGCTACAGTGTGAAATTTCTTTACTGTAACAAATTTTTAAGGCAAAATATTATCCAAATATTTATTTCTTTGAGTCAAAACTGGGAATAAATCATTTATATGTATGGCGGGAGATTTATGAAGGCAATAAATGGCTTAAAGAATGATGTAGGTTTAGAATGTGGACAGGTGAGCAGATTCAAATTTGAAAGAATCCTTGGGGTACCAGGTTTCAGTATTTTAAATCCTGAGATGCATGGAAACAGACAGGTGAATGTTGATGAGACTGCTACAGTTGACACTATTGTAGATTTATCAAACAATTCTTGGAAAAGACAATCTATTCGGGCTATCTTCAATCCAATGAAGGCTGATAATATATTCAAGATCAGATTATTTGCATTGTCAATCAGTGATAAGTGGATATGGGGCGTGGAATCTAATGGCAGGTTTTCTGTTAGGAGTGTTTATAGATTGATCCAGTCTCAGAATGCTAATATGTGTGGTGAAAGTTTAACAATGATGCAAGATAAGAAGTTATGGAAATGGGTGTGGCAGATGCAAGTACCTAGAAAAAAATAAAACATTTGCTTGGAAGGTATGCAAAGATATACTCCCTACACTTACTAATCTAAGGAAGAAAAAAGTAGTAGTGGCGAATGGCTGTTGTTCTGTATGGAACCTGTTGAAGATGTCACTCATGCTCTATTGCACTGCCCCTCCATCCAAGCATTATGGAATAGGTACTTCCCTGCTCTATAGACCTTTTTTATGTCTATGAATTTTTTGGGTACAGTTAGGTCTATTATGCAAATTGGTACAAAATCTTATTTCACTTTTCTATTTGTGTTAAGTTGGGGTATTTGGTTTAGATGTAATAAAATGCCAATGGAACAGATTGTGTTAGATCCTATGGACAGTCTACTAAAGTTGAATCTAAAGTAGAAGGGCCTACTTCAATTGAATTGATTGCAATTATGAGGGGTTTACAATTGTGCTTGCCTTTGAGAATACCAAATTTAGTGGTGGAGTCTGATTGTTTGCCTTTAGTTCAGCAGTTCCAAGCTAATGCAATTACAGAGGAATCCTATGCACACAATGGCAATTTGATTGCAGAGGCTAAGCATCTATTATCTCGATTCCAACAAGTTTAAGTTGTACATGTATCTAGATGGAAAAATGAGGTGGCTCATACTTTGGCAATACATGCTAGGAATGTATCTGATATTAATATTTAGTAGGAGCATGTTCCTGCTTTTGTTCATCAAGCTTTATGGTTTGATAAAAATTCATTGTAATGTGTTTTTAATGAAAGTTTGTTTATCTGAAAAAAAAGAAAAAAAAAAGCCAAAACAAAAGTTGTACAAAATGAATGAATAACGATTGTTTTGTGGGGTAATTGTACAAATATGGTTTCTCACGTGGCTTTAAAAGTTAAAACCCTACAGGCTACAGATCAAAACCCCGGGTATCGTTCCGCTCTCCTTCGCCGCCTCTCTCTTTCTCCTTTTTTTTTCACCTTAAACGCAACACCACCAGCGCACCATCACCGGTCCCCCACCGCCGGTTCGAACCTCTCTCGGTCTATGTCGCGCTCTCTGTTCTCTGATACAGACTAAACCATCAGAAACTAATCATATCGACTTGAGAAGTTTTGCTTCGCCAGTCTGGTCGTGTGCCCAGAAAACGGCCGACGTGAGGAGGAGAGACCGCTTTGTACTACTGTTTTTGTTTTCAAGACCTGTTTTTTGGAACGGTTTTAGATTAATCATTCGTCGGCTCCGTAAAAGAAATCAGTGTGTTGCTTAGTGTCGGATTCAATGCCGAAGAAGAGGAACCGGCATCAGAACCCGCAGCCTTTTATTGCTGACGAAAATGCCTCAGTGGCCTCAAAGAAGCGATCGAAATTGCCCAAACAGCACCAGACGGATGAGGAGCTGATATCGTCGGGCATGAGCTCCAAGATCCTGAAAGAAGCCTTGGCACAACAGAGAGAAATCCAGGACGAGGCGGAACCTCGAAACGCTAACGGAAATAAAAACTCCTTGGTTTTCACCGAAACATTCGCTGAGTCCGAAGAAGCAGAAGAGGATGAAATCGACGACTTTGGTGGATTCTCTGAAACTCGGAGCCTATTTGACTCTTATGATGTGAGTGTCATTTATTTAAGAAGTTGTTTGGGTTATACTGCTTGGTTATTGAGAATCTGCATGAAATGTTGGATTTCGAATTTGAAGTTTTTATCTAATCTGAATCGGAAAACAGTCTAGGCAGTGAGATTCAAACTTGTATTTTCCTCCCTAAATTGTGATTATACCGCATTTTCTAATTTTTTACCTATTGTTATCGAGAATCTATGGAAGGAAAAAAAATGAAAACTGGGAGTTGAGGCCCCAGCAAATGGCAAGGCTGCCAAACTGCGTCTGTGACCACCGTTTTTTTTTTTAGTGGCTTTGCGTTTCGCATGAAAATGTTATTGCGCAATCATTTAGGAAAATATGAATTATTGATAGGGCATCAGTGATGCCAGTATGGTGCAGCTCTAAAGACCAACTTTTATTTAGCTGCCTGGAAGCTTCCGTAGGAGCATTCAATGAGTCAATCTGATACTAATAAAACCAACCAGCTTTTTTCCTGGTATGGACTTGGCTTACTAGTTTTTCAAGTTTCAGGAGGAGATTAATGAAGAGGATGAGAGAATACTGGAGGCATTCTTAAGAAAGGATGCAGGTCCCCAGCGTACGCTTGCCGACCTCATTGTTGAAAAAATTAAACAGAAAGAAGCAAATGCTGCTTCAGGTTGATATCTATCTTTATTATTCTTTTTTTAATGTTTTTTATTTGTAACTGATTTAAGTGTTTCTTAGAAATATTTTTTATTTGTAAGTGTATCTTAGAAATTATGCCATTTATAGTTATGCTTTTTCGTTTTTTATTCATTTGATTTGTTTGATTGCAGAACTGCGACCTTTGCCCAAATTGGATAATTCTATCATAGATTTGTACAAGGGGTATGTAAGTCATTCATGTTTTTTCATATAACATTTAACAACATAACATCTCATGCAAGATAGGTGCAATGCTCATTCATGTTGGTTACTCTCTTGATTTAAACTTATATCCATTTTTCTTGATTATTTGAATCATAAATTGTTTTTGCTTTTCTTTAAAGTGCTGTTCTATATCTTGTCTGAAATTTGTGGCAATACATATATATACTGTAATGATATTTAATTATGAAGATTTGCTGTATATGTAGAGAAAGCTTATTCTAAATGGAAAACATAGTAAAAGTAAATAAATACTATGCAGAGTTGGCAAGCTTCTTAGTAGTTATACAGCAGGAAAAATACCCAAAGCATTCAAGCACATCCCTTCTATGCAACTATGGGAGGATGTCCTATATTTGACAGAGCCTGAGAACTGGTCACCAAATGGCCTGTATCAAGCAACTAGAATATTTGCTTCCAACTTAGGTGCGAAGAAGGCAGAACGCTTCTACAGACTAGTCTTGCTCCCACGAGTGAGAGAAGATATCTTGAAGAATAAGCGGCTTCATTTTGCACTGTATCAAGCTTTGAAGAAGTCACTCTACAAACCTGCTGCATTCTTTAAAGGGATACTATTCCCTCTATGTGAGGTATACAATCTTCAACATATCATAGAAAAGTTTTGCTGTTCTCACAAGTTTTGTCGAATTTGCTGACATCTGTGCTTCCTGTTAAAACAAATCTAAGATTTAATCAATATTTCTGGTCTGAAACATAGATTGCCTTTGGATTAAGAGTTACTTTTGTTTCTTGATGTTCAGTCAAGGACATGTAATCTCAGGGAAGCTGTCATTATTGGGAGCATTCTACAGAAGGTCTCCATTCCTCCGCTTCATTCAAGGTATTTCTGGCCTGGTTTCATATATTTAAGTATCAAGGCTGCTTGTCTATGTCAAGCATTTTGTATTGCTTGACTGATGTCAGCCTTGTTCAGGAAATATGTCGTTAACAATATATGCCTAGTTTATTTTTATTTGATAAAAGTTTAAACATATCGTTTTTTTTATTTGTAAATATTTCTTGTTTGCACCTTGATCTTTTTTATCCGAAGTTGTGGTTTTTTCTTGCTGGTTTCGTCTTGTATTTGTTGTTGTTGTTGATACTAATACATTGTATATGTGAAGTTCTTATAAATGATGGTTTGTGCGTGTCTGAGTAGGTGTTGAAACTTTGATGAGTGGTTTTACCTTTAGTTGAATTAATTTACTTATAAAAAAAAACTTCGATGAGTAGTTTGACCTCTAACCCCCCGGGGAGATGTCTAACTCTGTTTCTGAATGTTTTTGCAGTGTTGCCTTATTGAAGCTTGCAGAGATGGAATATGGTGGTACAACAAGGTAGTCAATGATGTACCATGTAGTTTAGAAGGAAGTCTAACGTATGTGAATCTCAATGGCTCATTCTGTGTGCCCTTGTGTGCATGAGTAGTTTATTGAATGGATTTTCTGTACTCAAGTACTTGGGTGTTTTGTTAGTTGGCCATAAGCTAGATGGCATTTTGTTCACACTAATATCTTGTCACTATTTGGTCAAATGGACAAACTTGCTCATTTTGGTATGATGTTAGTTAGAAATTGCACAAGGAGATAGATTGTGTGATAGAACAGGGTTACTATAATATGTGATTTATTGGATGAAGAGAGGAGATACTACCCTTATCTTCGAAAAATATTGTTTTAGTATAAAGATGTAGGTACAAGGGATAAAGGGCGGGCTTGGGATGAGCTCTAGATTTAAACATCATAGGTTTAATTCCGCACTAAGAGTTCTCCTAGATTGCTTGATACATGGCTTTTGCATGTAGGGTTATGTATCTAGGGTTTACTCTCCATGGATGGGCCTGAAGGTTTTCACCTTGGTGAGGTGGATTAGTGTTTGTGTTGAACTCTTTCAATCCTTCACTTTAGTTTGGCGTATAAACTGACAATAGGTTTATTTATGAATTAGCTTATTGTATTGTTGATATTTTTTTTCAACTCTTTTTTTATGGCAAATGCTTATGAAACTATTTGACAAAGTTTCCTTTATAACCATTGCAGCTATTTCATAAAGCTTCTTTTGGAGAAGAAATATGCTTTGCCTCATCGTGTCCTTGATGCTACTTTTGCTCATTTTATGAGATTCCTCGAAGATGCCAGGATAATGCCTGTAATATGGCACCAGTCACTGCTTGCATTTGTACAAAGGTTAGTTACCTTTCCTAAAGAATATCTTGTCTTACCTTATTGGCATCAAGGAAAACGTTGCCCCTGGATAATAATTTCTATTTCTTTGTGTTTATCAATAAAGACATTACTTAAAAAATTCTACAGAACATTATTTGGTTTACTTGCATTATGTTTGGAGGGAGAGGTGGAGTCACTGGAGTGGAGTAGAAGGGAAAAAGGAATGAATAGGTAAAATCAATCAGTTTAGTAGGTGGGAAAAAGGGGACGGATGTGGACGATAAAAAAAGGGGGGGGGGGGGGGGGGGGAAATGTTCCCAGGCCATCCAAAATGGTCTGCCCAAAAGTGGGTGGCTTGGGGAAGGGGAGAGAAGGGGTACAGATTGTTAAGAAAAAATAAAATTGTAAAATCACTTTTCGCCAACTTTTTTTTTTTTTGACGGTTGAAGTGAGAATGATGATAGCATTCAATGTCTCTTGTCTAATCATGGCTTTCTTCTCATGAAAGGGTGGGCCACACATGTATAACATACAGATTATGTGTTGCAAGTTGTCTTGATTAGGCGATTAAAATTGTTACGGGTCTTGTTTTGTTTGTGAGGGGCACCATAGATAGCCAAGTCTTGTTGATTTGGACTTCATTTTTTTATAAGTGATTTGGGCTTTATACACAGACTTCTATGATTTAAATAACACGGGAAGTCCTTGCCTGTTGGCTAATTAGACGACGTAATGCATTTTTCCTGTTTATTAAGTTTATAACTGCCATACATCAAACATGCCCATTCTTTTAATAGAAAAGGAGAAAAATGCAAGTAGGATTCAAGTGGCTTGTTGACCAGTTTGTAAAAGGTTATTGTATATCTCCAACTTTTTCTAAATATGTCTATTTCATTCCAAGCTATTGTATGCTTTTCTAAGACAAGTCATGGTATAAAATTGATTTCAACTATGTTTCCTCTCTATACTACTGCCATGTCAAATTCCTTTGTAGGTATAAAAATGACCTGCGGAAGGAGGATAAAGATAGCCTCAGAAATCTACTTGAAAAGCAAAAGCACAAACTAGTAAGGGCATTCTTTTTCTAAGTCACTAACTACTAAGGACATTGTCCCCAATGTAACTGCTTCTGCAAATCCTCCCAATTTAATTCGTTGTTATGTCTATGCCCAATGCCCTCTTCAATGTAGGTTACTCCTGAAATCTGCCGGGAGCTAAATAATAGCCGCAACCGTGGTGAAAAGGAGGATGATCTTATGTTAATTTATATCCTTTTTCTCTCTTTCAAGATTATTTTCTTGAAGTCTGAATCTATCTATTTCCTTTTCTATTTTGAAAAGAAAAATAAGTAAATTGCTACAGTGATTAATAGTTTCATAGTGTATAGGCTTTGATGGGAACCAAGGTGGGCCTAATCTTAAAGATCCTTTGCAAGTTCTAGATGGGCCAATTGGTTCCCATCAGGCTTGCTGTACATATAAGCAATTATGTGGTTTCAGTATAATACAAGCACTATTAATCATTGAACAGAGAGAGAAGGGCCACTTAACTTGCACAAGCTATCATACAGTATAAGGTTTTCAAAATACTTTTGATACGTATTAGTTACTATGCATTGCAACATAAAATTGAATAAGTTTTGGAGTGAAATACTACTGTTCAGTACTGTGAGGATGCATCAAATATGGAGCTGCTTTTGTTGGTTTAAATTTGTGTTTTCATTAGATTCATTGAGAAATTCTTGTTTCCTTGACTTGCATACCCTCATCTGTTTCTGTGATCAATAAAACTATTGAAGAAGATAGGTTTGATATTCCTGAGGTGCCCATGGAGGAGGATTGATCAATTGGCTGGTATGATACTGCATATTGCAAATTGTTAAATAATTATTGGGGCTAGATAAATCTACCGTGTAATACTAATGAGTCTTATATTTGACGATCTTTTCTGGTATCCATGTTTCACTAGATTCAATTTAAATTGTAAGGTCTCCTGCTTGTCATGCCCACCCAGTTGTAAAATTTGCGATTAGTATGCCCTAAACTAACTTCTTGTGGACTTTAATTTTCACTTTATTCAATTTGGATTACAAGCTCTTCTCCAGTTCTTTGAAGTACATAAAATGTGAAGTTAATACAATAGAAGGTGTATGGTGTTGTTTTCGTAAACTTCAATGTGGCAGTTACCCACAAAATAAAAAATGAAGATTGGGTCAAACTCTGGTAAGTGGCATGCATGACAAGCATAAGGTGAATAACTTTGATAGATTTAGGGGGCATGCCCCTTAAAACCAGATGATATTAACAATTGAGAGGCGTAAGAGGTATTAGCTTTGCACTGTAACCCTTTCCCTAAAATGTATAATTTTATCTGTGGATGTGTGGGGAAGAGAATGTGCCCTTCAGCTTATTGTGGACTTTGTTTTTTTCTTTACAGGTTTATGGACATGGGTTCCCCTACATGATACGCTGCATGTTTGCTGGGAGAAATCCAATTTCATGCTTTTAGATGTCCGGAACAAATGCGGTTTCAGGCATGTAGAGGTCAGGCAGTTTTGGCAGTGATAGTTACGGTTGAGATACTGCTCATTTCGAAAGATACTCGTACAGTGCTATAATTGGAATCTAATGAACTAGTGATATCCGATGAGAATCTGTTTCTTTATGGCTTTTGTGTTTATATTATTATGAAAATACATTCTCGATAAATGTTTCTTTTTTCCTTTCATGCCAAGTTTTTGTTGTGAAATTGCAATATCTTTGATGCTTGACTGTGATACAGAAAAGTCACAGGAAATATACAGATTACTAGAACCAATAACCAAAACTCTGTAACGACAATACTGCGTCGAGTTCCAATTCATCTTTTCCTTTCTTCCCACTGATAGGTACAAAAATGTAGAAAGAGATCGGATTACTAGAATCAATAGCTACAACTCAGTAGAGACACTGTTGCATCGAGGTCCAATGTCCAATGCATTTTTTTCCTTTCCTTCCCCTAGGCGTTCTTGAAATTATCATAGTACTCCAACAACAATAAGAGAAGTACGACTTTCTAGCACATCAAGAGGAGGGCTTCACGGTTGCGGCCAAGTAAACTTAATGCTGTTGCAGCTATATGATGTCCAGTCAACCCAGCAAGAGCAAGCTGTTCATCAGCTGATGCATGCTCTATGTAGTTGTCTGGTAGAACAATTGGACGCCACTTGAATAAGAAAATTTAAACAAAAAAAAATAATTAGACTTGGGGAAGTAATCAAAACAAGAAATTCTATGGTTGCATGTGAATAAATCATTGTATTTTCCTTAGATGAAAGTATTTTACTTTGTTCTTAGTATACACGTCCCGTGTTTAGTTGGCCCCCTTTTCTATCTTTGCTCTATCAAAACCAAATTTAAGAAACGCAACACAATTCCCAAATTCTGTCTCTCTTGACAGGAAAATGAAATAATCATCATCTTTGTGGCCAAAATCGTTACCTTAATTCTTCCATCCAGTTTTCCGTCAAGTGTGAGGAACTGCGCAACATGGGATCCAAATCCCCCAATAGAGCCTTCCTCAACGGTAATCAGATATTCATGGTTTTCACACAGCTGTCTGAGAAGCTTGATGTCTAGGGGCTTACAGAACCTTGCATCAGCCACTGTTACCTCAAGGCCAAGCTTTGAGAGAAGGGACCGAGCTTGCAGACAATTCTTAACCATTGCCCCATAGCCGAGCAAAGCAACATCTTTACCCTCTGCAAGAACTTTCCCTTTTCCAATCTGCTTCAGAGTATAATGTGGTCAAGAAGAGGCATAAAGAAGTCTGGTTTTCAACGCCATTAAGAAAGAAAGAAGAATAGTAGGATGTTGAACATGCGATCAACTTTTAACTTTTAAAATACCATAAGTACGAGTTGGAAACTTTTGGTGAGCACTTATAGTTGAAAAGTTTCGGCTAGTAAATATCAGCAAAATCTGTGGGGTGACAAGCGACTACCTCAATTGGAACTCCACTGCAAATAGAGTAGTCTGCCTGTACGGTGGCACCCCTAGGATACCGGAAGCAAATAGGTCTATCATTAATCTGGGCTGCAGTGGCCACCATGTGCGCAAGCTCGTCCTCATTGGATGGTGCCATGACTATCATGTTTGGCAAGCATGACATGAATGTTATATCAAATGCCCCACACTGCAACGGGCCATCAGACCCTACAAGCCCTGCACTGGAAATGATGAATCGCACTGGAATTCTCTGCCGATCTACATCATGGACCACCTATATGACACATGAGGAAAAACAATTCAAAATATAGAATTCATAGATTTTCCTGTTCAAACCAAACACCCGGTGATCGCTGAAAATCTTTTTCCAAGAGGAAGTATTGCGTGAAATGAGTGAATTTGTATTATGAAGTTTAGAGAGGCAGACAGAGAGAACCTGGTCATAAGCCCTCTGTAGAAAGGTGGAAGGAATTATGCAAAATGGCTTCAATCCACCACAGGACATACCGGCAGAAAATGTGACTGCATGTTGCTCAGCAATTCCCATGTCAAAAAACCTGTCTGGAAATTTTGCCTGTAATAGTTGAAGAGTAGGCTCCATTTGCATTCCAGCATGAACTATCACAATATCTTTATCCTTCTCTGCCTCCACAGCTAAAGCCTCCACAAAGCAATCACTATATGTCAATGAGTGGATCCTAGATGGTAATGGACAAAAATTGCTTGAATCTGCAAGTGTGCGAGGGAAAACAATCAAAATAGTGAACCTAACTTAAGATATTGAATCTCGTGAGTTACTGCAGGAAAAAAGGAAGATTAAATTGAACCTGCCTTCAAGGCCCTTGCCTGATATTTCACTCTTTCGATTATGTTCTGGTCCCTCAGTTTCCTCTGTTACTACATGAACCAACACAGGACCCATTGAATCCAGAGATGCTACTTCTTGAAGAACACAAATCAGATCTTCAATATTATGCCCGTCAACAGGACCAATGTAATACAATCCAAGCTCTTCAAAAAGAGTTGATCCCAGTGGACCCATCATACCACGTGCATACTCGTCTACTTTGGCTGCCAATTCGTGCATACCACTACCAATTCTTTTAGTAACACCCTGACCAGAAACATATGTTACTCTGTGGTGAATAGGTTAAAAATATAGATGATTTCAACTCAAAACTTGAAAATGACCAAAAAGCCCCAATATAAAACCAAGTTTTTCATTAAGCATATCTGACCAGAAGACCTCAAATGCCATATAATTTTACAACTACTCAGATTAGTCTACTATACTGACATTGCCTAAAGTACCCATGAAAAGGTCCATTAACCGAAGACCAAACATCTGCTACCAAAGAAAAAACTATGCCAAAGGACTGCCCCATCATAAGATGCCAGTCCAGAAGGTGATATATAAGACTGTTACAAGCATGCAAGATCGCCTTCATGCTATAGAGACCATTCACGATACCATAAACAGGTGTAAGTTAGCTTGGCTAAAAAGTCCTTTTCAGATTGTACAACAGACCTAGGATCAATTCTCATTTTCAGCAGGATTTTCCATCTTTTTTATGTTCTCTTGTTGGCAAAAGAGGGGAGAGGTACCATTCATTGTGTGTCTCGTAGGTCTGAGAGACCAAAAAACTGCATAATTCATTTTGGAAATATAATTCAATCAAACTTCACAAAATATGCATATTCAATGATCTAAAACCTCCTTATCCTCTTTAGAAATATGTTGAACTAGACATTCTCTCCACAGATTTATTTAATTGTAAGGGTAACCAGAGAAAAACCTTAGCAACTTGTCTCAACTTCCGAAAGGATTTACTTGACTGTAGCTTGCTTAGAGTACTAGATAGAGCATTAATGGATGTCTTGGGGCCCTCTTCAGTCTTTGGGTGTAAACAGTGACGACTGTCATTTAAAATAACCACCATATTTGAGTCCAGATAGCCCACATTACTCATTGCCTCATAGATCTGACCTGCCATAGTTGCCCCATTGCTAATGACAGCAACTATACGCTCCCGCTTTCCTTTAATATCCCTTGCAATCGCCATACCTTGAAATGAAGACAATAGGATTCAAATTGGAAGTTTCTAAATTAAAGTGAAGTTAATCAAGCTACACACACTGTGTGTGCATGGCTATGTATAGCAAAGAAAGCTTTAAAAGTTGCATTAATGAACTAACCACCGAGCATACATATTAATCTACATCCAAAAATGCATCTGATTACTGGATGCAGATAACTGTATGAAGGCAAGTGAAAGCTGGAAAAAGAAAGAAAGAAAGAAAGATTCAAAGTGGGTAATGAAACTATATGGCTATATGGAGAATGAATACTACCAAGCCCAGCAGAAATGCTGTTGCAACCATGACCTGCACCAAAAGAATCATAATCACTCTCAAACCGAGATGTAAAACCAGAAAGGCCATTCTTTTCTCGCACTGTATGCATGAGGGTCCGCCTTCCTGTCAGAACTTTATGCACGTATGTCTGCCAAAAAAAAAAATGAAATGGGACAGAAATCCGCTCGGGAGATTATTAAATAATCTGTGAGATGCAATATCTATCTCCAAACGAAAGGTATGGATTATGATCTTACCTGATCCCCCTCATCCCACAATATCTTATCGACTGGAGCATGGAAAACGTGGTGTATTGCAATTGTCAACTCTACCACTGACAAACTGGATTTAAAGGATTTATGTGTTTTTGACATCACAGAAGACAACTCGAAACGAATTTCATCCGCTAATTCTTTCAATTCCTGCAAATACCACTCTTTAGTGAGCATAGTGTGAACTTACACGTATGATACATAAAAAGTAAAAAGTGCCAACGCTTTAAAACTACCTTAGGAGACAAATTTTTCAGGTGGATTGGGCTTTCAATTACATCAAGTAGAGGTGTTGGGACTTTCTCCCAGAAGAAACCATCAGTATCAGGTAAAGAATGACTAACAAATCCCTGCATCAAGAAAAATCAGATGTCACAGGTTTACAAGGAAGCTCCATTGGTGGCAAAACTACGATAAAGAGGGGATTACCGACGAGCGAAGTGGGATCAAATAAAATCCCAAAATAAATTTGTTTCGATATTTTACCTAGAATTCTCATTTTTCTCCAAGCCTATGAGCATAAATTTGAATAACAAAAACGCAGTTTCATAATGTTATGCAAAAGCACTAACGACATTGCCTAATATTAGACTACGCTGGACGGTATTAGAGTTAGTCATCATACTTGAATCTATTCATAATCGGTTGGCTGCCTGCAGCGCCTCTCAATTTGTTAGTTTTCTAGAATTTACAAACTTTTTTTGCTCTTCTACTTTGTAGAGTGCCTTCTCTTGTATACTTCCTGTGAATACAGGCGCAAGGTTGCGCCTCTTTGCATTATTAATGAGATTGCCTTACCGATCAAATTATTAGAGTATGCCAACATGGGCCTTTTATAACAATAGAATTTTAACGTACCAAAACGAAGAACTACACGCAACAGTTACCACCACGATAAAACCAGTCTCAGAACATTTAACACATTCCACGAATTTGAATATGAAACAGGGGAGTAGAGCACATGAATATGAAAACTAGGAGGGATTTTCAGCATACCTTGAAATTAATGGCATAATCGGAACTAGGGTACAAGTTAATTCTTGAAACCTCCACATTGAGAGGGAAACTAGAGCTTGAGCAATCCATTCTGTGAGGAAAAGCACCGATTTTTCCATTGGAATGGATAGTAACTCCAAATGGGTACCCAGCAGAAGCAGTACCCATCTAGAAAAACAGAGATCCAGCCCTCTAAAAACGATCAATTTCAAGAAAAAAACACAACTTGAGACTTCACTTGCAGACACGGAACTAAAATGATATATATCGATGGATAAGCCAAAAAAGGANACTCTACCACTGACAAACTGGATTTAAAGGATTTATGTGTTTTTGACATCACAGAAGACAACTCGAAACGAATTTCATCCGCTAATTCTTTCAATTCCTGCAAATACCACTCTTTAGTGAGCATAGTGTGAACTTACACGTATGATACATAAAAAGTAAAAAGTGCCAACGCTTTAAAACTACCTTAGGAGACAAATTTTTCAGGTGGATTGGGCTTTCAATTACATCAAGTAGAGGTGTTGGGACTTTCTCCCAGAAGAAACCATCAGTATCAGGTAAAGAATGACTAACAAATCCCTGCATCAAGAAAAATCAGATGTCACAGGTTTACAAGGAAGCTCCATTGGTGGCAAAACTACGATAAAGAGGGGATTACCGACGAGCGAAGTGGGATCAAATAAAATCCCAAAATAAATTTGTTTCGATATTTTACCTAGAATTCTCATTTTTCTCCAAGCCTATGAGCATAAATTTGAATAACAAAAACGCAGTTTCATAATGTTATGCAAAAGCACTAACGACATTGCCTAATATTAGACTACGCTGGACGGTATTAGAGTTAGTCATCATACTTGAATCTATTCATAATCGGTTGGCTGCCTGCAGCGCCTCTCAATTTGTTAGTTTTCTAGAATTTACAAACTTTTTTTGCTCTTCTACTTTGTAGAGTGCCTTCTCTTGTATACTTCCTGTGAATACAGGCGCAAGGTTGCGCCTCTTTGCATTATTAATGAGATTGCCTTACCGATCAAATTATTAGAGTATGCCAACATGGGCCTTTTATAACAATAGAATTTTAACGTACCAAAACGAAGAACTACACGCAACAGTTACCACCACGATAAAACCAGTCTCAGAACATTTAACACATTCCACGAATTTGAATATGAAACAGGGGAGTAGAGCACATGAATATGAAAACTAGGAGGGATTTTCAGCATACCTTGAAATTAATGGCATAATCGGAACTAGGGTACAAGTTAATTCTTGAAACCTCCACATTGAGAGGGAAACTAGAGCTTGAGCAATCCATTCTGTGAGGAAAAGCACCGATTTTTCCATTGGAATGGATAGTAACTCCAAATGGGTACCCAGCAGAAGCAGTACCCATCTAGAAAAACAGAGATCCAGCCCTCTAAAAACGATCAATTTCAAGAAAAAAACACAACTTGAGACTTCACTTGCAGACACGGAACTAAAATGATATATATCGATGGATAAGCCAAAAAAGGACGAGAGTGTCAATTCGAAAAACTGGAAAGATGAGACACAGGACGGGCCACGACGTATGTTTTTTTATCGAAAACGGCAAAGAATAAACCGAACTGCAATTTGCAAGAGAATTTAAGCGAGGAGTTACACAGCAGACAAACAAAGCATAAGCCTTGCAGACTGAAGGGTATCAAAACAAAGAGGGTAAAAGCATTTTCTTTCTTAATATTTTTTTGGATTTTTCAACTGATACAAAAATTAGCATGTAGTTTAGAAGCAGTTACATTTACACATTGGGCTTTTGATATGCCTAGGCCCTACGTTGGTGCAAATAATAGCCCTTTTTGTGCAGGCCCAAAGTAAAGAAAACTATGCAAATTATTTATGGGCTGGGCCTGAGCCATCTTGCTTCAAACTTTATTCATCTGATCCTTAATTACTAAGGATTATAATTCCAAGCAGCAATCATATTCATCTGACTCTGAGCATTCAAAGTAATATCTTTCTTCTCTCAAAAAAGTAATATCTTTCTTGTAAGGAAGCATAAACTAAGAAACTGACAATGCACGATCCACCTTAATTGCCTTTTAAGCAACAACATAATCGAGCCTTCTCGTTCTCCCTTGATTTTTCAGTAGCTTTTCTTTGAAGGAAAGTACGTATGACTTGATTCTATGTATGTATATAGAAAAATTCTATTTATCATTCTCATACCATATTATTTTTATTTTTTTTCTCTTACCAAATATATAGTATATGAATAATGAATAAAAGAATTCAATTAGTTTAAGAAAAATAAAATTAAAAAATATTTAAAAAAAATTAAAATTAAAATTAAAAAAATGTGGAGATAATGAGTAGTAAAACTTATGTATATATGCACTCAGCGACCCACTTTCTTGTACGCACAATTAATAAGTATGGGTGTACGTATTACATTACCTAAATGTCTACGCATGCATATAAGATCATGTTACTTATCATCCATGCAATTCATACATATATATATATATTATGTTGTTAATGATGACTTTCCATCTAAAGATTATTACTCTCTTTTGGCATTTGGCAGGCCTCCCTCCCATGCAGCTGTGTGTCAGGTATGAATTTGTGTGGTGGAACTCTTTATAATTAGATAAAAATACTCCTAAATAGGGATAGATTTTTATATAATAAGATGATATATATTGGCGATTAATTTATATTATGCAAAATACGAACTCTTTTCAAGTTATATATAGATGACTTGAAATCTTGTAATTTAATGTGTCTTATATAATCTGTTAATTTATTTTTCTTAATCGGATTTTTCTTAATTATTATTATATATATATATATATATATATATGCATGCATGCACTTCTTTTGTATATGTTATGAGTTCACAGACTTTAATGATCTGTATCAATGGAGAAAGCAGCCGGAGATCAGAATGTACGTAGACGGCAGAAAATAGCAATTAATTAAGCCAATGATTTTTTATTTTACTTTTCCCAGTATCAGAAAAATTAGAATTTTATATATATATATATATTTAATAATGCAAGAAGAAGAAACCATGCATGTCCAGTCACGTGAGCACTCATGGTCATCGCCGTCCAAACAAGATATATCCTTTGTGTGGCCGGCGAGCTAGGACAACGGAAGCGCGGGGAAAGTCGGCTGCCAATTATTCTTTTTTGGGCTAAAGTAAAAGGATCTGAAAACTTTTTTTATTTTTTTGTTCCCTAATTATTCTTTTCTATTTCAAATGTCTATACTCTAATACATGTGCTTTTTTGTACCTATTGAACCTACGAATTGATGCCCCAGGCCCACTTCTTGGGCCGACCATACTTTGGCCTTTTATTAAGTTTTTTTTAAAATAAATTATTATATGAAAAATACTAGTTAAATTGATAAAAGTGACTGATTAAATTTTTTATTTTTATTTTTAAAAATATTTAAGGTGTATAAAAAATAATTAAAAAAATAAATTAAAAAACATTCACACTTATCGATGGAATTATTCCGTTGAAGTCTGAGTCATTGTAGCAGAGTCTTTATAATATTGTTAGTAAGTAAAAGACTGTTGTAAAATTATCTCACTTACTCTTCTTTTATGTTATTATTATATGAAAAAAAAATTATATAAAAATTTTATTGGTCAATTAGCAGTTCTATGACATCCCTTCTACCTACTATCCAACTAAACCACTTATTCATTGAATCACCTCGTAGCCCTAATTTTGTTTTCATATGATAATAGCATAAGAGAAGTAAGACATCCACAAAAAGATTAAAAATAAATTCATATGATTTTGTATCGGAGTTGCTACAATTGCTTTAGTAGGAGCTGCTCTTGTGGGTATTGGAAACGTCTTAAAATATATGATATATTAGATTTATTTTATAATAAAAATAATTTTAAAACTTAATGTATTATACATCAAGTCACGTCGATTTATAAATTTATTTTTTATATAATATAATTAATCCTAAAATGGTACACATGAGGAACATACCGGTATTGAAATATTCGATTTCAATACTTAAACTGGAATGATCATCGAAATTGAATTTAGAACATTAATTAGTGCATTCTCATCCAGATGAATTTTTTTTTTCCAAATTTTAGCTAAAAATCATTTTTCTCTAAAGTTTACTCATATTTCCGAAACTTCATGCACCTCAGTCCTTATTCTTTATCTATTCTATTAAAATATTTTTTTTTTCTATTCTCTCTTTATTATTTTTTCTACTCATTTATTTGTACATTTTTAACTACTAATATTTTTTTGTCTTGCGGGGAAAGAGCGGAAGAAAATTTTTTAAGTTATTTTTTTTTTCACATTTTAGTAATTATTTAATTATTTATAGTACCCATGTTTTCGATTTTTCATCTGTAACGAGTTTTTTTTTAACTAATTATCTCTCTAAATGATAATATTTTTAAAATCAGTGCTTTCGTGACAATAATATTTTAAAAAATCATATTTTCATAAATGGTCAAAATTGATCATAAGATTTCAATTATAACAAATATGAACATGAGAAAAAGTGTAAATGGTAGGAAGAAAAATTTATTTTATTAGTTAGAATAAAATATCTGTAAAATATAATTTAAGGATGAACAGTAAAAACTCTCCATATTCGGAGAGTTTGTTCAAATTCTACAACTTTTTTCTAAAATAAGCAATAACTCTCCATATATGGAGAGTTATTGGTCATCATACCAGTCCGGTCTTGAGAATACAATTTAACCTAAATTCCTGTCTTACCTTGATCGGTACCTTGTTAATTTGCAGGATCATGTCTCCGCCTCATAATTACCTAATCTTCTCTGGGTGCCTATTTCTACTTCTCCTACTACAGCTCTTTCCCGTCTTCCAAGCTGATGTAGGCACAGCTGCCCACTACCGGCCTCCATACACACGTAAGTTAGAGCACAGATGGTTTGGAAGAACACAACGAATTAAAGCATGCATGCATGCATGCGCAGGCCTCCCTGATCCCAACATAACTAAATCGATCCGTAAATGATATATAATTGCCGTTTTTAAAAAAACTAACACAGTTATATATGATATTCGCACGCATGTACAGCCACAGCTTGTTTTGGAAACGACGAGGGACAGTTCCCGTCGAGCAACCTGTTCGCGTCGGCCGGCGGGGGGATATGGGATAATGGCGCTGCTTGCGGGAGACAATATCTGGTGCGGTGCATTAGCGCGGCTGTTCCAAGAACCTGCGTTCCAGGCCAGACCATTCAGATAAGGATTGTGGATCGTGCGCTCACTTCGGTTTCTAGGCCATCCATGGATGCCGCTACCATAGTTCTTTCCACCACTGCATTTCGGACAATCGCCAACCCTTCGGCTACCTCCATTAACATCGAATTCCAACAGTGAGTGATATTGATGATCGTCTTTTTCATGCTGCATGTAGAATTACTAACTCAAAAACACGCATGCATGCAAAGTGCTGTACCGCGTAATCTTGATCTTATATATGCTAAAATCATGTGACAAACGTGTCATGATCGATCGATCGGATACTTGATTTTTAACTTCGAATATTCAAGAAAGTGGCCGGGAGTAGGTTTTAAACGTCTGAATTAAAGACTAATTTGTTTGCATATGCAGGGTTTGAAGGGCCGGGACATACTCTATGAATTGATTCATCAAATTACTGCAGAACCTGACTGTCCTGATATATATAGTACTGTCGAAGTCCGTACGACGTTTATCGACTGAAAAAAAAAAATGATCCGTAAGCGATTGGTTTCATATCCCGCTTTACTTCTTTTTAATTTTCTCGTGTTGTATTAATTAATTTAGAGATGATTCATGTTAGAGTCTCTCATAACACCATTTTGACTCTTGTATCTTGTTATTATTTAATATATATATATATATATTTATATGAAATTTGAAAAAGAAAAAAAAAGCTTCGATCTAGAATTAATTTGAGTACTGGAAGTCCATGTTTGGTTTATTAGCCCTAAACTTTTCTTCTCCCTAGTTAGAAAAATATACGGACGTTCGTTGTTGAATAATATCAGGCGGCGGCCGGCTTCTAGAAAATTTTTCTGCATATATGTCCACAATTAATGCATTTGATCTCTCTGATGATCAGAAGATACGGCCTTATGATCAAGGTTAAATTTTCTAAAATCTTATCGATTACATGTTTTAAATTTTAAAATTTCAAATAAAGTTTTGTTTGATCACAACGTGAATGAATGAAGATAAATTGTATTGTGTCGAAACAATCTCGCCATAATTAGTTGCGCAAATTAAGATCATGCATGATAATTGATGTTTTTCAATTGGAATTTTGTGTTGGTGGGGCTCGATGCGACTTTGCCTCTTTGTTTGTTTGTGCACGAATTGATATCGGCCATGATCTTCGGCATCTAATTTACATGTGGAATCCATTTACTGGAATATTTTTTTCATTCTCCTATTTATTTGTTTGAACAAGTCTATGTACATTAGTTTTAATAGTGAATTGAGTTGAAATAAAATTTAAAATTTCAATAAAATATTATAATATATATTATTTTTTAATATTATTATTGTTTTGAGATTTGAAAAAGTTAAATTGTTTATCGTATTTTATGTGAAAATTTGTAAAAATTATAATAATAAGATGAGATGAGTTAATTAAGAGTCTTTCTCAATTCAAATTAAGAGTTTTTTTTGTCCACCACATAATCCCAAATAATTCCGAAAAAACAAAAAAACGAATAATAGTTAGCGAGATCGAATAAGATATTCTCTCTTTTACATCTAATTGCATTTTTATAATGACTATTTAAATATAAATATTTTTTAATTTTTAATTTTTTTATCTAATTTTTATCTAATCCTTACAACATTATAATAATATTTTAATATTATAATATTTTTATTCAACTTTCTCTCTCTCATTTCTCAAAATTTCATAAAACAAATTAATTCAAACTATTTTACTACTATTCACAAATTATTTGACTACTATTTATAGATTTCTCATATCATTTCATCTCATCTATGTAACTAGACAGGCTTTCACATAATACATCAGATATATGTTATAATAAAAATATCAATTTATACTAAAATAAATATTTTTAAATTTAATACATTACATTAAACTATTCCAATGTGTAAATTTTATTGCATAAGATTTATGTATAAACCAAACATTTATCTTCGAGATAATGAGTTTTATAATTTTCTCATTGATCTTAACCTAAACATGATCCTTTCATGAAAATTATATTCTCAATCATAAAAAGATGTTTTCGTAACAAAAGATATAGAACAACTTTCATAAAAAGAAGAAAATATCAGGCAAAAGCGCTTTATTCTCGAATATATATATTCTCAATGGACTCCACTCCTACACTTCTTCAAACCTCAATAAATAAATAAGAATCTCTAAAAATTTTGTCTCAATCCAAACATATTCTTAAAATAATACACAGCTTTCAGAAAAGTCTCATAAAATTCGTCTTTAAAAATTCCAATCAAAATTCTCGAAAGGTTCCGGCCGTAAAAGTCCTATCAAAACTTTTGAAAACTCTCACAAAAATTTTACGTCCAAAGATCCTTTAACGGTACTGGAGTCTTACGTGGCACCAATCTGATTATATATTCAAATAAAAATAAAATTTGATTTTTATGAAGTCAAAGCTGCTCTATTAATGGTCGTCGCGCGGTTGTTTTGTTAGAAGAAAGTTGACAAATAGGTTGGGTTGATGCATGACCTAACAATACGTTATAAATCAGGGAAAAGAAAGAAAATGTTATATGTCTATATATGGTCCCGTGATTCACATTCTAGAAAACCGGCTTACTAGATGGAGGTGCCCCTAAGCTTATATGCACACATATCATTTGACTCTTAATCAATGTGCATGAGACCATAACATACCCCAACCCCTCAAGACCAGGGCCAGCTCAATAGGTTCTGAAGCCTAAAGCTAAAATATTGAGTGAGGCTTTTTTTTTTTTTTAAATAAAATTAAATAAATTTATTTCTATTTTTATATTATATTTTTATTTAAAAATAATTCTTATCGTTTTGTAAAGTAAAATTATTGATTAAGATTTTATACCACATTTTTAACTAATAACTGACTTAATATTTATTAGAAAATTTTTGATTTAGAGAGAATTTCATCAGATCTAATTTTACAAGTACTTTAGACTCTTAGACACAAATATAATCATTATTATCAATAAAGTTCTATAAATAACTTACACATTTGGAAAAAAAAATGGGCCATTGTCTCTTCAAAGGATTATACAAAAACCTTTTAAGAACACTGAAAAATTAGATTTTGCTATTTATAATTTTCACATTAATTATATATTAAACTAATAATGACAAAAAAGAAGTGAATTCTTAGAAAGAGAATATGTAAAATAATTATTATCTGTGATACTTTTAAAAACTAATAATGACATAATATATATTTGATCTTGTTTATATTCTCATTCTCATTGAGTTAATTAAAGTTTTTTATTGGGTATATATATTTTTTTAAAATTATACTTTATATATAATTTTTTTTTTGAGCCTTCTTCCATTAGGGGCCTTAGGCAATTGCCTAACTTACCTAATGGAAGAGTCGGTCCTGCTCAAGACCAACGTGGGCGTTGGTCGAGCACTATGGGACAGGGGCTTTCACTAGGCTGGGACAACGTGGCGCAAGCTCAGCCCGTTAGGTGAGGCAGCATGGGAGCCCACAATTGGCTTTGATACCATTTGCTATATGTCCATATATGCCCAAGGTGAAAATTAGCTTACTAGGTGGAGGTGCCCCCAAACTTATATACACACATAACATTTAACTCCTAACCAATGTGGGATCATAACAATAAAATTGATGGAGCTAATCATAAATGTACTTTTTTATTTTATTTTTTATCAATGATTATTCACCTAAAAAGAAAGAGTAATGCTAAATATAATATTAGGATGTTAAGATTATTAAATTTTCTTTATTTGGATTATAGATTTAGTTACTTTTTAAAAAAAGAAATACGCGAAACTTATATAAGATTGCATATATCCTTTAAAAAAAAATAGATTTTATTGGGCAAGAGTCGACCTTTCCAAAGTTGTTGGGCTTACATTTGTTATGGGCTGGGGAAAGGTAAGTGTTTAAAGCTCAGACCAATTTAAACTTCGGGCCTGCTCTCTTATTCTCTATATATTGATTGAGACGTTGGAAAGAATTTTACCGTTTGGATTTCTAAATGAGCTGACGTTACTTGTTATAGTTTTAAATAAATTGAATAAAATATTATTAAAATATTATTTTTTAATATTATTATTATTTTAAAATTTAAAAAAATTTAAATTATTTATTATATTTTATATAAAAATTTAAAAAAATTATAATGATAAGATGATATGAGTTTACCATCTAAGCCAAGGCCTAATCTTGATAAATAGGCTTAACTCGGACCAACTATCAAGCCCAAACGCTAACAATAAATGGACCAAACCAAAATTTGTTATTATTATCGCACTTTACATTTTAATTAATAAATAAATAAACTTACTTAAAATATATCATATAAATAAATAATTATTCTATTTATAAGTCTGTAATCATAATACTAACCTAACAAGAATTATTTTATATAATCAATTTAAAAATTTAATTTTTACACAGTCCAATAACTTTTCAAATATAGGAACAACATTTCCTAATTATAATTTTATGGGAGTCAGTTTGGACATCATTAAATTTATATATATTTTTAATTTAAATAGATATATTCTATTATTAAAAATGTGTGTAAAGCATACAATTCACATGATTTAAAAGTTAATTGATAAGATTCAAATTTTAAAATTGATTTTCTAAATCAAATGATACTACAAAAATATTTTACTATAATAAAACTCTTCATTTAAATACACTAAAGTGAAAACAATTGTTAACAAAAAAAAACTATGTAATTGTGCTCAGTTAGTGTTAGTATTTTTTTTAATAATATTTATTTATTATTGTTGCTTGCCGTTGCTTTTTTGTCTTCTACTTTGTCTTTAACGGGTTTGGAATAATTTTGTCGTTACTTTGTGTATTAACTTGGCTTGAAGAGTAATTAAAGTTTGTTAACGTTTGCCCCTTTAATATTTCGGTTGCTCAATTTTAATTACTCTTGCCAGTAATCTTTTTTACTTTTAATATTGGGTGATAATTGACTGTACCGTTTCCTGCAAAGAAAAACGTCAACTTTCATTAATGGGTTCTTTTATTCATTTCACAATTGTTACCGGATGTATTTTGATTTGTTTTAAATATTGATGGAGATTGGCGTCTGACGGGGGTCTGTTTTTTCATTCCAGTATGATATTGTTTTTCTCCGTACAATATTAGAGAAAAAATTAGTAGAAGTGTACGTATATTTTTTAGAGTATTTCCAGATATAAGAAATGTGTTTTATGAGTAGAGTTTTGGACTCAACCACTTGTGCAGAGTAGGCTTGAGTCATACGACGATCAGTTGGGCTGTTGTATCCTGGAGGAGTCAAGTCAAGATGAATTCTGCTGCACCGGTTAATTTGAGATGTTGTACACCGCAGATGGCTTGAATCTCCTTAAAGAGAGCGACATTTCCGTGCCTCAGTCCAAACTGGCTTCGTTTTAATTTTAATTTCATTGTAATTTTTATTATATTATTGTGAATTTTCACCAACAATTTTAAGGAGATTCAGACATGGAGCCTACAACTGAAAAATCCACGGAAAGCATTGGAGATCTCAATAAGCCCTTCCGATTCAAGGGAGCTTATTTCAAGAGATGGAAGTGCAAGGTTCTCTTCTATTTAAGCCTTCTCAACGTCTCTTATGTTCTCACAGCAAAGAATCCCAACAAGATCACTACCGAGAACATGACTGAAGCACAAGTGAAAGCTCACGAAGAAAAGATTGAAAAATATACCAAAGATGAGTATAACTGTCGATGTTATCTTTTAAATTGTCTTGCTGATCAGTTTTATGATTACTACAACACTACTTACACCTCTGCAAAGAAAATTTGGAAAGCTTTACAGAGTAAATATGATACGGAAGAAGCTGGAGCGAAGAAATATGCAGCAAGTCGCTTCTTTCGATATCAAATGGTAGATGGAAAATCCGTTGCGGAGCAAGCGCAAGATTTTCAAATGATTGTAGCTGAAGTTAGATCCGAAGGCATCAAGATTGGAGATAATCTAATTGTTTGTGGCATCATCGATAAACTACCACCTTCGTGGAGGGAATTTCAAAAGTCGATGCGTCATAAATAAAAGGAGACATCATTGGAGACCTTAATCACACGTATTCGTGTAGAGGAGGAAGCTAGAGGCCAAGATGATTTGGTGTTTCAAAATGGTAATGAGGATTCCATGACAAAGGTAAACTTAATTTCTGAAAATGGTAGCTTGCCCAAAAGTCAAAATACAAGAAATAGTTTTTTGAAGCCGCAAAGAAAAGATTTCAAAAAATTTAGTAGACCTCACAAAAAGGGTTTTCAAAACCAAAATGATAAGAACCAAGGAGCCCCTTCACAAAATCTAGCGTGTTTTGTCTGTGGTAAAATTGGGCACTTTGCTCGAATTTGTAAGTTTCGGAAGCAAGAAAATAATCCTCAAGTTAACATAACTGAGGAGTTGTTTGTAGCAATGATCACAGACATAAACTTGGTTCAATTTGTTGAAGGGTGGTGGGCAGATTCTGGTGCCAATAGGCATGTTTGCTATGATAAAGATTGGTTAAAAAAATTTACTCCATTTGAAGAAGAAAAGACTATTATGCTTGGTGATTCAAGTAAAACCGAGGTTCTTGGGAGTGGTGAGGTTGAGTTGAAATTCACCTCTGGACGTATATTGATGCTCAAAGATGTGCTCTATACACCGTCTATGAGGAAGAATTTGATTTTAAGTTTTTTACTCAACAAAGCGGGTTTCAAACAAACTATGGAATCTGATCAATATGTGATTACAAAAAATAGAGTTTTTGTGGGTAAGGGCTATGCTTGTGATGGGATGTTTAAATTGAATATTGAGAATAAAGCATAGAATGTTTCTCTTTATGTGTATTTTTTTAAAATGTTATGGCACACATGCTTATGTCTTTCTTTGATATGAAATAAAAAATTGCAGTCTAATTTTTAATATTGGAATAAAGTGATTTTTGGATGAGGAGTATTTTTTTTTATTTATGAAAAGAAAATTTCCTTTTAATTCTAAAAATTAGTGGGGGTTAAGTTTTTAGAAGATAATTTTTTTTTTCTTTTCAAAAGGATTTGCCCCAACGTAAGCTTCAGGTTTTCTTTGATTTTTGAGAGTAAAGCCTTAAACTATTATTTTTTTTTTGGATTTAAAGGTACGTTCATGTTTGTTATGTGCATTTAAGTTGGACGGTAACTTTCCCAAGCAATTTTATAATTACGTTGGCTGCCGTTAGCTTTCTTTTAGAACGTATGTGGTATTAACTTTGGATCTAATGCCACAACAGAAAGATTTTTATTATTGCTTTAAGCCGTTTTAAGATTTTATTGCTCACATTTGGTTGGCTGCCGTTGAGAGATTTATTCCTTTATAGAAAAAATCAGTTTCATTCATATTTATTGTGATGGTGCTACTACAAATAGTAGAGTATAAAAACCGTTATTATAACGGTAAATCCAGATCTATTAGAAGAAAAATACAGTACTGTGAGATTTTTTATTGATGGTGTTATTAATATGGATCCACTAAACAAGCTTTGACAAAAGAAATGATCTGGGATACATCGAGGGGATTGAGATTGAAACCCATAAATTCATGAGCCATGTATGAGGATACCCAACCTGGAGACCAAAGATCCTGAGAACTGGGTTCAATGGAAAAAATGAATCATATGATGGTCGTAAGAAATACACTATTTATTTTATTTCTCATTCCTATGATGTGAGTGTATTTATCCTGTAATGTTGTGGAGGATGAGTTTTTGAAGGAAACTCTTAATGAAATTCTGTAGCTCTTATGAGTGGGGTGTAAGAATTACAGGATACTCTTAACAGATTTCACCTATATAAGTGTGAGAGTGGGGCCGCTCTCTATGAGATTTAGGTTTATTCTCAAATACACTCATGAAACCGGGATGAGCACAAGGCCTTAATGTGCTGGCTAATAAAGCTTATGTCAACACCTGGGTTACTATGTATGAGTAATAATTCTGTATTTCCCTTAAGCAGTCATAGTTCAAGTCTAAGACCACTACTGACTCTGGAGTAAAGGTTGTTATTTCACTAAGTGAGGGTTCAATACAGAGCACACCTTCATGATGCATAATAATCCTTCTTTATCTGGAACTATCTCTCTTATATTATTATTTTTATTATTATTAAAAATAGTGGAGAAATGTTAGTATTCTTTTTAATAATATTTATTTATTACTGTTGCTTGCCGTTGCTTTTTTGTCTTCTACTTTGTCTTTAACGGGCTTGGAATAATTTTGTCGTTACTTTGTGTATTAACTTGGCTTGAAGAGTAATTAAAGTTTGTTAACGTTTGCCCCTTTAATATTTCGGTTGCTCAATTTTAATTACTCTTGCCAGTAATCTTTTTTACTTTTAATATTGGGTGATAATTGACTGTACCGTTTCCTGCAAAGAAAAACGTCAACTTTCATTAATGGGTTCTTTTATTCATTTCACAATTGTTACCGGATGTATTTTGATTTGTTTTAAATATTGATGGAGATTGGCGTCTGACGGGGGTCTGTTTTTTCATTCCAGTATGATATTGTTTTTCTCCGTACAATATTAGAGAAAAAATTAGTAGAAGTGTACGTATATTTTTTAGAGTATTTCCAGATATAAGAAATGTGTTCTTTGAGTGGAGTTTTGGACTCAACCACTTGTGCAGAGTAGGCTTGAGTCATACGATGGTCAGTTGGGCTGTTGTATCTTGGAGGAGTCAAGTCAAGATGAATTCTGCTGCACCGGTTAATTTGAGATGTTGTACATCGCAGAGGGCTTGAATCTCCTTAAAGAGAGCGACATTTCCGTGCCTCAGTCCAAACTGGCTTCGTTTTAATTTTAATTTCATTGTAATTTTTATTATATTATTGTGAATTTTTACCAACAGTTAGCATATCGGTTGTCCCAAGTCCCGACTCCTTACCATTTTTGGATTTTAATTTTTTGCCATTTTCTCTTGAGTACGCTATCAACATCCAAGATTTTTCTATAAATACTTCCGAACGTTCTCATCCACCCTCTGCGAAATCTCTCTCTCTCTCCGTGTTGGTGAACCAGTCTTCGAATCGAGAACGGACAAAATGTCAGGGAACGGTGCGAAGGGATTAATAATGGGCAAAACGCCTACCCTAAACAAGGATAAGAAGAAGCCCACCACTCACTCCTCCCGAGCCGGTCTTCAGGTCCCAACTCTTTCTCTCTGTCTCCGTCTCTCTAATCTTTGTGTTCAGTTCTTGTTTCTAATTGGTTTTGGGTTACTACGTTTTCACTCTCATGGTTGTGTTACTGTTGCCAAGATTGGAGTTTTTTAACCTTAGTGTACATGCTCTGTACATATGAATTGTCTTGCAATTCATTTTCTAGTATTATTTTATATTTTTATTGTTATTTAATGGGTTTTAATCTGGCTAGTTGTTTCGGATCAAATTTATCTTCTTGTTTTGGAAGATATTTTAAAATAATTGTTGATGTCGTGTTTCGCGGCTTGGATAATTTTACGTTGTAGAGGCTTGATCTCTTTTCTATAAAGATGAAGAATGAGGGAGTTCGAAGGTAGTGTTACCTCCGACGCTCAAGTTAGTCCAAGTAGGAGATGAAAAGAGAAAGTGAGAATTAGAGAGAATCAGTGGAGAAGTATTCAAGAGTGTAAATAAGTAACCCCTTGCCAACAAAGGGAGGGGCATTTATACCTGGTTAGGGTGAGCCCCGAGGTAATGGTGACCGATGTGCGGCTCCGTATTGGGATTGGGTGTCCCTGCTTCCTTGAATACCTAGCCAGGTCTAACCAGGGTTGTTATTGACATTCAAGGGGGTGTGCCGTAACATGCCAACCCTCGGGACGCATTGAATGCAGTGTGGCTATGGCACCTGGCATGGCGTGCCCACTCCTGCTCCATTAAATGCAACGTGGTCCTGGACAAGCTTGTTCGTCTTCCAGCGTCGTCTGGAGAGCTATGTCAGGGACGAGGATGTCTCTAACAGTCGACCAATTATGGCGATGAACTTGCTATGTCAAGGTCGTCCTCTTGTCAGGACACTTTGTCTTGTGTCCCTCATTCTGGGCCTCCCGGCCCGACCTGACCCACCCTAGATCGTGTAAGCGAGCCTGGGCCTCATCTTGAGCCTGGCTCCAGGGGATTTCTCCCCTCACAATAATATTCATTTGGCTGTCGAGGTGTTCATGATTTTTTAAGTTCATAGTTGCTCCTATGGTTAGTGAATATGCGCTTGATCTTTCATAGTTGTTGGCATCAAGATGATTCTATTGAATTGTGAACCTTCTTAGTTATCCAATCTCCATCTTCGACTCGAAACATCATTCCTTCTAATTAGCAGTGAATTTTAGATGTCAGCATATAAACATTACAACACAATACAGAATTAACTAGACTCATAACATCCTCACTCTATTGCCAAGCAAAACAAATTAAAAAATTGTCTTAGTTATATTTATTTTTTTCAATTAAAAAAATTAAATAGAATTTCTCAAAAATTATTGTTCCGTTTAAATATGATGTCTCTTTGTAATACAAAATAAATGCGCGGAATTATTTGTCTTTTAATATGATAGAAGAAAATAAAAATTATGACGGGGAGGTGAGTCCACGACTAGTACTACAATATTTAATTTTCGTTTGCAATAAGGTATAATTCATCATCATTATTAGTATCTTTGTCCACATGTCTCTCAACGCAATCATACATTAATGGAACAATCAACATCCAAACCACTCGAGAAGTTGGGTACAACAAAATTGTGTGTGCAGACACTTTTTGGTCGAAGCTTCTGCGACCGCAATTTATTCAAGAATTAATCTTTACATCAGCCTACACACCATACATCATAATTTTTTTAATTTTTTTTATTTGTTTTTCTTATTAAATGTGTATTATATGGATGATGAATAAAAAAATATAAATGTTTCAAGAAGACTAAAATAAAAAAAAAAAAAAAAATAGTTTGGTGTGTGGTGTGTAGGCTGATGCAAAGCAATACTTTTTATTCAATAAATCCACGTTAGCATAGGGCGAAGATGGGACTCGTAGAAAACTTATTTGGACGCTTGTGGGATTGAGATTTTGTACAATTTTTTAATTCAAATATATTTTATAATTTCTTTTTAAAAATGATATTTTTAGATCAAGTTTAGCGTATTCTTTTTTTTTTTTAAATCAGATTTTTATGAAAAAAAATTATTTTTTTAATGATGTACTCTACTTTTTTTTTTAAAAAGTGAACGGTGCTTGTACGTCTTAAAATTGTATTTAACATTATTCTTTAAGAAAATAGATATAATCTATGAATCTTTGCAACATGAATCTTATCATATATTTAGGACCAAAGTCATCTCAAGTTATAGTTTGAATTCAAGAACGAGAATGACACGGGTACCCATACCCATACCCGTACCCAATGATCAAATGAACATATATAAACCACATGGACAATAAACGTCGAGGTAAAAAGACTAACGAGCAAAATCAATAAAGATGAATTAAAACACAAGTAGCCCACCAACGTCTATAATAAAGATACCAAACGGCTACTTTATAACAAGCCTATTAAAACTTTGTTACGGGCAATCAGATCACTTTCAGAGTTTCTCATTTGATGTAGCAGTCAGAGATTATTTTTCAGTGGCTTCAACAGCTTGCATGAATCAAAATGAGAAAATCTTGAAAATCTAAACGGAAAAACTTCTTACCTCCAATCCATTAATAGCTAAAGCAGAGGTAGCTCTCCTAGCCGCAAAAATGGCCCTCCAAAGGCAACAAGATAGGGCAATTTTGGAAGATGGCTCACACCTGGTACATAGATCCCATAAACAATAGCGAAACCAATTCCTACTGGCACATAGATCCCATCATTGAAGACATCAAGCATAGTTTTGATTCTCACAGTTTATGGAAATTTACAAAAATTTATCGATATGCAAATCGATGTGCGCACTCCGTGGCGCAATGGGCAACAACCAACATTGTTTTTGGCTGCATACCCTTTGATCTATCAACTAGATGTTTGTTGTTTCTTGATAGTGGAAATGATCCACTTTAAACTTTGTAGGTTATTATTATTATGAACATATGCAAGCTTGCTTAGAAGAAGAAGAAGAAGAGGAGGAGAGAGAGAGAGAAACGTTAAAGACTTCTCAATATCAAATGTCACCGTAATAGCACTGAAAGAAACGTTACAAAAACTCTATTTATTAAAAGATACCAACAATATTCTCATCAAAGGAACAATAGCCGATGGTGGCGTTATTCCTCGCTTTCACAAATCGCTCATCAACAAATCCTCGAAGGATTGAAAGCATAGCGTGGTCATATATCGTCAAATAACTTGGTTAGAATGAGATTAGTGTGTACATCTTGTGACATCTTGTCGGTGGATATCGGTCCTTTTATAGGGTTTGCAGTTTTCAGCCACTTCTGCAGGTGATCAAAGGTCATCTTTCATATTTAAAAAAGAAAAGAAAAGAAAGGACATCTTTCATGGTTGCGTTTTGGTACTGCAGTATGAATTAATATATATATATATAGAGAGAGAGAGAGAGAGAGGTTAGGTTATATCTAACATCGATTCCTCCATTTCCGTGTGTAGGTGTATATAACAGAGGTTTTTATTTATTTATGTAGCTGTGCTATATACAGTCCTCTTAAGGGAGGATTGTATTGCAAACTCATATATGAAAGGACGAAATTATCCTATTTTAAAGTTAGAATTGACTACATTACCCCTATTTCTTTTACAAGCTAAACCAAAACATTGAAACTGGTCCTTCCTCACTGCAGTAAGGTTTTTTTCTCTGTATGATATTGATCTCTCTACTCTATGGGAGGGACTTAAACTTACAGAGAACGAAGATTACACCATAATTTTGTCAAACAAAACACTCGAGGCAACAGCTCAAAAAGGCAAAAGCATTGAAACTGGAATTTGGTTTTGGCCTTTGTGCGCGCCCCAACAATTTCTACTGTTTTCCTCAAAGTTTCCTCAAAGTTTCTACAACCTCTTTGGCCACCATTGACGCAAAGCTCCATTGTTCCATTGTTTTTCTCAAGTTTTTTTTTTTTTTTTTTTTTTTTCCCCTTTCATATTATTTTGATTACTTTTCTTCATTTTAATTTATGTCTTTGGAGCCTGATAGTGGGTTTGAAATGTGGAGTTTGGGTTTTGCAAAACAATGGTGAGTTTGAAATGTGGAGTTTGGGTGATTAATTTAAACAATAGTGGGACTTGGTTGCTTGAACTGGAAATGTGGGGTGAAGGGGATTGCGTTGATTAATTTCATGTGGGTATGGGGGCGATTTCATCTGGGTGCAAGGGGGGGCAATTTCATCTGGGTAGGAGCTGGTTCAATCTCATATGGGTGGGAGCTGGTTTCGACTTCACTGGGCGACGATGATGGTGTAAATGGGTGGCGATTTCATCTGGGCAAATCACTGGCTTGTTCTTTCACTGAGTGAGTTCCTCGTCACTTTTCTTTCGAAAATTCACTTTCATTATATCTAAGGAGGACTGGTTTGTTTCCTGTAATGAAACGCAAACAAAACATTGCATTTCATTAAGCTTGCGATGCAGTCCCGTTCGGGGACTGCAATAAGAATAATTCTTTTTCTTGGAATCCACTCCTTGAGAGAGAAACTCTATCTTCTCTCTAAAAAAGCCTTTTCCAACCCAAATCTTGTTTGAGGGGGTGGGAGCTCTGGCTCTTCCCCCCTCACATCCAATCCGTAGTTTTTCAGTCTGTTTTTGTTTATTGTGTTTGTTTAGTTCTAATAAAGGTAAGCACTTAGAGACCTAGCCTTTCCGTGTGCTTTCTGGGGGTTTTTTGAGTTTTTTCAGATCTAGCCTTTGTTCCCATGTATTCCTCTTCTTCACTCAGAGATCTTTATTCATCTTCTTCATTTCCGAAAATCCTTGTTTTCTTTTCCTTTTATTCCTTTTGCCCCGAGTGAGGTGTTGAGCCACCAGGATTGGTTGCTATCTGGGGCAGGAGTTTGGTCGAGAGGGGCAGGCGAAGCTACGGCTGGTGGTCGCGCGGTCGATGCTCGTGCATAGGAGTTGCTTGCGCAGTGGAGGCCGGTGTCTGTGCGAGAGCTGGGTGCTCGTGCTGTTTGGGCTCGTGAAGCTGCTGCTTGTGGTGGGGCGTGCCGCCGAGGCTCACGCCGATACTTGTGTTGGGCGGAGATTGCAGCGTAGATGATTGGTTAGGGAGAGAGGGGGCGCGGCGACAATGCAGAAATCGTAGGAAGGAGAAGAAGAAGAAAGAAAAAGGAAAAAAAAAGAAAGAAAAGAAAGTGAAAGGATGGGGTGCGGCGGCTTAAGGAAGTGATGAAACCCTAAGCCCATTGTAGTTTTTTAATATGGTTATGTTTTTTAACATGTGTTTGGCAGTTTTTGTTTTTTAGTTATTAATAAAATAGAAGTAGGCTATTGGACTTAGTGTCTATAACAGCAGAGTCCTGTACTCATCCTCTAGGAGGACGGAGGGGGCCAGTGCTTCTCTTCTTTGGAAGAGGGGTCAGTTAGTTCTGTTTTTACAGAGCGCTTTCTCTGTTAAGAGAGAGTTTATAGAAGTTAAGACAAAGTTCGCTACAAAGGAATTTGTGTGCACGGGTGCTCTAGAGCAGATGCGTAGTTTGACTTGTAGTTCGGATTTTTCCTGTATTGATAAGTCACAGCTGTAACTTCGATTCATTAATGAAATGAAGTCTAAAAAAAAAAAGAATAATTCTTTTTCTTTAGGCAGAGACAGGGATCAGTCACTGTTCAATGATCGGAAACTATTTCCCTACGAACTTGTAAAGATTTTCTTTTATTTTCCTCTCTTTGCTCAAGCAGATGGTGGAACTGGTGAGCATATGTGCAAAGCTTATTTTGTTCGAGGAATTCTCTTCCTCATCGCTGAAGTTAAAAGGGTAAAACCCTTGTGGCTTTCAATCGTGGGTAGCGCTGGCAACTTTTTAGAAGATTACGTGAAGGAAATGCATCCTTGTTTGAAGTTCTTTGCTCCTACACGTCTCGTCTCGTTTCGGCAGTATCTTCAGTTGCTAGAAAAAATTGGAGTCCAAAACCTAAATTACATTCTATCACGGCAACTGTCTCATATTTGAGAAATTTCTTCATGTACGGACAACTGAGTCATGGTCAATATCACTGACAAAAAATAATATCCAGACAGACTAAGAAGAATAATTAGAGCTGCATTACGTTCAAGAATAATTGATCCTAATGCCACGAGTTAATGTGAAATAATCCTAGCCTGGTCCTATCTCAAAACAAACGCTGATAAGTAGAGTCAGAAATCAGAACTCCAATTTCTGACTTGAACTAAATGGACCTCGATCTTCAATCACAGCAAATCAGACACTAGCATTCTCCATTTCCTACCAAACAGTAACAGTTGCCACCCTAGAGAGCATTAGCAAGGAAACTACACCATTCCTTGCCACCTTTTCACCCAAATATATATATATATAGAGAGAGAGAGAGAGAGAGAGAGAGGTTTTAGCACTCTATTAGCAAAGAGGCTATCGTCGAGATGCTGCCACAAAGGCTAACAACCACTTCATATCAAATGGCTGAGACCTTAGGAACATTCACTCGTGGATCTCGTCTATCCAGGGATTCTGCTCCTTTCCTGGATTTACAGTGCGTAGGGCATTCCAAACTGCACTGTTACATTTGAACCCAGACCCAAATGCAATCTGCCATATTCTGTCTCCCTTCTTCACCCTCCCCTTGGCTTCTGTATAAGCCAATTCATACCACAGAGAGCTGCTGGAGGTGTTGCCAAAACGGTGGAGTGTCATTCTTGAAGGTTCCATATGCCAATCTGAAAGCTGCAAATTCTTCTCCAATTCATCCAGCACAGCTCTTCCTCCAGCGTGAATGCAGAAATGCTCAAAAGCCAGTTTAAAGTCTGGAATATAAGGCTTCAACTTCATCTTGAAAAGTTTTCTCCCAAACAATGTGGCAAAGAAGAGCAGTTGTTCAGACATTGGCAACACAAGAGGACCCAAAGTAGTTATGTTAGTCTTCAAAGCATCCCCAGCAACTGCCATTAGATCCTTAGACAAAGAAACTCCAATCTTTCCAATGGAATCCTCTTGTTGAGTAACACAAGAGAAGCACTTATCATCGGCACCTTTGTGGGTTCGAATGGTATGAACCAATCGATACTTGGATCGGCACCAGTCAGACCTCTTGTTCGAAAGCAAAATTGCAGCTCCTCCCATTCTAAACAAACAATTTGAAACAAGCATCGATCTATCATTCCCAAAATACCAATTCAAAGTGATGTTCTCCATGCTAATCACCAAGGCAAGTGAGTTGGGATGAACTTGAAGAAGATCTTTAGCAAGATCAATGGATATCAAACCAGCACTGCAACCCATCCCGCCCAGATTATAAGTAACAATATTCCCTCGAAGTTTGTAATGATTAATAACCATTGCAGAAAGTGATGGTGTTGGGTTAAACAAGCTACAATTCACAATTAAAACCCCAACATCTTTTGGTTTCAAACACGTCTTGTCGAAAAGCTGATCAAGAGCACCAAACATCACTGCCTCAGCTTCTTTCCTTGCCTCTGCCATTGACGGATTTGGAGGAACCCTCAGAACTGCTTCAGGAAGATATGTTGACTCCCCAAGACCCGACCTTTCCAGAATTTTTCTTTGGAACTCAAGGTTTTCCTTGGTGAACATCCCCGTCGAACAGGATCGATCCATAAATATCTGCCTCGTGCATTTCCGAGCATCCTCAGGCTTATAGCACGAGAAGTCAACAAGGTAAACGGGGCGGGGACGAGTAAGGAAATAAAGGGTCAGTAAGAAGACCAGGAGTGTCGAGCATAGAATCACTGATATGAGATTGTATTGGAGATGGTCCCAAAGCTCATAGAGACTTTCGAGTGAACAAGTAGAGAGCTGTGCTGCGACTACAATGGGGAGAGGCGATAGAAAAAGGTACATTCCATGGGTTATGAGGTAGTGGTAGCCAAGTTTCACATATTTCAGCTTCACGGATTGTTTGAAATCTGGAAGCTTTCGTGAATATGTGGACGGTCGAATCAATGGCTCCTTTGCATTTGGATTGAATTCGGACATTTTCGGTAAGAATTTTTGAATATAGACTTAATGGAAAAGGAATAGGTCAGAGTCTGACAAAACCAAGGACTTCTCCGGAGATCCAAATAGAATAATGGATGAAAAGAGCATGAACCCCTTTTCCTTTGGAGCAAAAAGACTATGAATTTGAGCTCATAGAAAGCGCATTGCACAGGAAATCAGAATGCATGACCCCGGTAATTAGTAAAATAACTTTTAGGTTCGTGGGTTGGATTAAATTTACTCAGAATTCGGGTAAAAAAATTATATGCATTTGAAATTGGATTTTTTCAGAACAAGAAGAGGGTATCTCGTTAAGGCATTGATGAATCGCAATGAGAGAAGCATAATGCTGCACAAAGAACCTAACATCCCTGCCTAAAAAACAAACCAAAAAACCAAAATCAAAGAAACACAATGATACATCACCTACTAATAAAAAACAATCATCAAAAAGAAAAAAAGTTTTGAATATTCTTACCAAAACTCCGCACCTCACATTTTGTAGATGGGATCTATAAATGTTTCTTTTCTGTGAAGTGCAAGAAAAATAAAGAAGAATAAAATTAAACCAATGCAGGAGAGATTCTTCGTGCAATTGCAATGCAAGAAGAGACCCAGTGGAGAATGGGCTGAGACCCAGATGAATAGACCTTACCTTAAAAGGCTTAAATGTAGTATCTGATCAGAGTTCTTCCTGTTCGTGCCTGAGAAGTCAATTGCAGAGAGAGAGAGAGAGAGGTGCAGAGCGGAGAGCTTCAGCATTTATGCATGCTCCGATTGTACTGTACAAATGCGCCGTGACTCGTCTCTAGTGAAGTTGGTGCAGTTAGTCCTTGTTTCTCTCTGATCTTGGCACACAAGGATCGCGGAGGAATTTGAGTGATTCTCTGAAATTCGTTTCCAACTTATATTTAAGTTTCGAGTTTTCCATTTTCCATTCACGAAAACGTCAATTCTGGTTTTGACACGTGTATTTATAAAATATGTTCGTAAAAAATTAAGGTTAGGATTGTCCTCTTAGATACATAGCAACGGCCCAGATCTAAAACATCGTAGACAGCTAGCAAGCGCCATCATCATCTCCATTTGCTTCTATTCTCCATTCATAGCAACTTTACACGGGGAGGGTGTAGAGATAGAGAGAAATCAAAACGATGTCGCTCTGTTCATCTTTCTCGTCTCTCCCCCGTTCCCTCTCTTTCTTCTCCAAAACCAGACCCTTCAAAGATGATCCCAAACCCCTTGCAACCTCTCGCTTTAGAGCTTCTGCCGACGTTCCCGATTTTCTCTCTGCCGATTGGTACGCATGTTGTTAATTATTCAATTCTTTCCGCATAAATACGTACATGGTTGCTTGTTGAATTTTTGGGTTTTTAGTTGTTTCTCAAGTTGGACTGATTAGGTTATCTTTGTAGTCTTATTCACAACAATCCTGCAATCCCATTAACTTGTTTTGGTTGAGTATGTCATTTGTAGTAAGTAATTGTTGCCTTTTGCTTTGCAGGCTTGAATCTCGTAAGAAGAGACCTTTTGGCCCAAGATTAAATGTAATTCTCCTGTTGTTTCTGTTTCCTTCTTCTATGTTATGGTTGTTTCCCTCATGCTTTTCAATCTATGGCAACTCTTGCTATAGTTTGGTGCAGAAGAAGCTGTCCGGTACCAGCTTGATGCACTCAAATACAACGACCAGCCCCGTCAAGATTATGGCATCGAGGTTATGTACAGGGTAAGTTACTGATTCTGGCACTCTTTGTTCTTTTGGCTGGTTAGCATCACTAGGGAACAGTTTAGCAATGTAAATAACGTGGATTATGTGAAATCCTTTGATAATCGTTTTTCCATGACAGTTTGCTGGATTCGATCCTTTTGAAAGGTCCACCTATTTTGGGCCCTTTTTCGATTTGGGACAGGTAATTGATTATAAAATTTGAGAAACTTACCGATAATGCTAACATGTGGTGATATCTCTTCTTGGTTTGCTGGTTCATTGTCAGTGCAGTTTGAACGGTTTAGGCGGATTTTTCACCATTCAACCTATCGCGTTTTACTTGGTCATAAGGATCGAAAGATTCTTAGCAGTTTGTTTGTGAAGGAGGTATAAATGACTTATCACTTGCTTGGTAAAGAGAAAAATATAAATGGCACATCTTTCATGTGGTGAAGGAATAAAAACATCTTGTATATAAATTACTTGTCATGTAGTTTGTAAATTAGGCTGAGCACTTTCTGTTGCAAGTCATGCACCTTTCATCCAAACCTAAATTTGTTGATTCTTCATGCTATTCTCGATTGTTTTTCACTTTGCTAATCAGCTGCTATGTGTGTATGAGCTGAAAATAGAACCGATTCAAGCAGAGAGTTTGGATACAAGGAAGTCGCCCGGAGGAAGAAGAAATATTTCAGTTTACCATGGTTCAGGTTTGTTCATGTCGCCTTTTGTTTATGATAATCAACTGTTTCTTTGTGGCATAGTACATGGTTTCAACTTGGCACTTCTATCATTAAATTGTTTTCCACTTTAGATGGTTATGACTGAATCTAGGGGTGGTCAGCGGGTGTTTGTTGAACGTTATAATCATATTCCCAATTTATGTGGATATGTGGAGGAGTTCTATTGTACTCAGTGACCTTATCTATACATTTATCTGAAAATATAACCATCAAAGGCATTCCATTAGTTGTATAAAAGTTTTGCATAATTCTAATGAAAGGTTTGGTCAAATATTTTTACTTAATAATATATGCTATGAAATATCAATTTTTGTTGACATGATATAATCTTACCTCGTAATTTATCGAACTATGGAGGCAGAGGGTTGGTGGTTCTTGGGATGGTTATTGGCTGACAGAAAGTGTACTTCACGATGGAGATGCTTTTACAGGTGGATTGGCTTACTGAATATCGAATGCAGCCATGGGGGACTTCAGTTAATTACTTCTGCCCTGTTGTTGAAACATAACATTGTTTGACTAAACCTCAGAATCTGTACATATGGAAAAATGTAAAGCGATGTCACTTCAACATTAATCTTTGTAAATAAAAAGTGTGTAATTTGTTATTAGTTTCAATGAATGTCTTAAGTCTGAACCCCTCTCTCTCTCTCTCTCTCCCCTAAAATTCTAATCCGCGTTTTCGACTGCTGGGATGGGAAGTATTTTTATTAGGATTTCTTCAGGTAAGGTGATGCACTAGAGAACTGATGCAATCTTCACTTTTTTGCATTGCCTTGCTACAATAAAACAAACACAGATTTAGAAGTAATTTAGCCTTTTGGTAAACCATAATTGCTAGAAATTTTCCAGCTGAATTAGAAGACTGTAACCGTGGTTTGCTCGTGGAGCAAATCAGCTATATTTTACATTAGTTCTGGTTCCGGTTTGCTCATTCTGGCATTTATTTTACAATAGTTCTGGTTCCGGTTTGCTCATTCTTGGCATTTATTTTACAATAAGATGGCACATTCATTACCCTTTAATATCCCATACGCCTTTAGCAATTCTTTGGTGTCCCATGCTCACCAAAGAAAGATGGGTTGCATGCTCACCGATGCCTAACCCTCGATACGGTGCTAAGACACCCATTGTCATGAGATAAACACAGACAGATCCACCTTCTCAAGCCAGCATGCAATTGAACCAACACAGATATCGCTATATTATGACAGGGATAGGAACAAAAGAGTGAACATTAGGATGACCAATCCAAATATCGATGGAGGCCACAAGACTACAGTTTCAATTTACATAGTGGGTGTTGGAATATACAAAATTACCACAATCATAAGGTTTGGACATACACACTGCTATGTATCACAGTGTTTTACATATGCCATGGACATTTATCTACATAGTATGATAGTAGTATTCCCTTGTGCATGGATCCTATTGTTGGGGGCTAAAGCTTAATCAAGTTGAGTCGAGTTATCTTCTTCCTTTACATATGTGCACCCATAGAGAATCCATATTGAATTATATACTATTATATACTCAAGACATAAGCGGACCTAGCGAAGGAAGAAAAAATATAGAAGAACCAACCTTCATTCACAAATACCAACCATTTCATGTCTCAGGAATTACTTGACGTTGGAAGTTGTGAATGCAGAAGCAGTCAAAGAAACTTGTACCGAATATTTTTAGACAATGCCCAAAAATAGGGGCTTGAACACACCTAAAAGAATGAAGGTTAAGAAGTATGCCATCAAACAACGGTGTTTATCTTGTATACATTAAGGCTAAGCCTTTTGGATTCTTCAATAAAATCTCGATTCTTTTAAAAAAGACAAAGAAGAGTAGAATTATAGAAACCACTGCAAACCCAAATCGATAATAGAAATAATATTTATAATTTTAGAGTGTTGAAGTTATGCATATTTTCTTTCAAAAAAATGAATAAATATGATATCTGTATGAAAAAATTGTTATTCTTTCTACTTTTTTATAAAAAAAAAAATACGCATATTTGCGCACCATAACACTATATTTAGTATTATTATTCTTTCTAATGAAATGGTGTATAGCACTTCTTGACATTTAATTAAAAAAAAGAAATGATTTGTACAAGTTCTAAATAGATAAATCTTATCAAAGTCTTGATAAAAATGTGAACCCCACTTTAATCTCAGTTTTTCTAGGTACAAGCAAGTTTACGTACCAATCTGTGTACTAATGATGTTGCCTTCATATTCTAAATTCAAATTATTATTATTTTCAATAAAGTCTACTTTCGGACTAATCATATTGAATAGATGTGCATAATCGTTTACAATTAAATTTTTTCCCTCTTTAAAAATATCAACAAAATTAGTATTTACTAATGAGACCTATTTTTTTTCAAATAACTTTTATGTTTATTTAAAATTTATACCTAGTGTTATGATAGAAAATCCATGTTTACTTTTTTTTTTGGTAAATACACGTGAAAACCAAAGCTGAAAAGAAACAGAAGGGTGAAAACCAAAAAACTCGCGCGTGCAAGAACACAAGTACGTGCGACATCCACGCTCGTCCTCCGCCATAACTTTTTTTCTATCAGCGCGACGAAGGAGTAATTAGGCAAAAAAACCAAGAAATCGAAACGCAACCTCCACCAGATCAGATCAGACCGAGTAGAGGAAGAACCATGTCTAGCTCAGCAGCAATGACGAGAGATGCGGCCACTTGGGCTCACGCCCTGGTTAAGATCTCTCCCTACACTTTCTCCGCTATCGGCATCGCTGTCGCCATTGGCGTCTCTGTCCTTGGCGCCGCCTGGTACTCCTACTCTTTCTAGCTTCCCGAAATCTTTGATTTTCCGTTATTTTTTTTATTATATAATTTTCTGATTTGTAAAAACCTCTATTTGTGGAGACGTGGATTTTACAGGGGTATTTATATTACCGGAAGCAGCTTGATCGGTGCTGCAGTCAAAGCTCCTCGTATTACTTCCAAGAATCTAATTAGGTATAATGGCCGCATATATTTCTCTTTTAATTTTGTTCTCCTGATTAGGTTTCTCTTTGAATTTCCGAATTTACCTTGCGAATGCGCCGTTGATTTAGAATTATGTCGATGAATGTCCCTATAACTGAATGCCAAATACTTATAGTAGACATTTTGGCATTTATAGTTTTGTTAATTCAAGCTCACGATTATTTACAAAGTGGTCTCATCCAAGTGTTAGGTATCTACTATATTCATAAAAAAAGAGTATCTACTATATGTTCGTTTCAGCTTTTGGTTTTTGCTGAAATTTGATCTAAAGTTCGTAAGAGTACTTACACTTGCTTGTTATTAAGGTGGATCGTTTTTGTCTGATAATTCTAGTCTACTCACCTATGATGAATTTAACACCTCTTTTTATTTTGCACAACCCTTTCACGTGTTAAGTACTCTATTTCTTTGGGCTTTCACTTAAGTGCTAAGAGCTGAGGTGTAGCAAATAAATTGTCCCAAACCACATTTGTCCCAATTGATGCCTTTATTGAACTCAAGGGCATCATTGTTGTTGCCTAAAACAAGTGTTTTGTCTGGTTCAATTTCCCAATCTGCTCATCTTAATAATATAATTAACTGAGAAATTGAAAATCCTATGGGAAACAGGATGAAGGATCAATGATGACATAGAAGACATTAAGAGGATTTTGGAAAGGTTATGATGAGAACGATACTATCACTTTCTTATCCATGGGTGGCTCTTAACTGTTTTCTCTGGGTTTAGCATGCATGATAAATCTTTAAGCCTAAGAGGTACAGTGTCTCATATCCTTGAAGATGATCTTTATTTTGGTGTCTAGTTTTAGTAAAGCCTTGTAGCAATCATTGTAAATAAGAAAAAAAGCAAATAGAGAACATTGGTTCAACTTCAAATCTGAAATTACAACAAAGCAGCTGGAGTACGAAAATTCCCATTTCAACTTATAGGAGGTTTCTAGAATCTCTCAATATAAGATGGAAAACAATGGATCGGCTACTTTTTATGTATTGATGGTTACAATTCTTTTTCTTTTTTTTCAGTGTTATCTTTTGTGAAGCTGTTGCTATTTATGGGGTTATCGTGGCAATTATTCTACAAACAAAATTAGAGAGCGTTCCATCATCACAGGTTTATGCACCCGAGTCTCTTAGAGCAGGATATGCAATCTTCGCATCTGGGATTATTGTGGGCTTTGCAAACCTCGTCTGCGGGTTAATATCTTTTTCCATTGCATCTTCCATTGGATTTCCCAGGATTAACATATATTCCACCTTCCCCATTACTTAAGTCTGATTCTTCTTTGTAAACAGGGTTTGTGTGGGAATCATTGGGAGCAGTTGCGCATTGTCTGATGCTCAAAACTCCTCTCTTTTTGTGAAGATTCTTGTGATTGAAATCTTTGGTAGTGCACTTGGGTTGTTTGGAGTGATTGTGGGAATTATTATGTCAGCTCAAGCATCATGGCCTGCAAAAACAGTGTAAAATGCTGTTCTCGTTGGAATCTGATGGCCTCAGTTAAGCAGTGCGATCTTATCTATGGCTGTTTCTTGTTTATTCCTTGCGAAGAGGGTTTCAATCTTTACAGGCATGAAAACAGATTGCCCGAATTTTGTGCTACCTTGTATTATTGTATTTGTCTTTGTGGTAGTGGACTGAAAAACGCAGCAACGANCGGGTTTGGCATGCATGATAAATCTTTAAGCCTAAGAGGTACAGTGTCTCATATCCTTGAAGATGATCTTTATTTTGGTGTCTAGTTTTAGTAAAGCCTTGTAGCAATCATTGTAAATAAGAAAAAAAGCAAATAGAGAACATTGGTTCAACTTCAAATCTGAAATTACAACAAAGCAGCTGGAGTAGGAAAATTCCCATTTCAACTTATAGGAGGTTTCTAGAATCTCTCAATATAAGATGGAAAACAATGGATCGGCTACTTTTTATGTATTGATGGTTACAATTCTTTTTCTTTTTTTTCAGTGTTATCTTTTGTGAAGCTGTTGCTATTTATGGGGTTATCGTGGCAATTATTCTACAAACAAAATTAGAGAGCGTTCCATCATCACAGATTTATGCACCCGAGTCTCTTAGAGCAGGATATGCAATCTTCGCATCTGGGATTATTGTGGGCTTTGCAAACCTCGTCTGCGGGTTAATATCTTTTTCCATTGCATCTTCCATTGGATTTCCCAGGATTAACATATATTCCACCTTCCCCATTACTTAAGTCTGATTCTTCTTTGTAAACAGGGTTTGTGTGGGAATCATTGGGAGCAGTTGCGCATTGTCTGATGCTCAAAACTCCTCTCTTTTTGTGAAGATTCTTGTGATTGAAATCTTTGGTAGTGCCCTTGGGTTGTTTGGAGTGATTGTGGGAATTATTATGTCAGCTCAAGCATCATGGCCTGCAAAAACAGTGTAAAATGCTGTTCTCGTTGGAATATGATGGCCTCAGTTAAGCAGTGCGATCTTATCTATGGCTGTTTCTTGTTTATTCCTCGCGAAGAGGGTTTCAATCTTTACAGGCATGAAAACAGATTGCCCGAATTTTGTGCTACCTTGTATTATTGTATTTGTCTTTGTGGTAGTGGACTGAAAAACGCAGCAACGATACACTAATTTACCTGATTGTACATCTTTGCCTCTTTGGATTGCGTCTTTCGTTAGGTGTTTTACCTAAATCAGAAACCCTCTGAGGATTCGGAAACGTGAGCGGAAAAAACCTAACAGCTTCAGGGTTCATGATAGCCTCACTTTCCTCAAAAGCAACAAAAAAGTTGTTTTTCCGGCACTCATGCAAATAGACCCTTCACCCTCACTTCTCTTAGTATATATAAACTCACTCGCAAAGAAACCAAAAACGTAACACAGTCAGACTTCAATTATCTCCAATATCCTAAAAAATAATGGCCGAGAACGAGATCATGTGTGTCTGCAAACGAACGGTTATCAGCACCAAACCAGTCCAACCGGGAAAACACCATCCCTTATCAGTCTTGGATCGCCATATGGAGAAAAACCACCTTAGAGTAGTGTGCTACTTCAAAGGGCTTAGGGATCAGGCAGAGGCCGGAGAGATCACCAAAAGGCTCAGAGAATCCCTATCGGAAGTGCTTACGCATTTTCCGAGTATGACCGGAAGGTTAATCCAAAATGACAAAGGGCATTGGATGGTCAAGTGTAACGATGCCGGAGTGAGGATGGTGGAAGCAAGGGCTAAAGGGAACGTGGAGGATTGGCTTCGAAGTGTTGATAGGGGCAGGGAGCTGATGCTTGTGCATTGGGAAGACATGTACTACAAGCCATACTTTTGGTCTACATTTTATGTTCAAGTAGGTACCTATATCTTCTCATCCTTTAATATCATAGGTTGGATACTTCTTAACCCAAAAGTGACGAAGTGTGTAAGATTGAACCCAGTCAGGTCATTTTAATAAACCCCTCATGCTCAAAGACAAGTCAAAAGATCGATATATTTTCAAGATTTGCATTGAAACTTATCTATTGGCACGCCAAACATACCATTAATATGAAAACTTGCTACATCAGTTAACCTTAAGAATATTGGTGTTTTTATTTTTCTTTATAATTGTAATCTTATAATTAAGTGTTGGTTTGGATTCAGATAAAATGAGATAGTTTTAGATGAAATATGAAAGTTGAAAAAATATTGTTAGAATATAATTTTTTAATATTATTATTATTTTGAAATTTGAAAAAGTTGAATTTAGATTTGAAAAAGTTGAATTGCTTATTATATTTTATATAAGAATTTGAAAAAGTTGTAATGATGAGATGAAATAAAACACTTTCTGAATCTAAACGAGACCCCCATCATTTTTCAACTTCAGGTTACAGAATTTGAGGAAGGTGGACTAGCGATCGGCCTGAGCTGCATTCATCTCCTGGCCGATCCCACCTGTGCTACCATGTTCATCAAGGCTTGGGCTGACACAACTTTGCCACGAAAAATGCTTGCTCCTCCTTTCTTCGACCCACTGCCTCCCCGAAGACCTGGTAACAGAATACCCAACCACAAGCCTTACACTGCCTTAATTGACCACTACAACTTCTCCCTTCACAATTCCAATCCATCCACAGATGCAAAACACACAACTATAACCCTAGCTTTTTCCGACCATATGGTCCAAGCCTGCATGGACATGACCCAATCCACCACTGCTTCACCAAACAAGCCCAGCCCATCTCCCTTCGAGGCCCTAGCTGGGCTTTTCTGGGTCTGTATCAGCAAGGTGAAAAGTTTGAGAAATGGGCTACTAAGCATGTCCATTTGTTTGGATGCAAGGAAAGTTCTGGGCTTACACAAAGCTTTTTTTGGGAATTGCATGATCTATAATAAGGTCCATTCGGATGGTTTGGTAGAACACAAACTGTCACAAGCTGCTAGAGCTATAGGAGAAGTGGTGGCAAAAATGGACAGTGAGGGGATCATGGATTTAATCGAGTGGCTTGAACAAAACGAAAGCCCAACACCTCCATTGATGAATAGCTGTGATCTGATTTGTTCTAACTTGGACGTCGTGGACATACATTCCAGCGAATTTATTGAAAAGCTCCGACCAGTTCAGGTTTCTTATTATGTTGAGCCAGTGTTTGGAATAGGGCAGGTTTTGATTTTTCCAGCTCCGCCGGGTGAGGGTCCATTGGGCAGGGTGGCTATGGTTACGCTTCCCGAGGATGAGGTGATTAAACTGTGTGAAGATGAACTGCTTTTGCAATTCTCTCCTACAATTCGGATGGGAGTGAATAGAACTCATGCTTGATAATAGTTTTGAATTTGGTGCCACCGTTTTCTTTCTATATGGGTGGTTCTTGATTAAATACCATTTTATGATAATGAAACAAAATATATTTATGGTATGCGGTAGGATAAGGACATGCCCGAGCCTGCTATGTATTTGTGAATAGATCTAGTATTTATGTCGTTCGTCTATGGCAACCACACGACCTAGACAAGTACTGTCGTCAATGTTGCATCTGTCGTTTCTTTATGATATAAGCATGTTCTAGACACTCACGTTGAGCTGCGAAAGCTATTAAAGTCGATCGAAAACATCATGGACATGTGATTGGTCTCTTGTTTTATAGCGCAAATAGCAGAGCGAGAGAGAGAGAGAGAGAGGGGGGCAAGAAAACATGGAAGATAAATCAACTTCAATGAAAACAACAAATCATGTTAATTGACTTGCTGCCGCATATGTTACAGTTGGAACTCAAAAATTCTCTCTCAATCTAAAACTACAACAAAATGTTTAAATTGAAAAGATTTAAAAAACAAATGAAAAGGGCATTCGTCAACATTAATTTGCCAAGCTATCTAAGAAGCTTTGCAACTCCCTCAAACCTTCAGCAGAAAAGCTCCTGTGCACTCTGTGGCGTGGGGCAACCAAGTTAGGGGGAGGCTGGCTTTGAAAGCAGACCACGACAACGGCTAAATTATCCCCACTTTTCCTCTTCAAAGCCTCATCCACCATATCCTTACTACATAAGGCCGGGTCATTGTGCTCTTGAAGCCTGCGCCGAGCAAAATCAACAGCATTTTGGCTCAAAAATACATCCCATATCCCATCACAGCCTATGATGAGGAATTCGTCCTCCTTCGTCAGTTTTGTAGACATAAGCTCAGGCTCTGCACTGAGTGGACCACCATCCTGACCTTTCATTCCTTCCATGTGCCAGTCTCCCAGAGCACGAGCAACATTCAGTTGTCCGTTAAGGTAACCATCATAAACATAACCTCCAGATGCCTCAATCCGCTTCCTCTCTTTGCTACATATTGGTTTGTGATCCCTTGACATTTCAATCGCTTTGCCACGGCGGCAGAGCACAGCTCGACAATCTCCAGCATTCGCCACCACCAACAACCTGCCATTAGAAACTACCATCAAATGTAAGCTACAATGTAAGAGTAACTTATATCTCAGAATAACTCTAAAAACAAACTGTGGAGTTCAGGGAGTACAAGATGTAGTGTATTATACAACCAATGAACAAATAAATTAAAAGACAACATCAATTCATAACAAAAGGGCAAAACAACCTGCCATCAGAAACTACCATCAAATTTATGCTACAATGTAAGAGTAACTTATATCTCGTAGTAATTACTTATAAAAAAAAAAAGGGGCAAACACCTGAAAGAATAAATTAGAAAACAAAACACTATATATATATCCAATGGACGAAATATGTATGTACATTTGGTGAGTAGAAAGCCCCTAACCTTCCAACCACAAGAGCTGTTAAAGCAGTAGTGCCAGACGCAAGGGTTGCATCCAAAGAGCAAGCATCTGCAAAGGCAGTGTCAGTTTGCAAAAATGCTGAAGCAACAACCTTCTCAATATCCCTTGGAAAGTTTTCATCCTCAACAATGAACTTTGGCAAATGATAGCAGGCAAAGTCAGCAGCATGCTTTCCTCCATGCCCATCAAACACCTGAACAGCAAATAATATACTGTATTTGAATAGCAATATTATATTAGAAAGCAAAATCAAGACAGACAGATGACTGTTCCGATCTTAAAACAATTTTGTGAAAGCTGTGTAAGAAGAATGCCACAGAACCTAACCGGTAAATAGAACTAATATGCTAGCATCTCCAGTAAATCTAGCCAGCTATCAGGAGCGAAGAGAAAACAATAAATTAGTTTTTCATACAAATAGTGCCACAAACCATCACCAGTGCCACAATGTTCACCACGCAATCACATCAATTACACCTATTCTCCATGATCCATCATTTGGAGTAGAGGAGAAGACAAGTTCTCAGAGAGAAGGCAAAACGTGAAAGATGGAGACCAAAATAAATTGAAATGGATAGAAAAACTGGCAATAGCATTTTCAATTCAATAAATGGATTTTACAAATTTTGGCATGTGCATGAAAACTGACTTATATACATACTTCCATCACTACAAATGATCCAAAGGCAAAATAAGAAATACGGATATAATTCGATTACTTTTTTTTTGTCATTGATAATTCGATTATCTAAACTTAAGAAATAAGGCATAAAACAATCACCCCGGAAGGACCCTACACGTTAAATTGAAAAGTATATCAGCCACACAAGTATGGCATGCAGTAAGCGTTGTCAGTCCTTAACAACAAAAAGAGAAGAGAATTACCCCATAGAAGGCACTGGGCCCATCAGTGAGATTCCAAAGTCCATTATCCCCGGTAAAGTTGTCGACACAAACATATACATCTTCCATGTTTGGACGAAACCCAACGTCGGCACACGCTCCAGAGCGCACAATTGGAATGAACTCAGACTCAGGATTCTCTACGCCAAGCCCCGGTTCAACAGGGACGTCTGCGGTCTTCGTCTTCATCTGAAAGAAAAAATTCCAATCATCGATTCATCACCGTAATGTGAAAGGAATACAGTGCAACACTTAAAACCCAAAAAGAAGGGGGGAAAAAAGCATTATCGAACCCTTTTAGAGCTAGAGACCAAAAATAGAGAAGCATAAAATCAAAATTCAACGTCTACATCAACTACAGTCTACAACAATTCAAATGCCAGACCTCAGCTTCGACAAGTTAATTGATACTAAAATGGCATCGTATAAAAACAACATAAAATACGGAAGATTTAAAAAGGAAAAAAGGAATCTTGAAAATTGAAACTGAGGCTTGCTTTGAGAAGAAAGCTCACAAGAGACGGGTGGCGAATGAGTGATTTGTTGCACGGTACTGCGACGCGCTCGTTACTAAAGCAAGGCCGATACGCCGCGGAGGGAGGGTTCGGAGGCAGACCCTGACAGTCACTCGCGCTTCCATTCTCTCCGCCGAAACACCCTTTACTTTCTGCCGCCATTGTCATCAAACGACAACCATCACATCCTTAGACACAGAACCCAATTAGCCAATGGGGGTTAGTTAGTTAGCTAGTTCGACTAGAAAAATTGGAACAAAATAAGAGCTTGAAGAAAGTTCAAGTACATGGGATTTGAACTTTGGGGGTGAAAACGACGAAATTAGGGTTTCTAGGAGAACTCTGAAATTGAATGCCTCAATAAGATGAAAAACTTAACTCCAAAAAGATTCTTTTCTGCTAACAAAAATATGATAGAAGAAATCGAAGCACCAGGTGAGTCGACAATGAGCCAACTCAGTGGGATTTGATGGAAATGACTAAACTTTCACCGATAGAAGAAAGAAAATGTGCGGTTTCGGTAGTCAGGATTTGCAAGAACTTGGATAAAAGGGTGGGTAAAATTAGAGGGGAAAGAGAGAATCAGAGGTGTGCAGTACACTACAGACTCCTTGAAACTTGAAAGACGTCTGGGGCGATTCACTGTAGGGAGAGAGGGAGGGAGGGGGAGGGGGAGACCGGTTGTGCTAACTACATGTTTTGTTGTTCATTTTGACTTCCAACTGGTGGCTACCTAACGACGACGTTTTAACATAGTACGTCCTGCCTTTTTTTTTTTTTTTCCTTTTCTTTTTTTTGTGGCCAAATATGGGAACAGCCAGCTTCTCATTTTGGAAAATTTCCATATATTTGCGACAAAATATAAATGGGCGATATCTTCCACGGAAACTCGTGCCTTTTTGGTTCTACTCCTCCTCTTTTTTTTGTCAGTGAGCAATCACCATCATGCGAGATATTATATATAAAAAAAAAAAAAAATTTCATCAATTATTATTTATTATCTTTATATTTTATAAAAAATATTTTCACTCTATAAAAAAGTTATAAGTATAAAATAAAATGATAAATAGTAACTGATGCATGATATTCTTCTATTATATATTAGAATTAGTCTACATATAATTCTCAAATGAAAATTACTCATACAATTCTATATAATTTTGTTTAAAAAAATTTAAAATTACAATAATATCTTTTTTAAAATTATAATTTTTTCCTTTTTATCTTTATATATCAATGAGACTATACACACAATCTCTCATTTAGGCTTGTAAATAAAATTTCTCTATATATTAACCAATATCCCTATTGGTGTTTTTGGTTTTTCTCTTGAGGCCCTTTTTTTTGTCTTTTTTTTTTTTTTCTTTTTGAGGCCCTTACCTGGATATAGATTGTTATAATTTATTGATGGCAAAATTGCAAAAAGATTAGTAGGAGAGGTCGTTGTATTCGGCTCCATCACACATAATAAAATACAAAATCTTAATGTGTTATATTGCCCATTAAGCCTGCATGCACTCAAACGCAATATACGAAGTATAAGTTTGGCACTTTCTTTAAACTGCAAGTAAAACCCATTAAGGTCAATTACAAAAAATAATAACTTCTCTCGCATTTTCATTCTCCCATAACTTGGGAGTTGGTGTGCGAGGGTAGAGCAAGACGGCAAGCAACGAAGCGTCTTTGAATGAGGCATGAGGGGTCCAGAGGCCAAACTCCAAAAACCCCACGTGTTTCTCGTCTCTGCCGTGATCTGACCAACCACGAAACCCCCCTCCCCCTCTTTTTCTTCCTTAACTTGCGCAAAACACTGCAACTAGTTTATAATCTCCTCTCCCGTCCCTAGCTCCCACAACCTTGAAAGCAGAAGGGGGAAGAAAAGAGAGAGAGATCATGACCTTTGCAACCAGTTGTTGCCTCCATCTCCCTCCTGCAGCAGCAACCCCTCCTTCAAAACCTTCTCTCACTCCAAAAGCAAATCATCAAGTTGCATGCAGGTAACTCAAACTAGGAGTAGTACTCCTCCTAATTACCCGCCAATGCATTTTGGTCTTTACTTTTACCAACTTTAATTTAGTTGTTTAATATCTGTATGTATTACGACGCAGGAAGAAGAATGAAGAATCATGGAGAAACCGATGCATTATAGGCATGGCTTCCATGATAATTGGATTGGAAATAAGCAGCAACTTAACGATCATTGACGAAACCCATTTTGCCAATACTATTGCCAAAGAAAACACCGCGTCGACCTTGCATGAGCTCGCAGTAGACTCAAACGGTCAGAAAGTCACGAGATGGAGCGATAGACGAAGTTGCCCCGCTTGGCGAGAGAATTTCGGCCTGGAGACCATCGTGCCGGAGAACCTCCCCAGGCCGTTGGTTCACCGGAGATGGGAGGCTGTTGGGTATGACTCGAAGACTGCCCCGCCGGTGAAAGTGATCGTCAAAACTACTACTAGAAGCAACTACTGCTTTTCTCTGTAATAAAAATTACAACGTTTCCCACGATTTATTATATATTAATTTGTACGTTATGAATATGCGTAATGATCTGTAGAAATTTCGAATGGACGACTTTCGCTCAAAATTTTTTTAAAAAAAAGATAAATTTTCCTATTAAAAAGTGTTAAAAAAATCTATTTTTTAATTAATAAGACTTACTTTTTTTTTATAAAAAAACCAAAGCTTGTATATTTAAAATTTATATTTAAATTTCACAAAAACCCAATATATAACATCAAACTCCCTCTCAACGGTAATAAAGTCATAGTCACTTTTGCCCTTTTTATTTTATTTATCACAGTCTAGTCTTTAGATTTTTCAATAGCCGTGATGGTGTATAGACTCGACTTTTCAATAGGAACATAGATTTCAACAGCTAGGAAACAGTGGCTCGAAGAAGTAGTCAAAAGTTGGCGGAGCACAACGTGTTGGAGGTTTCAAATGGAAGCCCGGTGGCGACGTGGCTTTTCTGATGGAAATGGGCCAATATTGGGCATGCAACGATGAGCCTGCATTACAGAAGCGTGGGTTTCTTTCTATGCTGTCCAGGATTTTTCCTCAGCTGTAGATTTTGAGAAGTTGGGTAGGCCGGCCCATAATGATATTTCGGTAACAATAAAATCACTAGTAATAAAAGTCTATAAAAATAAAATTAAATATTATGTGTGGTATATAGAGATAATAAATAAATAAAATGTTCTTATATAAGCTATGTTTTAAGTTCTTAGTTTTCTTTTTTCCTTTTAATTTTAGCATTAATTTTGTAATTTTTAAATATACAGAAAAAAGGCCGTTGAAAAGGAAAGAGAGAGGTACTCTTGAATAATTAATTCCGAGTAAATGTTAGATATCGTCATGAATTGTGCAAGTATTATACATTTCTTTTAAAAAATATTGAGATTTATCATTAAAACTTTAATTTTTTTATGTATATTTCATATTTATTCATTTAAAAAAAATATATGTGAGGCTAGCAAACTTGTAATTATAAATTAAGAGTATTATTATATCCATAAATGAATTATATAGAAATAATCTCATAAATTAATATGATTTTATCTTATTTATTAGATTTAATTTATGATTTAATTAATTAAATCAAATCATATCAATTTATGTGATTATTTCTATAGAAACTCATTGTATGGAGAATATTTTCTATTAATTAATTGGAAAGTCGGAATTTTGTAGATGTGGGAGTATCTTAAAAGATCTAGGTTTTTGTTTTTCACGTGAGAGATCAGATCCTAACTGGTACGAGACAATGAGAAAGAATAGGTAGCTAGGTAGGAAATGATGCAAGGGATTCAGGGAATATGAAAAAGTATGATATTTTACAGTAAATGCGAACAAAGCAAAAAGAGAGAGAGAGGGGAACCCAATGTATCTATCGGGACATTTTGACACTTTTTGAACAAGTGGCAACAAATGAATGTTTCTTCCAAAGAAGCACCAATTATGGTAGACACTGCAGCTACTCATCTATTCTACAATTGGCACAAACTAGGTGATATTATCATTGCTCTTATTTTTAGGCCTTCTGTTTCCTTTATATCCATCCACGCTTTCTCCTCTGGTGGCTTTTTCCTTTATAGCCAGCATGCGATTGTCCTTTTTGTTTGCACCAACCTCTCAGTTTTCAATCAATTAATATATATATATATATAAAAAGTATATTCCTATTATGTTATTTTTATTATATCACTCATTTTATTTTATTAAAAAAATATATTTAAAATAAAATGAAGTCCAAATACATAAAAAGAGAAATACTGAAATTTTAAATTACCTCTACTCTTTTTTTTTTTTTTTAAATAAATCACGTGACACCACCATGCCAATATGACAAAATGAGATATAACTGAGACGGCGTATTAACATTTCTTATATATATATATAATTATCTCAGGCTTATAATTGCTACAACCTAAAAAAATATTAAAAAAATAAAATAGAATCAACTAACTAATTGTTATGATTTTGGAATGTTTGATGGGTTAAGAAGAAGAAAGAGATTTTTGTGAAGAAGATCACTGAAATGACTTCAACTACTATGGATTATTTGCATTTGAGTAGCACAATAATTAGGTCCCACATTTGAAGAATATGCATTGTTGCAACTTGACGTGGGAAAGATGACAAGAATTTAACTTTCAATAATTGAATGGAGAAGTTGAACCGGCTGATTTCATTATTGCGTGAGACTCAACACTAATGGAAATGGTTCTAATTAGAAGGTAATTAATTGGGTGATGGGTCATTCGTCTTGATATGCAATGATATAAGAGTGCATGTGTGCATTTTCGGGACATTTAACTTCAATTGTATTAAAAGAATAAAAAATAATATAAACTTTTCTGCACATAAAGAGCCATAAACTATGATCAAGTTCTCTCATGTGTTTTATATTTCAAACTATTAAAACTAACATGATGACATTATACTCTCCAACTATTATTACGAACTACGAAAAGTATCCTATTTTTTAATCTAACCATTATGATGAGAAAACGTAAGACGATTAAAAATAGATGATGTGGCATAATCTTATTTGCCTCAAACTACTTGAAAAATGTATAATTAAATACAGAATGAAAACGAATGAAAAACTACAAAGATCATGCCTGCCTTGGTTGGAGATCGATAAGGGGTATGCCGGAAGGGGTATGCCGGGAGGGATGGAGGCCGGGAAGCGCCACTCCTCCCCGATTGAGTGATTCAAGGATATTTTTTATGGGCTAAAGATTATACATAGAGATCATGGAGTTTATAGGGGGCTTTGTTCCGTTACTATACCTTCACACAAACGAATCTTAAAAAATATTAATAAACCCTTCTCAAAGTTGGCAATGATCGAATTTGTTGCTCTGTCTTGTAATTTATAGGACGTCTCCAACAATAATAATTGCCCTTCTCTTGCATATATGCGATTTGAATCATGTTATTATAATAAAACTGTTTATTTACGGTCAGTTATTTATAGTGAAATGACTATTTGTGACTAAAATGAATATATGTTCATCGCATATAATCATTTTTGTTGTAAAAAAAAATCACAAATATCCTTTTTTTTCTTATAGTGTTGATCGATCGATCGGCTGCTTGATTCATGTGTAGGCAGAAGCTAGTGGTATATTGTATAGATCATATGTTGGCCGCCCGTGTGTCTAGGTATTTTGCTTGAGACTGCTAGAATACATATATATGTGTGCGCGCGTGCAGGTTTTTCTGAACGAGCATGCAATTAATTCCATGTTGCAATTAAACCTTGTCCAACGACGATCAACTTCCATACAATAAGCCTAGCACAGTGATGAATGTACTTTTACTGTATATATAGTGATCGATTATTATATATATATATATATAGATATGCCAATCATGTCATGTGTCTGAGTTTCTCGTGATCGTACTTGGTCTTCATTTCATTTTCGTTTTCTCCTGTAACTTCATGTTACTTGTCTTCACCAAAAACATCCATAAAAGAAATCTTGATAATAATGCTATATATATATATATATTATATATGCCGAGTGCGTGCATCCACTTAAAGCTAGCAATATATTTAATGATCGTCGCACGCAACAATGATATACTGATGATGAACAGAAGGAAAGATCTAGAGTGAGATTCTGTTTCTTTGACAAGTGGCCGGCCCCCCAAACACCATGAAAGAAAAGCCAGTCGTCATGAGATTTAGCTTGTAGGAATTAGACAATTGTGGAGTAATTTGACGACAAAATTAATGTGAAATTGGAGTGTGGGTGCATATCCCCACTAACCAGGGAAGCTGCTGCATGCAGAATAGCTTAGGAGCTTTCGCTTGTATCGATCATGGGCTAAGAACGAGCTAGCAGAGACTAGCTAGAGCTCATGGGTAGCATGAGCTTTGAATGATCAATATCCCATTAAAGAGTATCTTGGCCTGTTTCCCATATGCCAAGCTGACAATCAGTCTCCCCATTTACATCCAAAAAATATTCTTCTGTATCAGGTTGTGGGGTCTGATTGTTCTAGAGTCGCATATGGCAATCACGCCGACATGATCACCTTCAAGAATACTTACATTATAATTACATACAACCCTTTTCTCAACTCCAACCTATATTCTATTGTCTTTCTCCGAATGATTTTCCTTGAGAATATCCCGATACTAGTTTTGGAACACATACAAGAATCAATAGGATCGAACAGATTTCCATTTTTCTTGTCGCTGGGCTTTCTGTTATCATTACTTAATAATATTATTGCATAATGGAACTCAACTTGGCCCATAGGCAACTCTTGCTTGAGCTTTCTAGATGTTTTTTTTCCCTTCAAATTTATATATGCTGTGATAATTTCTAGGATATTGTTTGTTTCTTTTTTCCGATGAGAAGTGTAACAGTTATTAAGAGAATTCACTAAAATAAATTTATAAACTGAGGTGATTTTATATAATATTTTAGATTTAATTTATAATAAAAATAACTTTACTATATAATATACCAGTACATCAAATCACGTCAGTTTATATTTTCACTTTTGTGAGGTCTATTTNAGATGTTTTTTTTTCCCTTCAAATTTATATATGCTGTGATAATTTCTAGGATATTGTTTGTTTCTTTTTTCCGATGAGAAGTGTAACAGTTATTAAGAGAATTCACTAAAATAAATTTATAAACTGACGTGATTTTATATAATATTTTAGATTTAATTTATAATAAAAATAACTTTACTATATAATATACCAGTACATCAAATCACGTCAGTTTATATTTTCACTTTTGTGAGGTCTATTTATATTTAAAACATTTATCTTTGTAGATAGGGTGCACTTAAATTGCACCATAGACTCAAACTGACGTACATATATATAACTGAAAAGTGAAAAGGCAGATTGAGTTACATTTGAGAACAAGTGGGATGATCTAACGACCAACGGTTAGGGAAATGGCAATATTAATTTTTCTTTCTTAGAATACCAATCATAGGTTATTGTATATTAATATTAATTCAGTACACTTCGCACCCTATTTTAAGGATTCCATAGGAATCTTCAACTAAAAATTGGTGATTTATTCAAGACAAAAGTCAAAACCCCATGCCAGTGATGACATCACCTAAGGGAGCGAAGATATACGTACGAAATCCATGTAATTATTAATTAACGAGGCCAATCAAAAGCATGTCAGAACGCATGCATGGAGGAGTCAATAGAAAGCCGTTGGATCGGCTTCAGATTGCGTTTCTACACCTTTTGAGGAGAATCTGACGCCCCAGAGTCAAGAACATATATATATATATAAATTTATGGCAGGCCTCTTGGACCTTGCAAGAGCCAAACTCGAAATCAAGCTAAACTTCAATCAAAATCTCTCTAAAAAATGAAACAAACTAAAACCAGTGAAGTACCACGTGGCAGGCAGGGAGGAGTAACGGTGGGCACCTAATGTTTAAATTTCCCTGTACCCCTCGATCGAAGATCAAATCCTCCTTAAACTTAAATTTTTACTTCCAAAAAAAAAAATTATGAAATTTTGTTCAATGATAAACAAATTAAACATACCCAATAAACCATCAACGCACAATGAATTAGGCTGATTTTAATGGACCATGAAAAAANCAAGCTAAACTTCAATCAAAATCTCTCTAAAAAATGAAACAAACTAAAACCAGTGAAGTACCACGTGGCAGGCAGGGAGGAGTAACGGTGGGCACCTAATGTTTAAATTTCCCTGTACCCCTCGATCGAAGATCAAATCCTCCTTAAACTTAAATTTTTACTTCCAAAAAAAAAAAATTATGAAATTTTGTTCAATGATAAACAAATTAAACATACCCAATAAACCATCAACGCACAATGAATTAGGCTGATTTTAATGGACCATGAAAAAAGAAGGAGAATTCCGTGACATCAATAATCTCGATTAAGTACTTTTTAATTAATTGGTTAATTAGTTCAATTTAAGAATCATATATAGATGGCCGACAGCATATATATATATAGTAGTTTGTGATCATATTTAGCTAGTAATTGTTGTTGTTTATTATATATTATTGTTTTTGTATAGCTAGCTAGTGATTGTTGCTGAAAATGAGAGGAACGAGATGTGGGCTCGATGATCGGGTCCCAAAGGCTATTTTCCATCTTGGCCCCAATGGCCCTACGTACGGAGGAAATTGGCATTTTAACTGCATGCAAACTAATTACNTAGTAGTTTGTGATCATATTTAGCTAGTAATTGTTGTTGTTTATTATATATTATTGTTTTTGTATAGCTAGCTAGTGATTGTTGCTGAAAATGAGAGGAATGAGATGTGGGCTCGATGATCGGGTCCCAAAGGCTATTTTCCATCTTGGCCCCAATGGCCCTACGTACGGAGGAAATTGGCATTTTAACTGCATGCAAACTAATTACATATATATATATAGAGAGAGAGAGAGAGAGAGAGAGAGAGATCATGCAGCTTGTGAAAGTGTATATTTTCGGTGGGATTTCCAAAAGTTGGACATCCATATTTGTCTTGGAATTTAGATACCATTTTCTATCGAATTGATTCTATTTTATATCAGTGTCGAACATTAACTGGTGGGATGTGTAGATGGGACGACATATTCCGCGGGAGGATTGGATGTTGGGTTGGCAAAGTTTCAACTATAAATGGAAAATTGCAAAAAAGAAAAGAAAATGCATCCATCGCGTGTTGTCTTGCAAATTATATTGTTATCATTTGCCAGACAAGAATATTATATCGTTATCATTTGCCAGGCAAGAATTTTATGCGCGCCCAGCTTCAATTTTTGGTCCTTCCAGGAGTGCATGCATGGCATGATCCGGGCTTTCGAAATAATCCCTGCAGCTCGATCGGTGTCTTGATCTTAATTAATTGCATGCGATTATTTGATAAACAAAAATAGAGAATTAGTATTTCACGACTCACTATTTTTTAAAAATATCAGCGTGCATGAAGATTTGCACCTCTTAACATTATATAAATTATTTTCTTTTTTTAGATGAAAAGGACCTATAATATTGATTTTGATGATAGATACATTTCGTTTAACGACATATATACATGTAGTTACATATCTCTAATTCAGCTTTGAAGTCAATTTAAAAAAAAAAATGCCACCTAAACAAAATACCAACTTCACCGGACATGATTGATTTAGTTAGAAGCGACATATATTAAATAATAATAATAATAATAATAACATGAAAAATCTAGTTGTAAGTAATTTTGTGTACTAATACGCACACTCATTCAATATGATTGGTCAAAAAGTAGACTTTATTGAAAACAATATTAATTTGAATTTAGAATATGAAGAAAACACCATTAGTACATAAATTGGTACTCAAATTTGTTTATAAATAGCAAAACTCTAGTAACAATGCGAAATCGAAATGTTATATCAAATATATATATACCAAAATCAAACATGTATATGTTCGATAGACTAGGAGGCATCATATATAACAGCTGGAATTGGCTCCAGCTAATTAATTAAGAATGGAGAATGATCCTTTGAGAACATATTCCATGCATGAAATCCTAACCCAGCTAGATCTTGTTTCTATATTTTATATCAGGTTTTGCTATATATATATATATATATATAAAAGCATGCACGCAGCAGGGACCCTTAGATCCGCATATGACACTCTCATTTATGGAGGTCGTTGGATCCTAAATTGATTAATTTATTGGTTGACCCACCCTTATAAGTTTGTTCTTCTTGTCGTTTCTATGTCCCGTGATCTATGGAGATCGATCTTCATGATCCCCAATATATTTCCATAGATATTTTATATTTATTGGCGGCTGAGGATTTAAAAAAAATAAAAATAAAACAATATTATATATATGTATTTTCGTGTGTTTAGCTACCAACAATATCAAACGTCACCACCCCATGCATGCCTTTTTGTTAGAATAAATGCATACTGCAAATTAAAGAGCTTTACAAATCAACAAAACCTAGGAGATATATATATATATATATGTGTGGTACGTACGTACGTACACTGAATTCGCTTCCTTGTGTTTTTTTATCGGTTTCAAAACGTCTTCGCTTCATCATGCCTCCTCTCTGGCATTACGCTCGAGTGATATGCAATCTTACACGTAGCCCCAATAATGTTCATTTCTTCATCTGGTTGCCGCTAAAATATATATGCAGTAAGAGAGGAAATTATNGGACAAGAATATTATATCGTTATCATTTGCCAGACAAGAATTTTATGCGCGCCCAGCTTCAATTTTTGGTCCTTCCAGGAGTGCATGCATGGCATGATCCGGGCTTTCGAAATAATCCCTGCAGCTCGATCGGTGTCTTGATCTTAATTGCATGCGATTATTTGATAAACAAAATTAGAGAATTAGTATTTCACGACTCACTATTTTTTAAAAATATCAGCGTGCATGAAGATTTGCACCTCTTAAGATTATATAAATTATTTTCTTTTTTTAGATGAAAAGGACCTATAATTTTGATTTTGATGATAGATACATTTCGTTTAACGACATATATACATGTAGTTACATATCTCTAATTCAGCTTTGAAGTCAATTTAAAAAAAAAATGCCACCTAAACAAAATACCAACTTCACCGGACATGATTGATTTAGTTAGAAGCGACATATATTAAATAATAATAATAATAACAAGGAAAAATCTAGTTGTAAATAATTTTGTGTACTAATACGCGCACTCATTCAATATGATTGGTCAAAAAGTAGAGTTTATTGAAAACAATGTTAATTTGAATTTAGAATATGAAGAAAATACCATTAATACGTAGATTGGTACGCAAATTTGTTTATAAATAGCAAAACTCTAGTAACAATGCGAAATCGAAATGTTATGTCAAATATATATATATATATATATATATACCAAAATCAAACATGTATATGTTCGATAGACTAGGAGGCATCATATATAACAGCTGGAATTGGCTCCAGCTAATTAATTAAGAATGGAGAATGATCCTTTAAGAACATATTCCATGCATGAAATCCTAACCCAGCTAGATCTTGTTTCTATATTTTATATCAGGTTTAGCTATATATATATATATATATAAGCATGCACGCAGCAGGGACCCTTAGATCCGCATATGACACTCTCATTTATGGAGGTCGTTGGATCCTAAATTGATTAATTTATTGGTTGACCCACCCTTATAAGTTTGTTCTTCTTGTCGTTTCTATGTCCCGTGATCTATGGAGATCGATCTTCATGATCCCCAATATATTTCCATAGATATTTTATATTTATTGGCGGCTGAGGATTTAAAAAAAATAAAAATAAAACAATATTATATATATGTATTTTCGTGTGTTTAGCTACCAACAATATCAAACGTCACCACCCCATGCATGCCTTTTTGTTAGAATAAATGCATACTGCAAATTAAAGAGCTTTACAAATCAACAAAACCTAGGATATATATATATATATATGTGGTACGTACGTACGTACACTGAATTCGCTTCCTTGTGTTTTTTTATCGGTTTCAAAACGTCTTCGCTTCATCATGCCTCCTCGCTGGCATTACGCTCGAGTGATATGCAATCTTACACGTAGCCCCAATAATGTTCATTTCTTCATCTGGTTGCCGCTAAAATATATATGCAGTAAGAGAGGAAATTATTAAGCTTTGCTTTGAATATGATCTGTACTTGTACGTCCAAAGTACTTGGAGAGAGAGAGAGAGAGAGAGAGCTAACATATAATATTAATGCAGAGCAGTAGAAGGTTTTAATTAATTGTGTGGCCATGATCTAGATAACGTTAAATCTTAATGAGGCGGTACAGTCGTCTAATTTTTGTCTTGTCGTGTGAGTCAATAGACGCATGCTGCATTTGACTCTGAAATTGCCCTGAGAGACTTAAATTGATCAGGTCCAGTTAGCCTTGTCGGGTTCGTTGTTTCCTGTATATAGCTAGATCATGGTATATATGCAAGATAGATACCTTTCATGACTGCATGCTTTCACGCTATAGGGTTTTGAAGGTTAATAAAGGAGCTTGTTGGAGTTTGAAAAATATCTATTTATTCATGACAGATCGATCAGATACGTTGCTGCATATATGCTGTCATGCAAATCTACTACTATTTATAATTTATATAAAAATTAATCTATTTTATTTTATTTTATTACAAGTTTTTTTTTTTTTTTATATTTTATAAATTAAGATTCCAGTGGTCTCAAGATCAGGATGAATAAAATCTAACATATGGCTAGCAGGATTGAGAATTTGATTTGGGAACCGTGGATCCCTCCGTGTGCTAGCTTATGGATCATTAACCATTATTTTGGTCGTTTTGTGTCGTCTGAGAATTTTCCAACCTAATTTAGAGACAAAAGCTTGATTTGTGTTTCCCATCTTAATTCTAAAGTAACCCAAACAACTCTTTTGGTTTACAACTAGACAGACAATGATTTTAGGGTGTTTTTTTTTTTTTTTTTTGGCATGTTGATCTTTTAAAAAATAATCAATATAGGTAGAAATACTATGCAAATCATATTAAAAGAATAATGCTAGATGCAAAATAAAGTTTTTAAATAGATTAGTCATGCACATGATACATGATTTTGTAAAAAAAATGAACCATATTAATAAAAAAAAAAAAA